>JAJOZX010000345.1:365000-592500 GCA_023014485.1 Bathynomus jamesi | reverse complement strand
AATGCAAAAGACTTCACTTTTTTCTACGTGAAGGTAAATATGAAAATAAAAACCCACTCTAATAGACAGAGTTTATTTCCACAACAGTTTCGATGCCTACTGGCATCCTCCTCGGGTGGATTCAGAAAAACGAATGAACCAAAACAAGAGGGAAAAACTCAGGGACCGACCGTTAAGAAATTTGCACCTAGGTTAGATCTCTTTCTCTCGACACCGGAAGGTAGGGTCGCCAAGTCAACAGATCCTGAATAAAGGACACTTGCATGCTTCCGTATATTCCATTGCTTATCATGATAAAAATTTACTTGTGCAATATTTTTTACAATTTCTTTATTATATTCATAGATAAAATATGTCTAGAAAGTCGTACACTTGTAAAATCACACTACTGTATTGAAATTAAACATTTTTAAGTTTCTTTATTATATTTTGTGAATTAAAGACAGGAAAATATTTACAAATCATTATAATGAATGAAGCCTTTATTTCTTTAAAAAATTGTACTTACCTTGACTTCGACCAGCCTTCAGTAAAGCTGTATCATTTTTTATTTTGCCAGCAAAATTGGCACAATTGTCTTTTAAATTGAAATAAATCAAAAGTTCACTTTTTATTAATTCTACTGAACATTTGTTTCTGTCATCTCGCCACGTAGCATTCATTACACTGAAAATTCTTTTGCGATATGCTGATGTTCCAGCACTGACAAAGCATAGGACACCACTTTGAAAATATTTATACATTTAAAACCACTGCTTTTTAAGATGAGGTGCCATTTACCTGCCGTACTTAAGCAGTTCTTAAAACTTTGTGTTGGAAATAGCTTCAAAGTTGGTTTGGAGAATAGAAAGCTATCAAACTAATCATCCATGTTCAAACCCAGTTTATCAATCATTTTAAAATTCTCCACTACTTCTATAAAAGCTTCATATTTTTGAAAACATCTCCGTCTCAAATTTTTAGTGATGAATAAAATTTTGAGAGTCAATTACTGAATTAAAGGACATATGGCGTCCTTTCCGAGTTTATCAAAGGACAAGGACACATGAGCTGAAATAAAGAACTGTCCTTTGAAATAAAGGACACTTGGCAACCCTACCGGAAGGGCATTTTCATTAAAGGGACCCGCTTATAAGTACATTCGCACAAATTTAAAACTATCTTCCTGTTCTAAACATACAGATTCTATTATTTTTTTACATAATTATTATATTTATTATTAAATTTATTACATTTAATATTGTATTATTATTTATTACAGAAATTATAAATTTATTATTACATTGGTTATTACATTGTTGTTTATTATACAGAACTTATAAACCGAAAAACGAATGAAAAAGGCGAGAAGGAAACAATCCAGAGACCATTGAGAAATTCGCACCGAGGTTAGATACCGTTCTCCCGACACCGGAAGGGCATTTTATTACAGGGTCCCGCTCATAAGTACATTCGCACAAATTAAAACTATCTACTTGTTCTATACATACAGATTCTAATATTTTGACATAATTACTGCATTTATTATTGCATTTACATTTTTTTAACATTTATTATTATTACCTTTACCCTAATTATTAAATTTATAATATTACCTTTATTATTACATCTGTTGCATTTATATTTATTTCCACATTTATTACTTCCATTATTACATTTACATTTACGTTTATTATTCCATTTACATTTTACCAAAAAAAAAAAAAAAATCGAATGAACTAAAAGCGAGAATGAAACAATCCAGAGACCTTTAAGAAATTCACACTTAAGTTAGAACACGTTCCCCCGACTCCGTAAGAGTTTTTTTGACCAAGAATCTCATTAAAAGATCTAATTTTTAAGTACCTTCCCACAAATTAAAATTATCTACTTTTTCTATACATACAGATTCTATTATTTTTCTTTTGACATAATTATTACATTTATAAAGTACCTTACTTGATTCCCAATCTATAGCATGATTATTTTGGCTGGCGTGATAAAAAATGGCATTATTAGTATTACAACTTCTGAAGGCATGTTTGTGTTCTTTAATACGGGTTTCAATATTTCTTCCAGTTTCTCCCACGTATACTAAATCACAACTTTTACAGGGAATGCTGTAGACACAGGCTTGTTCCTGTTTTGCAACGTTATTCCTAACCAATTTACTTTTCACGGTAGACGAATATTTGAACGCCAAGCCAAACTTAAAATCTTTCGTCAACGGTTTTACTCTTTCTAAGCCGGCAGTGTAAGGCAAACTCACATATTGTTTTCGGTTAACTGAAGGTTCCCGAGCGGCATAAAAAGATTTTCTGGCTTTAAAATACGCCTTTCTGATAAACCACTCAGGATATTTTAAATCCTTAAAAATGTTCCAAATCTTTGAATTATCCGGGTTCAGCAAATGTGGGCCACAAATCCTGAGTGCTCTTAGAAACATGGAAGAAATAATTGAGCTTTTAACCCTTTCATCATGATATGAAAAATAATGAATGTACGAATTACTGTACAATGAGTAGGTTTTCTATAGACCGTGAAATTGGGCTTTCCGCTTTCGTTAATAACCAAAACATCTATAAAAGGTAATTGTTTGTCGTTCTCCCATTCATATTTAAATTTAATGGAGGGGACAAGATTATTTAATGACTGAAAAAAAGTGTCAAAGTTGTTCCAGTGGTCAGGCCAAAATGAGAAAATATCATCTACATAACGAAACCAAATTAGATTCCTGGGCCATATTGTTTGCAACAATTCCGACTCATAATATTCCATGTATAATGTACTCAGTATTGGAGATAAAGGGGACCCCATTCCCATACCAAAACGTTGCAAATAAAATTCTTCACCGAAGGAAAAGGCATTATTGGTGACACAGAGTTTTATCAGTTCTAAAAACACAGATGTTGGCATACCTAGTTCTACGTTACATGTTGGCAATTTTCTATCTAAAAAACTAAGAACATCATCAATGGGAACTTTCATAAACAAGGACTCAACGTCAAAACTGATCATTCTTCCCCTTTTTAAATCTAAGGACATAACTTTGTTAATAAAGTCACAGGAATTACTGTTGTGCGAGCCTGAAAATTTACCAGCTAATGGGGATAATTTATCTGCAAGAAATTTAGATAACCTGTAACTAAAGGAACCCCTGTGTGAAATAATGGGACGGAGTGGTATATTAATCTTATGGGTTTTGGGTAGGCTGTAAATGTGGGGGAGTTTGGGGTTAATCTGTAGAAATCTTTTAGGATCAATTGCCGGGGCATTTTTAAGGATTTAAAATATCCTGAGTGGTTTATCAGAAAGGCGTATTTTAAAGCCAGAAAATCTTTTTTATGCCCCTCGGGAACCTTCAGTTAACCAAAAACAATATGTGAGTTTGCCTTACATTGCCGGCTTAGAAAGAGTAAAACCGTTGGCGAAAGATTTGAAGTTTGCTTTGGCGTTCAAATATTCGTCTACCGTGAAAAGTATATTGATTAGGAATAACGTTGCAAAACAGGAACAAGCCTGTGTCTACAGCATTCCCTGTAAAAGTTGTGATTTAGTATACGTGGGAGAAACTGGAAGAAATATTGAAACCCGTATTAAAGAACACAAACATGCCTTCAGAAGTTGTAATACTAATAATGCCATTTTTTATCACGCCAGCCAAAATAATCATGCTATAGATTGGGAATCAAGTAAGGTACTTTATAAATGTAATAATTATGTCAAAAGAAAAATAATAGAATCTGTATGTATAGAAAAAGTAGATAATTTTAATTTGTGGGAAGGTACTTATAAGTTAGACCCTTTAATGAGATTCTTGGTCAAAAAATCTCACGGAGTCGGGGGAACGTGTTCTAACTTAAGTGTGAATTTCTTAAAGGTCTCTGGATTGTTTCCTTTCTCGTTTTTAGTTCATTCGATTTTTTTTTTTTTTTTGGTAAAATGTAAATGGAATAATAAACGTAAATGTAAATGTAATAATGGAAGTAATAAAGGTGGAAATAAATATAAATGCAACAGATGTAATAATAAAGGTAATATTTTTTATTTAATAATTAGGGTAAAGGTAACAATAATAAATGTTAAAAAAATGTAAATGCAATAATAAAAGCAGTAATTATGTCAAAATATTAGAATCTGTATGTATAGAACAAGTAGATAGTTTTAATTTGTGCGAATGTACTTATAAGCTGGTCCCTTTAATGAAAATGCCCTTCCGGTGTCGGGAGAACGGGATCTAACCTAGGTGCGAATTTCTTAACGGTCGGTCCCTGGACTGTTTTTCCCTCTTGTTTTGGTTCTTTCGTTTTTCTGTATCCACCCGAGGAGGATGCCAGTGGGCATCGAAACTGTTGTGGAAATGAACTCTGTCTATAGAGTGGGTTTTTATTTTCATATTTTAACCTAACCAATTGTCAAGGGCATACAGTTGACCTAACCATGCATACAGTTGACCTAACCGTGCATACAGTTGACCTAACCGGGCATACAGTTCACCTAACCGGGCAAATGATCTTGTACGAAATGACCAAGGTGGAATTTCAGCCATTTCACGTAATGGCTGAAGATTTTAGTCATTTCGCGAAATGACTAAAAGTTTCAGCCATTACGCGAAATGGCTGGTTACACACATTGACTGTAACATATATATATATATATATATATATATATATATATATATATATATCTTTTCCAGGTTTTCGGGTTCTCAGCTAAAGATGTGGCGTGTTCAGTGACACATAAAACGAAAATGAAACCCGCCGTTTTCGATTTATCCACTCCATGTTCACTCACCAAGTTTGGAAAATAGTCTGGGATTTTATCTGAATTCGATTTGAAGGAAATTTATGTACCGAGAAAGGATATGTCAACAACGTTGTTCGTGAAGTTAATTTTATGTGAAGATCAATATGGACCCGCTTTTACGTTAGATATAGAAGATATTTGAATTAAAATCGCGTGAGATAACTTATAATGGTTCAGTAGATGTGAACAGTTCCGCAGACTCAACCTTATATGGATAAAATTTTCTGTAGGGTTAAGTTATAAATATGAATATATGAAAGGTTGGAATTTTGTTGCGGTTGTCCATATACGGTTAATTCCTTATGTATTGTAAATTATAAGGTATTCGGGGATTCACAGTGTAGGAAAATTTAGTAGGCAATAACTGCAGAGGAGCAACTGTATATCAGACTTCTTGTTTAGAAACCTATACTGATTTTATCGATGAGAATTCTTCTAAAGAAACCTAAGTTTAAACGTACACCTTAGTAAAATCTAATGTAACTAAAAGAAACTTTGTCGATAAATTGTTCATCGTTCCTTAAAAATTAGTTTTACTTCATTTAATTTAGATTAAATAATAATTATTTCAAAGCAATGCACATTTTTTGTAAAACAGACAAAAACTTTTAATCTTTTAGCGAGTATTAACATGTATTTTAATGCGTAAATGTTGCTATAAATACACGCGTCATCGAACTAAAAGACTATAGAAAAAATGCGTTATAATCCTATTACACAGCGAGTCTTTAAGGAAGGGTAGCGGAGGACCTTTATTTTATGTAATAATTACACAAATCTATTATTTAAATTCTATAATTACTTTCCACTTAATACGTTTTCATAATAAATTATTTTAAAAGTAGAATACATTTAAAAATACGTAACTTCCATTTTATAGCAAAAAATACTTATCGTATAATTAATTATTCGCTTATACAGCAATAACCAATAGTACTATTTCAAGAGCATTCTTATAAAATTGAAGGAGAAACGCATGAAGTACTTTCGAATTTAAAACTTTTAATTCAAACACCGGATCACCTGAAGATCAGGGCCCCCAGCCTTCATTAGTTAGCCTTATAAGGCTAACTAACGAAAATATCACGACCTAACCTAACCAATCGTTAGGTCAACTGTACACCCTTGACGATTGGTTAGGTGAGTGCGTGATATTTTCGTCAGTTAGCCTTATAAAGCTAACTAAAGAAGGTTGGGGGCCCTGATCTTCAGGTGATCCCAAACACCTTCTTATAAAAGTTAGTATCTTTTGTACGTCGTGTAAGTCTCGTTTCTTGAAGGCATCAACGCGTCGGGATCAATGAATGAAATCTTATGTACGAACCGCAAATATTGGACGATCCACCAGCAAGATTTCATATTATTACCTTGGTTAACCTTGGTTTTGCTTCCGCCCGAATTGTTCATTCTAACGAAGGTCAAGCTTGTTGCTTCACCTTAGACCTACAGCTTAACGTGGAATATTATATATATATAGGGATATAAATAAAATAATATCAAACCTTGCTGCTGGATCCTCCAATATTTGCGGTTTATATATTAAATGTGCTTGCGGTTCGTGTGTGTGTGTGTGTGTGTGTGTGTGTGTGTGAGAGAGTGTGTGAGTGTGTGTATGATCCTGTATTCTCTTGGGATTGAGTCCGGAAATAACTAATGCAAAAGCGAATTTGTGGCTTATCGTTTTTAGCCTGAGACAAAATCACAAAATCCCTCGGTTCTGACTCGTTGCTCGGACAATTTATTGTTAATTCTTTGAATTTTTTATTTTAGTAAACGGGTGGAATGAAAAACCAAATATTAAATGGTGGAATTCTTAATAAATATTATAGATGAAAAGTTAAAAATAATAAATTACAATATTCCGGTGTTTACGTATAAAACATTTTGGGGTGAAAATTTTTTGTTTCACAAACTTTCTCTGCGTTTTTCATTTTTTTTTCTTTTTTCGAGGCAACTGAAGATCGAGGCAAACTGTTGGACAGTTTTTTACCGTGTCGTCATTGTTGTTGTTTTCAAAATCGAAGATGACGTTTTTCTTTTTTGCAATTTAAGTTGTTGCTTTTTAACTTCTGAGTTCGATACATTTTTTGATTACTTCCCATTCCATGTCATTCTCATTTTCGGTCTTCAAATGAAAATGACCAAAAGTGAAAATTCCATTTTTGATAAAAACGTCTCTCGAGTTAGGACACACGATTTTTTCGTCGCTGAAACGACGCCAAATGGGAAGGGGTAATATTTCCTAACCTAACTTACTTTAAACAATCACAACCTAACCTAACATTAGCCTAGACTACCTACCTTTATGAGGTTTCTTTCATGGTCTTTCATAAGCGATATTAAAAAAAAAAAAAGGATCAATTTGAGAATTTTCTCCTTGGATTCCTTTAGAAGACTTCACGGTCTTTCATGAGAGAAATTTAAACAAATACAAACAAACAAACATTCCCTGACGAGATGTTGATTTGAGTAGGAAAAAAATTCATGGCTCATTTTACGCAGGTTCTGGCGCGTTCAGTTTCGTGGTCTCCGTTAGTTTTAGCTTTCTGGAAGCGTTCGTGCAGAAGATACATTTGTGGAGCATCAGGTTTCTGCTGTTATATATATATATATATATATATATATATATATATATATAATATATATATATATATATATATAAATTATTTCACGAAAGTAACACGTGAAAAATATTTATGATGAATAAAACCACGAAGGAAAGGAAACACAAAATGGTGCTCAAGCGCTTTCGTCTAATGACATCCTCAGGAACACTGAAGTACATAAAAAGGTTAAGCCTATATATAGGTTACAGAAAGAAAAAAAAGAAAAAAGAAATAACATACATACACACACACATATATATATATATATATATACATACATACATATCTATATATACAAATACATACATACATACATACATACATATATATACAATAAACAGAGAAGTAAAAATTAAAATTAAAAATTAAAATTAAAGGATTACCAGTGAGGCGTACAGATTTGTAAGGAAAAATATCGATTTTTAGCACAAGATCAAATGGATTATAAAAATACAAATTTATACTGGAACTCTGCCCGGGTTTTAACACACTGCTGCCTATGGTCAGGTTTCGATATATATAAAAAAATAAAATGCAAATTAAAAGTTAATCGATTTTTAGCACAAGATCAAATGGATTATAAAAATACAAATTTATACTGGAACTCTGCCCGGGTTTTAACACACTGCTGCCTATGGTCAGGTTTCGATATATATAAAAAAATAAAATGCAAATTAAAAGTTAATAAAGTAGAAGACAAGTTTACCAAAGATTTAATGTTTTACCCTTCTTATCTAAATCTGTTTTAAAGGAATTCAAAATACCAGGATCGAGTTGAAAAAGACCTTTGCTTATGTTGAAGTTATTTGAAAGTTGGATAATGGCAGACTCAAGAATATTTCTATTAACAATGTTGCTTGAATGGAATAAAACTGAAGCATTATTCCAATCAATACAGTGGGCTAACTCTGACAAATGGACAAAAAGGGCACTGGACAACTGTCCTGTTCTAACGGAATATTGATGCTCTTTTATACGTGTGTAAACAATGTGATTCCTTTTACATAGGTCAGACGGGAAAGGATTTGCACACACGTATAAAACAGCATCAATACTCCGTTAGAACAGGACAGTTGTCCATGCCCTTTTTGTCCATTTGTCAGAGTTAGCCCACTGTATTGATTGGAATAATGCTTCAGTTTTATTCCATTCAAGCAACATTGTTAATAGAAATATTCTTGAGTCTGCCATTATCCAACTTTCAAATAACTTCAACATAAGCAAAGGTCTTTTCAACTCGATCCTGTTATTTTGAATTCCTTTAAAACAGATTTAGATAAGAAGGGTAAAACATTAAATCTTTGGTAAACTTGTCTTCTACTTTATTAACTTTAATTTGCATTTTATTTTTTTATATTATCGAAACCTGACCATAGGCAGCAGTGTGTTAAAACCCGGGCAGAGTTCCAGTATAAATTTGTATTTTTATAATCCATTTGATCTTGTGCTAAAAATCGATTAACTTTTAATTTGCATTTTATTTTTTTAATATATCGAAACCTGACCATAGGCAGCAGTGTGTTAAAACCCGGGCAGAGTTCCAGTATAAATTTGTATTTTTATAATCCATTTGATCTTGTGCTAAAATCGATATTTTTCCTTACAAATCTGTACGCCTCACTGGTAATCCTTTAAGGTTTTAATTTTTAATTTTTATTTTTACTTCTCTGTTTATTGTATATATATGTATGTATGTATGTATGTATGTATTTGTATATATAGATATGTATGTATATATATATATATATATATATATATATATATATATATATATATATATATGTGTATGTGTATGTATGTTATTTATTTTTCTTTTTTTTCTTTCTGTAACCTATATATAGGCTTAACCTTTTTATGTACTTCAGTGTTCCTGAGGATGTCATTAGACGAAAGCGCTTGAGCACCATTTTGTGTTTCCTTTCCTTCGTGGTTTTATTCATCATATATATATATATAAACTGATTGCATTTACCACAGCAATATAAGATCACCCAAACCCGCATGGAAAAAAATTTATAAAACAGTGTTTAGAAAGGCTAATTAATTTCGGCCGGTCACAACCAAACCTTTTTCAAAGCCATAAACTAGTTAAAATGTCTAAAAGAGTTATAAAACTTCCGTCCCGCGGAATAACTGGTTAAAATGACTATGTTAATGCATAATCACGGACAGAGAGATGGTGGATGTCAGTAGTATAGCCGCAAAAGGGGAGAGTGCAAGAATGTTGCAAGTGATGACGAAATGTTGCAATGTTGCAAAGGGGTGGGGTTGTTGCAAAGGGGGTGGGGTTGTTGCAAGGGGGTGGGGGGTGTTGCAAAAAAAATACAAAAAGAAAAAAGAAAGAAAAAAAAGAGTACTGGCCTTTGTTGCCAACCTAGGTTGCAAGGGGCATGCAACTTGGGGGCGGAGTTCTCCCCCAAGCTATTCTCCCCAAAGGACCAGAAAGAAGGAGGAGAGAAAGGAGGAGAGGTGTTCACTTGACAGGAGCCAAGTGCATATTAAGACTTCAGCCGAGTAGGCGTTGTTTTATAGGCTCCTAATCAGCCAGAATCAGCCAGTTGGCTGAGCCAAGGGGGGAGGGGTACACCTGAAGGAGAGAGAGACACCTGAAGGAGAGAGAGACACACACCTGAAGGAGAGAGAGACACCTGAAGGAGAGAGAGGAGTTCTCCCCCAAGTTATTTTCGTTTTCCTAACCTAAGAGGCCTCTAAGGGGTTTTACCAAAGGGCCTGAAAGAGAAGGACCAGAGGTCCTTGCTCGGCTGGGAGCCGAGCTTGAATGATTCTTTCATCAGCTTCTCGGTCTTTTATAAACCTCTATTCTGGCTGAGTTGCCAGATAGCGCAATGTGTTCAGTTGCCAGATAGCGCCATGTGTCCCAGAAATCCATATATTAATCATCCATTGTGTAACACAATATGAATCCAATTAAATTCTGTTTATTAAATAAATAATTTTACACACTCAATCTTTATTATTATGGAATTGCATACCTTTCCAGTTTTTTTTTTGGCAATGATCGGATTGCTCTTGCTAGATATATATTATTATGCTTATATATATATATACACATTCTTTTAAACATCTTATGTTAGGTATATGTAAATATATATATATATATATATATATTATTATTTTCATATTATAACATTTAATTTTAGTTTAGTGTTTAACGTTTAGAAGCAAATTTAACATTAACTTGAACTTCATTAAACTTGAAGTTAAACTTTTCGAAACAAATAACGTAGTTAACCACACATAATTCAACATAGAAAACTTAATAATAGAAAATAAATAATTTTATGGTTAACTAGTTTATTTCGACATAAGTTTACTATAATTATATATATACAGTCTTTTAAACAGCTTATGATACATATATATATATATCTGAACTCTTTCAGCTAAAGAAGTCTTATGTATAGAATTGGTTGTGTAATAGCTGATATTAAACTCAATCAACATGTTCTGAAAAGCACGGCGTATAAATTCCTTCCCCATATCCGTACAAAAATAGCTATATATATATATATAGTGTTTCACTATAGATGTATAGATGTATATAGGGTTTTACAATAGATGTATATAGTGTTTAACGATTAGAATCAAATATAACATTAACTTGAACTTCATTAAACTTAGTTAAACTTTTCGAATGTTCTGTGGGATGAATCCTATTAAATTCTGTTTATTAAATAAATAATTTTTACACACTTATTTTTATTATAAATATTTGAACAACGAAACAATATGAAAATTTACGAAACAATTCAATTAAAAGTTGAAATTATCCAAAACAATCCGCTAGAGGAAAGGGATTCCGAGAATCTGTTCAACTCGATTCCATAATGACCTTTCTCCCAGACAGCTTGAACAAAACCTCTCTCGACTCCATTTCTTAGATATGCCCACAATTATATATATATATATATATATATATATATATAGAGAGAGAGAGAGAGAGAGAGAGAGAGAGAGAGAGAGAGAGTTTTGTTCAAATAACGGGATATGCTTGTATCTTTTGCCATTGTGTTCGAACACAATTGTTCGAGCACAATTGTTCGAAAACCATAGTTCGAAAAACAGTTGTTCGAAGCAGCAATTATTCGACGTTATAATTGTTCGAATGAACAACCAACTAAATAAAATCTTAGTTGCCAAGACGCAAATACGAAGATGTAAATAAGAAGGTTAGCCTCTTCATTTAAACTATAACATTTATAGTGCTGCAGTAGTATACCACCCTTAAAATGGCAGAGTTTGTTTCTAGTGAGAAAGGAAATCCAAATCGAAAACCATACCCATATTATGTTATATCAGTCAGGGTGAGTCTTCTGCCACGTCAGGCGTACGCTAGGTTAGGCTGTAGAGCAATTTCCCCATGTCATCAACTTTCGGACAGTCAGGGATCGTTGGGCGTGATTTCCGACTTTTCCAAAAAATATGTGGCCGTAAAATTACCTACTGTACTTACCCCTACCATACCTCTTTGTTTAGGAGTGTATCGTACTTACTGATGTCATGCAGGGATGACACTAATAACATGTAAGTAAAAATAAAAACCGGAAACTATAAAAAATCTATTTAAAATAACAGGATCATTTGACCCGAGGCTGTCAGTAGTATGCCCGAAAAACATCGTAATGCACGATTTTTTCTATGGAGCAATAATAATTAACTCTTTCTCGCCGAATTGGTAAGCTTTTCACCCGACCTTAGACCTCCAGTTTAACATGGATTCAGAAATACATCTCGTCGATGGGGGTCGTTGCTTACTCTTCCACATTTCAACATAACAGGATTATTGAACCGGATTTAAAATAACAGGATCATTTGACCCGAGGCAGTCAGTAGTATGCCCGAAAAACATCGTAATGCACGATTTTTTCTATGTAGCAATAATAATCAACTCTTTCTCGCCGAATTGGTAAGCTTTTCAACATACCTTAGACCTCCAGTTTAACATGGATTCAGAAATACATCTCGTCGATGGGGTCGTAGCTTACTCTTCCACATTTCAACATAACAGGATTATTGAACCGGATTTAAAATAACAGGATCATTTGACCCGAGGCAGTCAGTAGTACGCCCGAAAAACGTGTTAATGCATCATTTGACGAGTCAGTAGTATGACCGAAAAGCATGCATGATTTTCTCTTTAGTAATAATAACAACTAGCTCGAAGAGTGACAACGGATAAAGTTTTCACGTCACCTTAGATCCACAGTTTAATGTGGAAACTGAATGCTATTTTAAAAATATAATTAGGCTATATTTCTTTATTATAAAATAAGTTAACAATTATGTTAACACAAGAAAACAATACTATTAACTTGTAAGTAAAAATATAATATAAGGGACTACCATAGAAATGTAAGTGCCTATAATTCAAGAAACACGATTTTATATATATGTTACTCATCCGGTCCCGTTATAGCGGATTGGTACACGTCATAGCTCCACCCAGCTACATCGGCAGCCAATCACTACGAACATCTGGTCTTTTGGGCGGAGCTTGGCGATTGTGCATATAAAAGGGGATATTTTTCAGTTGGGAGTAACAGTAGCTATTTTCGCGTCAGTGATTAATCATTCCGTCCACCATGGACCTGTACGTCACCCCAGACTTGTATGAAGAAAGTGACGCTGCAGCATTAACCGCAATTAATCTTTTTAACGCGATTGACCGTGATGATTTATTTTCAACGCAAACCGTAGAAGATATTTGCAGTGACGCTCCTTACAATCCGACGCAAGGGACTACCATAGAAATGTAAGTGTCTATAATTAGAATTTATATATATATATGGATGGGGTGTAGTATCTCGTCGAATAGATACTCGGCAAAAATTTTTATGTCAATCACTGTTATTTTGTTACCCCATTATGCTAAAATCGAAATTTTTATGGCGTTCAATGTTATTCCTCGAAACAAAGATATCTTCACATAATGGGGATCTGTCTGTATACTCTGTATATGTTTTAAAAGAATGGACATTATTCCTTTAAGGTCCGATGAGGATTTGACACGTGTTATACAATCTTTTGAAGAATCTCGGAATACGGGGGATATACTGAACAGTCAACAATGTCACACATCCTCCACCATGGACCTGTACGTCTCCCCGGAATTGTATGAAGAACGTGATACTGCAGCATTAACCGCAATTAGTCTTTTCAATGCGATTGACCGTGGCGAATTATTTTCAACGCAAACCGTAGAAGATATTTGCAGTGACGCTCCTTACAATCCGACGCAAGGGACTACCATAGAAATGTAAGTGTCTATAATTAGAATTTATATATATATATATGGAGAGTTGTAGTATCTCGTCAAATAGATACTCGCCAAAAAAATTTTATGTCAATCAATGTTATTTGGTTATCCCCATTATGCTAAAATCGGAATTTTTATGGCATTCAATGTTATTCCTCGAACCAAAGATATCTTCACATAATGGGGATCTGTCTGTATACTCTGTATATGTTTTAAAAGAATGAACATTATTCATTTAAGGTCCGATGAGGATTTGACACGTGTTATACAATCTTTTGAAGAATCTCGGAATAGGGAGGATATACTGATCAGTCAACAATGTCACACCGAAATAATGTAAGTGTTTTTCGATCTTTTTGGGATAAGAAGACAATATATTTTCATAAATTTATTAAATGAAAGAAATCAGTACAATAAACAACTACAGAATATATCGTTACAAATATACGAACAAAAACATTATAATATACAACGAGTACGTACAATTGGGAAACGGTTTTTTATCTGTCTGCATACCATTTCATCGTTTCGGCGAGTGTGACACGGGTCAAATAAATTTAAAAAATGTATAAATTCTTTATCATTTGACATATGCATGAGAAATGAGACGCAGTACATTCCGCAAACATTAGTAAAATATCCTTGCATGCGAAATGGTGTCCATACAACTTCGGGAATATGTAACTGAGCGAGAAATTTTACAATAATAGGGTCACTCCAGGGTTGAGTACCGAGTGAATCAAAATAGTACAGGCGCTGTCTATCTTTAAAATAGACAGCGATCCAGTGAATCCCTTCATTACCGATGATGTCTGTGTTCACAATAAGACTACCGCATTCTCGCGTACTTGGCAAACTCAATGTTCATTCTTCGCAAACACGCCGATAAATTTGGAACGTGTGACTCGCTCCATTACTTTCTGAAGTGTATTAGCATCCATTTTAAAAGTCAGTGATAACGCTCCTAAATCTATCTACTTCTATTAGGGCTTGCGATTCGAGATATACTAGTACACTAATAGGAGCGTCTATAGGCTTGGCGAATTCCAGCCGCACTGAGATGTTTCCGCTCTGCTGTGGGGTTAAATGGGTATTTACGCTAGCAGATAAGTCAGGTGTAATGTCAAACGGATAAAGGTTAAATTGATCAATGAATTCTTCCTGCGTTACCCCATTACCAAGCTCATCACAATCACCTGCAATATGGGTCAGATTACTATAGGCTCTGGCACAAAGCGGTAACACAGCGTCTGATGAATAGTCCGTACCCATTGTTCCACCCAAAGCAGTGCCATTAACGTATAGAGTTATATTTTTAAGTCCGAAATTCTCGAATTTAAAGGCACTCTTTTTATATTTTCCATTCACCGAAGCGTGGTCCTGCATGCCGATTAATATCCTTTTAGGAAGATTTCCCAGGGCAATGTTTTCTATCTGCTTCGATGCCAACCCTGCAGGAACCGTATATAGTTTGATCTGCACTCTGTTAATAGGATATTTCACTGTAGCGTTTAGTAAATTTTTCTCAATTTCTAGTTGTTTTGGTGAACTTAATTTCACTCGCCGTACGCGGAGGTATGTGTCCATAATGTGAACCACAACGGGCTTTGCACCCTCTTCTTGATCCGCAGCCAGATTTAAGCAGATCTCAGGACTCGTGCGGGTGAGCTTTATTTTCATATCCACCCCGTTCACAAGCAACTTCTCCTGGAAAGTGAAATCTGTGTGCAACCGTCCAAAACACTCGTATATTTTCTTTTTAGAATTTTTAAATTTGTCCTTTATACTATTTTCATCTTTAGTTTGATAATATCCCTCCGCACTTAAAAAGGTAGCCTTCGCTTCTTTGGAAAAGTTGAGGACATTTTCCAGATAGGCTCGTAGATGATAGTACCCCGTGCCTGCCGATATGTTGGTCTGATTTAAATATACGTCACACTGGTTGAATATGGAGTGCAGAAAGTTTGTTTCAGGGTATTCAGCATATTTGTCATCGCAGACCGTTCCATCAGAATGGGCTATACGTAGCTTAGCGTACATGTGCACACAGCTTGGATAAAATAAGTAAGGGCCTGAGTTGGGTATCACGAATTCTATAGGTGCACTCGGGGAACTAATTGTGTTTAAAGGGTTAATTGTAATAAAGTCACTGTGCTCAATAGAAACTTGGGTTGGAGGTAGCTCAAAAAGGGACAGCTCCGATTTACAGCATTGTGAACTTCATGGGTGGATGAAGCGTGCCATGGCGAAATAGTGACTCCTCTCTCGACAAGTGGTAAACAAACTATGATTCATGAGATCAATGTCCTTAGCTTATAACAGTCAAAAAAGTGGTCAACCATAGGTTTCATTCGCTTACAGCACTTCTTTTTTGATAGCCTTTTACGTTTAATACCACGTGAACCCTTCTTCCGGGCAGCCCGCTTCTTCCCGCCACCACGCATTTTTCTCTTTGCATCTTTGATGATTTCGTCCCGTGTACGCTTTAAATGTTTTTTTAGAGCTTCTTTAGGTTTAGCCCCGGCCAATATGTCTTCTGCAGTGTTAAGGCCTGATTGTAGCGCTTTCCTTCCAAGGTATCTGGCACCCCTCTTCAGCAAAGGAACAGCCGTACGTAGTATGGATGAAAAAATGGACCCAAGTCCACTGCCGCGCTGGTATCGCATCCCTCGATAGACGGTGAAAGGCTTTCTATCCATTATAACTCAGTGCGTCGAAAGTGTAGCTTCACTGTTAAGCTCCCGTTACCGAATGGGAAGTTTTCACCCTCAATCGTTCTTATATATATATTGTGATATTGGTTATTAAATTAGTTGCGACATTCACATAATGGGGTCTGTCATATGTAATACTCAAACTCCTTCCTCTATGGTTGGGGATGTGAGCAATGCGCAGCAGGCGTGCCTGGGTATCCCCAACAAACTGGTGCTCCACTATATTACTGTAAATATAGCACATGTCTGGGGACCTTTCAGCCAATTTCTCCATCTTCAATTGATACATTAATCTGGACAAGTCATGCTGTGTCTCGTGAAATGTGTCTCTTTGGAAGACTGCGCTATAGCGGCCATTGGTTAGAATTTGGAACTTTCTATGGTCTTTAATACGTCTGTTAGTCTTTGATTTTAGGATTAGTGTATGTGCAGGGTTGTTTACGACTTCGTATACTAAATCATTCGTAAGGTTTGAGTTTCTTAAACTTACGTTTAAGCCTCTCACAACATCCTCGGCCGAACCATATTGACCCGGCCCTAGTCTTACTTCTGTAATGTAATACCGTGCAATCTTAGTCCGAGCGATGCGCATAGTTTCATCCATAGCTACCCCAGCTTTTTCACACTCGTCAATGTCTCTAAGAATCGTAAAAACGGTTTCTTTATGTTCAATATTTAAAAAGACGGTGTCCAGCTGAATTTCGCATATCCCCACCTCATACGAATCACGACCCAATTCAATGTGCCCATGGAGTTCTGTTACAAAGTTGGCTAGTGTGTTGTTAGGGTGTACAGACAGGGACGAGGAGGACGGGAATGTGACGTAGAAATGGTTAGGAGCCATGTTGCATACTACTTAAGCTTCATTATTGCATCAGCTTTTATATAGGTGTTGAAGCTTTCTGGGTACCCTAGCCATTTCACCAGGTACATTTTTCTCCTTCCTGAACCTTTGCTTCCTAAAATTTTCTCAATTTTAAACACATTTTTTTCTAAATTAAACGCAACTTTCTGCAATTCCTCGCGGTAAAAGCCTCCTGAGATTTCTTCCCCATTCAAATCTTCAATGTAATACATCATTATCTCACCTTTAGGTCTCACAGCCCTAACTTTAAAAATCTCGCGTGTCCATCCTTGCTCAAAACCCTTTGCGAATTTATTCCCCGAACGCGACAGCCTTACATAATCATTGATTTTGAAGCGCGCAGAGTGTGGTGGTGGTGGTGATCCATCTCTTCTCGGGAGCGTACCTCTTTCTAAAACTTCGTTAGGTGTTGTCCCAATCGTGCGATGGTGTGAGCGGTTGTAGGATGATGCCAATGATTCCAGAATGTCTAGAAATCTGTATGTGTTTTTATGTGTAAAATAACGGTGCATGCGTTCCTTTATGGTGCGCTGAACTCTTTCAGCTAAAGAAGCCTTATGCATAGAATTGGTTGTGTAATAGCTGATATTAAACTCTGTCAACATGTTCTGAAAAGCACGGCCTATAAATTCCTTCCCCATATCCGTACAAAAATAGCCAGGGACACTGTTTTCTTTTAACATTAGCGTTTTGGTGGCTTTAGCAACTGTTTCAGGTGATTTATTTTTCAGAGGAACTAGCCACAGATATCTAGAGAATACGTCTATTATGAATAGAATGTAGCGGTAACCATCGTTATACACAGAATATCTTTGCATGTCTGTTAAATCTGCTTGCCAAATAGAATCAATCGAGGAAGCCGTTGTCTTGGCTGTTTTAAACCTTTTTCTCACAGGCTTATGAAGCGTATAAGCGTCCTGCTCCCTCAAAAATCTTTCAACATTTTTTTCCTACTCCGTAAACACTTCTGTACAGTCTATCTACGCCGCCGTAAGAGGATGGGGTAGAAATGTCATAATAGCGTTTAGTTAATACGTTAGCCATTTGCGTATTTTAGAGGCACGTGGGTAGGGTTGGTTTAACCTCTTCTTGCTCCTCTTCAAAGGTGTTACCGCCGGGGGTGAGGGTGCCTTCAATTGTGTCATAGGCGTTGCATGTTCCAAGTCTTTTAACCTGTTCAGATTTCCTATCAACGTTTTAGGGACATTTATTTGTTGTAGTCTTGCTTTAATATGCTTCCATCCTGATGGTGATGGCCTATCCCACTTTCTCACCAGATCATGGACAATGTCTACGATATTCGATCCCTGTACCTTTGATCCTTCCACAATGATCTCCCCTGTATCGGTCCATTGTATGGCGGGGTCCTCATTCAATAGATTATAAAGACTTAAGCCTTTACTCCTCAATGTAAGTGGGAGGGTATTTTTTAATACATGTTCGATATGTTGTGTGGATAACACTAGGCAACAAACTTCAACTTTTTTTTTGTTACAGACACGTGAACTACTGATTCCTACTAAAGCGCTGATGCTGATTTCAGATCTGATATCAAAATTTCTCTATCACGTCCAGATTTTGTGTAACCGAAAACCCCTCTTTTTCATTTTTTTTCTCACCCGCTTCTATTACGAAAGCCGTCTAAGCTACTTTTCCGTGCCACGTTTTATGTTAAGCATACTTAAATAATTAGTGAACAGGGATGTCTTTCCTCCTTTATTCTGGCTTAAGACAGACATTTGGGTTGAAATTACCTTGGTATCTGTTTTCCATAACTGAGATCTGTTGGTGGAAGCGCTCACCATGCTCGTCACTTACAGCCCCAAGGTTGGCCGGGAAGAAGTCAAGATGAGAATGTAAAAAATGAATTTTCAAAGACATTCTGCATCCCATTATTTCATAAGATTTAAGCATGTTTTCTACGAGTTTACGGTGGTTTTCAGCTTTGTGGTTTCCAAGAAAATTTTTGACAACTTCAACGAAAGATGTCCATGCTCCTAGTTCATTCTCATTTAGGTTAGATGGAAACGATGAGTCGTGGATGACACTGCGGATCTGTGGTCCAGTGAAAACTCCAGCTTCTAGCTTAGCAACTGTCAATATTCCTTTGAATTTATCCTTTAAATATTGGAAACCACTACCTTGATGATCCATACCCTTCACGAAATTTTTCATAAGGCCAAGTTTAATGTGAAGTGGTGGAAGATGTACTTTCTGAGGGTCAATAAGTGCTGGGTGTTTCACATTGTATTTACCAACAACATGTTCAGTTCTAGATGGCCAATCATGTTTTTTGTAGTGGTTCTTGTCATCTCTGCTGTTCCATAGACACAAAAAGCACATATGCTTTGTGTAGCCCAACTGTAACCCAAGAAGTAATGATACAACTTTAAGGTCGCCACAAATATTCCATGTGTGGTCCTTATATTTGATGAGTCTTAGCAGCAGTTTCATCGATTCATAAGTCTCATTAAGGCCAGTGGCATGTGCTACAGGTATTGAAGGTTTTTCATTGCCGTTGTGCAGTAATACAGCTTTAAGGCTAGCTTTACTAGAGTCAATGAACAGTCTCCATTCTTTTGGATCATAGCGACAGCCAATCCTTGCATCAGACCACTGATATCGTGGCAGAAACAAACGTTTTCTTCCTGTAAGTAAAATGATGAAAACTGCAAATGGCGATGGCGGAAATGGGAAACTTTGGTGTTTGGTTGGAGAAGATTAAATTCTTGAAGTCTTGAACCAAGCAACTCTGCCTTTTCTTTTGGTAATTCCAAATCGCGCACTAAGTCATTTAACTCCGCTTGACTTAACAAATGTGGGGAAATATTTGCATCTGGAACATATATGCCATCTTTCCCTGTTTCTATATCACTAGCAGAATCTTCAGATGAACTGCTGTCTGTTATCGTTGCTGGTGGAACTGGTGGTGGATTTGTTTCATCATGTGGTACTGGTTTCATTGCTGATTCGCAGTTTGGGTACGTGATCTTTGATTTGTTTTTCTTTGTGAAACCAGCAATCTTTGTCAAACAAAAATAACAATCATTGAAGTGATTTTTCGGCTCACGCCAAACCATGGGGACTGAGAACGGCATAGCTTTTCTTTTACCATTCATCCAAGCTATTAACATTGCATTGCACTGTGCACAGCAAATATGTGGTGCCCAGTCCCTCTGTTGGTCTCCTAACTTACAGTCAAAATAACACTTGTAGGCAAGTTTAATCTTTGTTGTTGTTTCTACGTTGTGGCTTAGGTGTATATTGTCCACAGACGAAGCAGAAGTTGTCTGGGTGATTTACACAAGCACGTCTATTTGATGCCATTTTGAATTACCATACAATATCTGAAAAAACGTAGAAAGTAATTATTACGATGTGCAAAATAAAAAGAAATACACACCGTAGTACAAAACAAATGCTATAAAAACAACTCGGGATAAATTTTATTTATCAAAATTGTTCGAATTTGTATATAGTTGGCAAAAAAAATTGCTTTAACCTTGAAAAGCAAGTTTCATATTACTGGCATTAAGCCGATTAAAACCAAAATCTGGACGTGGTAGAAAATTTTACTAAAAGTGATTTGCATTTTACACAAAATCTAGACGTGATAGAAAAAATCTAATTATAGATTTGAAATCAGCATACTGAAATTAGCTAGAAGCACCTATTTGGTCTTCTGTAACAAAATCTTTGTTGCCTAGTGTAATCTTTTTGGTTGGTCAGCTGTATCGTCGGGCTCAGATCCTATGTCGCCATGTCCATCGTCCCCCGTGCTGTGCCTAATAACCACAGGAATCTCTGTAGGGCTCTTATAATTTTCGTACTCGTGAAGAAATTTCTGCAGAGCTTCTTGGTATAAGATTCTTTTCTCATCAGGTGTTTTTTCACTGTTTAATAGGGCTAACAATTCGCTTTCCATTCTTTTAAGTCTGCTTTTACAGGGATCTAGATACGTGTCTGGATTCCTTTGCAGTGAAGCGTACACCTGGGGAATCACTACCACTTTCTTCATTATATTAATCTAGTCAGTAAAGGACCCAAAACTGAAAATAAGATGGGGAGAAATGACCCTCCTGTTTGTACAATAATTCGTTTTTTCTTCGCTACAGTTTGGCTTTTACGAGCGAGTGCACGTATTATGTTCTTGTAGCGGCGTAGGCGAGCCTTCTGATGGGTTTTCATTGATACATTGCAATTTATAACGTTAAGACAGATTTCACAGATGCATTTTAAAAAGTCGGCATCGATATTTTTAATAAACATCTGCTGCAATGCCCGGGGCAGTCGATGACATATTTTTATTAATTCATGGTATTTCTTTAGTCTCTTTGTCATTCTGGAATATACACCGTTTCAGGCTCGTTTGGAAATATATTCGTTCGCAGAAGCACTCTAAACGTGTTTCGCGGATGAAGGTCGCAAAGCAAATATCCGTAACGCGTGCTTGTAGCTTCTTTATAAACTTCCAAAAACTCCTTACACTGATTCGGGAACATTTGATTGGCTAATACCCCAATTTGTGATACATCTCTACGTTGCGCGAATAAGACTAGATATTGCGTATTTAACGACACATCGCGCATGTATCTCTTTTTGAAAAATAGATTCTGATTGATGAAGAACAAGCTTATGTTAAGATGGTGGGAGAATACTGTAAATGTCTCGGCAAACGTTTTATCCATCTCCAACATGAGATCGTCAATTACAATGATTGTATGTTCATTTCCCTTTAACGAATTAACGTCATATACGCCTTTGTGGAACAAAATATCATCTTGGTACTCGTTGAACACTGATTGATACGTCGAATAGCACCATATAACTTTACGCACAAATTTCGAGAACATCTCCCCCTTTTCTTTAATGATTTTAAGCATAAACACAGTTTTACCACATCCTGTAGGTCCAGATATAATACATGTGGATGGGCTCGTGAATCTGAATTTTTCTACAGAGTCCATTTCTAACACGTCACACTCCTAAGTGGGTCATTTACAAAATATTACAAATTTTGAGTGCTGTTCCTTATATTTCTTCTCCCACAGAACCGTGAATGACGATGAGGTAGAGCAGCCCATCATTGACATTACGGATGACCTCGACGACAGTGTAGTTGTGATCTCCTCCCCTGCCAACGAACCCTCACCAGCGATACCGGTAGCACGTCCAAAGCGGAGGTATGAGAACCCCACGTCAGGTATAAAGCGCCCGAAATACGCACCTGTTGCAGCGGTAATAGATCCCCAACCCTCAACCTCTTACGCAACAACCCCCCCAGCAGCACCTCCCGCTAATATACCCCCTTATTCATCCGCCGCCCCCCGTTCTGTTAAGTCTACAATAATAGATCCCCAACCCTCAACCCCCCACGCAACAAGCCCCCCATCAGCAGCACCTTCCGCTAATATATCCACTAATTCATCCGCCGCCCCCCGTTCTGTTGAGGATGCTATAACGCTGGAATTGGTGCGCTCCGCAGCCCCCACCCCAGCCTTGACTAGAAATCGGTATAGAGTCAGGGTCGACCCTAGAGTCATGTATAGCAATGGAATTGAGCGCGGGTTACGCCGGGTTGTACAGCATATTATAGAGTTTGCTCTTCAGAATCGTGACGAGCGTGAAGTCAGGACGAGTCTGTCCTCTGGATTCGGGTCAGATGACGGTGATGTAGACGATTATTGGGTGATAGTGCCATTTAGACGTTTGGCGGCTGAAGATGTAGAATATATATTAGGGCGTATAATGCAAGCCGCCCAAAGTAGTATAGCCTTCAATATGGACAACTTCACGGTAAATATTGACCATGTATACCGTGTTGCGGGTCATAGTGCCATACCGTATACTCTTAACTTCAATTCTCCGACTATTTACCGAAAGCATATAAACGTCGATCGTGGTTGCGGCTTTATAGCAGTACTCTTAGCACGTATGTTTACTGTACAAAATACACGAACTCAAAAAATTTGGTTGCCTACAGTCGTGGAGCGTGCCCGTAAACTAGCTGTAGACTGTGAACTTGAATTTGACTGTAATATGGGTCCTGAAGAGCTGAGAAGGGTAGAACAGGAAATGAATGTCCGCATAGTTGTGTTTGGGTTGGATGATCGTCGTAGGACTGTGTATGTTTTTAAAAGCTGTGTGAGAGATCGTACAAGACCCCTACTTATTTTAGGATTGTCAGGGACAACGTATCTTCCCATCCGTAATATAAGGGGGCTTTCCGCTAGTTATGACAAAAGTCGAAAATATGGGAGACATCATGATTTGTGTAAGGGGTGCCTCGAGTTTGCGGATGATATAGTGAGACATTGTAAAGAATGTCACATGGTATGTGAGCAGTGTAAAAGCACCAAATGTGAAAGCCGTGTAGTTGAAGCTGAGAAGAGAGACTGTGATGTGTGTAGACGCACATTTTTCAATAATATCTGTTTTGATTTCCATAAATCAATTGGCACGTGCAGGAAAATGAGAATCTGTGACTGTGGTATGTTTCACACAATGGATAATTGGGGGAAATTTAAGCACAAGTGTGACGTAATTCACTGTCCTACATGCCAGGAGGAATATAAGGCGGATGGAGTAAAGCATGTATGTTATATAAAAGATGCTAAGCCTAAAAATAACCCTTGTATAACTGTATACTACGATATAGAAACATATACGAACGCTGAAACCAAAGAGGTAATTCCACATTTACTTGTGAGCCAGACCATCTGTGATGAGTGTATGGGTATCGAATGTGACGAGTGCCCCAAATGTGGTAAACGGACAAACGTTTTTAAAACGAATGTCCGCGATAGTCCTGTGAAACTATTTGTGTCCTATATTGTCAAGTTAGCCGACAAGTTCAAAAAAATGACTGTGTATATTCTCGCCCATAACGGGGAAAAGTTTGACACGCAGTTCCTTTATAAGGAGTTGCTTGAACACGAATCCTCTGAGATATTTACAGGTGATCCATTGAAAAGAGGCAACAAATTAATACAGATGCAGATAAGAGGCAATGTACAATTTAAAGATACTTTATTATTCACACTTTGTAAATTAGCAAAGCTACCCAAGGTGATGGGAGTAGCAGCTGAAGTTTCCAAAGGATACTTCCCTTACACTTTCCTCACCAGCGAGACTTTAAACTACGTAGGCCCACCACCCCCAAACATTATTTTGACTGTATGGATGAACGTGAAGACTTTGATCGATACTACGACAGTTTTAATGAAAGTAACCCTTATAATATAGCTGATGAATGTGAGCGTTATTGCGTGAATGATGTGCGCGTGCTTAGAGTATGTTTCCAGGCCTTTAGAAGGATGTACATAGCCCATTTCAAATGCGATCCACTGCAAGTCGCAACCACCATCGCATCATTATGTTTTACGGTGTTGAAGAATAACTTCATGCCTAAAGACACCTTAGCCATTATTCACCGAAACAACCCCCGCAGTTACGGCCACAAGGCTATTTACTGGCTCATACACCTACAGCAACAGACAGGTGTATACATAAAGCACGCCCACAACACGGGTGAAGTACCCATTAAGATTAATGGACGTGTTTTTTGGGTTGATGGGTTAAGTGAAAACCGTGTCACTGGTGTGAAGACTGTGTACTCCTTTAACGGTTGCTGGTGGCATGGATGCCCCCGTCCTTAGTGCGGAATCACCGGAGGTATCCACGGTAGGTCTCCTGCCGACTGTCTCGCATCAACCCGCACCCGCGATCAACTTATAGGATCACAGTTCACTCACAAAGTCTTGTGGGAGCATGAATATGATCCACGGATGGAGACAGACGAGGTGTACCGTGAGGAAATAAAAACGATCAAGCGTTCAATGGTGCTGGATCCTCTCAAATGTGGTGATAGCTTGTTTGGAGGACGTACAAATCCTTTCAGACTATACTTTCCACCTACGGAGGGCGTGAAGCTCCATTACTACGATTTCTGTTCTTTATACCCAAACGTGATGAAGAGCAATCCGTACCCCGTGGGCGCTCGTGAGAAACTGGTGGGACCTAGCCTACCCTCCATCAATGAATTTTCAAAAAATTTGAATGATCGTTACTTTGGGCTCTCTTTCGTAGACGTACTCCCCCCACGCAATTTATGGATGCCGATCTTACCTGTCGTTATCGACGACAAGCTCATGTTTCCCCTGTGCGTGAAGTGCGCGGAAGAGGATAACGGCGAATGTAACCATATACCCACCAGCGTAAGATCAGAGGCGTATATACAAGTCCTGAGTTGGCCCTAGCCGTACGCCATGGTTATAGAATACTGAAGATACATGAGGTGTGGAGGTTTCAGAAGCTACCCAACCTTTTCACACCATATATAAACACCTTTTTGAAGGATAAGGTTGAGGCATCAGGGTATCCGCGAGGAGTTGATACCGAAGATGAAAAGTCTGCCTATATTCAACGTTACCGCGACCGCGAAGGTATACAACTTGATCGTGTCCAAATTGTAAAGAATCCTGGCAAGCGCTTTAGTGCAAATTTGTGTCTAAACAGTCTATGGGGAAAATTTGCGCAGAATACCGGCAGAGGGAGCATTCATTTGGCACAAAGTTATAGCGATGTCTGGGATTATGCCAATGCCCCCGATAAAGAGGTCATGGAGATCGTAAATGTAGGTAATACTTACGTAATAAAGTACAACAACACTGAATTTGCCACAGATACCTCAAGGGTTACAAACATACCTGTGGCCAGCTTCACAACAGCCTACGTCCGTATAAAACTTTGGGGTCTATTGCATTCTCTTGGGCGGAGAGTATTGTATGCCGATACAGATAGCGTGATATTCACAGAGAGGGAGGGTGAATACATGCCCACTATTGGGGAGTTCCTCGGCGAGCTCACTGATGAGATCAAGGATGAGTATGGGGACAACGCATACGCCGACTCTTTTGCCTCAACAGGACCTAAGACTTATGGGGTACGGGTCAGGGTGGGGGAGGAAATGAAATATATCGTGAAGGCAAAGGGTATTACGCTCAACCATGCGAATCGGGAGGTTGTTAACTTTGAGTCGTTGAAGGATCTAGTATGTTTGGACGATGATGAACAACCTCCCCAACTAATTGTAGGCACCCACAATTTTCGAGCGCAGAAGCTGGGGGGCGTGAAGGAACTTAGGGGTACGAAGGTGTGCCGTAACACCTATAGGAAACGTTACCAGTTACCTGGTACCTATGATACCGTACCCTTTGGATACCAATGATGCTTCTATTGTTAACTCACACGTCTTGTATAATCGTATCTATTGATTTATTACACGTATTTTAAATATATATATATACAACTTGAATATCTCGTTCATTAAATCTTATTTGTAAAATTGATTTATTACACGTATTTGTAAATATATATATATATAACTTGAATATCTCGTTTATTAAATCGTATTTGTAAATATATATAACTTGAATATCTCGTTTGTTAGATAAATCATGTTTCAAATAGCGTTTCACTTTCTCCTGTGTGTGTGTGTGTGTGTGTGTGCAGGTGAAAGTTCTAAGCTCCGCCCACTGTAAGACCGTGAGTCATGCTACTATCTGGGAGTCCCTGCGTGGTCAGTCGACCGCAGTAAGCCCGAGAGATCAGACGTGTATTCAGATCAGACGTGTATTGAAATGGCTACCTTTAATATTGCTTGCACAACGTTTACGAAATGGTATTCAGTAAAGTGCCAGGATGTGGTGGATACCGAAAAACTTCCTATTCCTCCCTCCTATGCCTCTTTTAAAAACACATTGGATTGTGCGAAGTTCCAAGATGTACAAATACTCTACGGATGTTCTGGTGAGACCGTTGAAGGCTTTCGTTGCACAGACGATGTGCTGAAGTATACTGCAGAGCTAAACTTTATAAAGTCTCACATACACCGTGACGTAAAAGAAACAACGCGTGCAGAAGAGAAGCAGCAGGTATGGATAATGAGTCTTGCTGATGGGTGGTGTGACAAGCGGTATTACGTCATGCTACACCATGTCGATTACTCATACCCTACGACTGAAAATGTGAATCTCGTGATCATGGACAATCTTAAGTATTTTTATCACTACATTAACGTGTATCATGATGAGGTTCGTAGTGAGGTTGTGGCTAGTGCCCTGCGTGAATTTTTAACAGAGTTTAGGGACGAGTATCGTTTGATCGGCAGAAAGGAAAAATATGAACATACTGTATGTTCCTCTCAAATAGTGCGCCGGAGTGTGGAGATGTTTAGTAAAACATAAAATGTTCCTAGTTCTTATCCAAAATGTCTGGTGCGTAGGCTGGTAGTGATGAAATTATTTCTTGTACCGAAATATGTACAGCAATTCGACTCGCGGTCATACGAACAAGCCCATTCACGTATCATCGAGTCAGCCGCCCGTCGAACCATTCCTACCTACCTGCGTGCCTCACACGGCTCATAGTTATCTCAGAGCTTGAACCGAGTGGACGTGCGCTCCTCGAATACGATGGAACTTCCTTTGAGCAGCATTCTCAACGCCTTGTACGATGTGTCCGTGACGAAATCGTTGCGCGTGTTCAGGCGTAATTCCGGTACCATTAGCTATGTACTGGAAACGGAATGTAGACCGACAAACAAACGGGTTTATTTAAGTATCGAGGAGATGAATAGAATCTTCGTGATAGTTGAGAAGTGGAGTGAAGATCGTTATAAAATACCTGCTAACGTAGGTACAAGAAGAGAGCAGATTAGTGACGCACCCTCATACGCCGTTGTATGTACGTTGTGTATAAATAACGATCGGCCGTGCATTGATATACGGCTGATGTGGAAGAATGCTTCTGATAATAATGCTCTTGTTCCTACGCGAAACCATTTCATCCTCGACAGAATGTTTGAAATCGTCGGATTCCGTAAGCTGAAACCTATATTAGACGGGCGTGTTACGGATATGCTTTATTTTGATACAGTACTTGAATACGCCTACACCGCTCTGCTCGATGGGTTTACCGAGTGTAGGGCTGGTGAGAATGGTCTAGAGCTGGACGTTTATTTAAAAAGTTTAGACTCTTTGAAATACCATGAACTTTGGTACAAAGCAATTGATCGGTACAAGGCTGAGCTCACCTACACCGTTCACCCTGAAGAACTATTTCTTTATATAACGCGCAGTTGTCGTAACGATTTAGAAGATTATTTCAATTGCCGCTATGTTGAGTGAGTTCACGATTGAAAATCTCGAGTCGGTAGAAATAAACCCTCGATTGGAAAAGCGTGTTTATAAACTTGTTTTTAATAATGTAGCTAACGATGAACTCTTTGCGCGTGCTTTTGATTGTATTCTAGACGTATTTAAAGATGACTTACCAACCGGTTGTAAAGTGGGAACAAAAATAGTACTGAACGATATGAAAGCCCTTCATATCGAATACAGGTTTCCCTATACTTTAAGTGGTGAAATATTATTAGGCCGCATATACTGCGTAATGCAGAGCAATAATGATGTAATTGTAAACTCGATTAAGACCGAGTTTAGTATTTTGAAAAAAAAGTGAAATGTATTTATATATTTTGCGTTATATTTCCCCTGTACGATTATATGCATATTTCTATTATTATTGAAATGTATATTTATTTCTATTTGAAATGTATATTTATTTTATATACTCGATTAAGACCGAGTTTAGTATTTTGAAAAAAAGTGAAATGTATTTATATATATTTTGCTTGATATTTCTCCTGTACGATTATGTACATATTTCTATTGAATTGTATTTATATATATTTTGCGTGATATTTCCCCTGTACGATTATATGCATATTTCTATTGAAATGTATATTTATTTCTATTTGAAATGTATATTTTATTTTATATATATCTCCATAATTGTGTGTATATATTTCCTGTACTGTTATATGCATATTCCTCAATTGAAATGTATATTTATTTTCTATATATTTATAATAAACAGAATGATGCAATGTTGTTTTACTTAATTATATCATGTTACGCCTTCTAAACCTACTACCGGTATTCTTTTAAGAAATATAATAATGCATACAACGGTATCGCGGTATCTGGCAATATTTAAGCCTTCTAAGCCAACTGGCTGATTAGGAGTCTATAATAGTGTATACAATGGTATCTGGCAACTCAGTCTTCGATTAGAATTAAATGAATACATGGCGCTATCTGGCAACTCAAGCCATTTACGCCTTCTAAGCCAACTGGCAGATTAGGAGTCTATAATAGTGTATACAATGGTATCTGGCAACTCAGTGTTCGATTAGAATTAAATGAATACATGGCGCTATCTGGCAACTCAAGCCATTTACAGCCAACTGGCTGATTAGGAGCCTATAAAACAAGGCCTACTCGGCTGAAGTCTTAATATGCACTTGGCTCCTGCCAGGTGAACACCTCTCCTCCTCCTTTCTCTCCTCCTTCTTTCTCTTTGGGGAGAACTCCGCCTCCAAGTTTTCCTTGTTGCACCTGCAGCATCCCCCCTTTGGGGTATTTTTTTATTTTTTTTATTTTTTCTTTATTTTTTATTTTTTTTCCTTTTTTCCTTTTTTTTTCTTTTTTTTGCAACACCCCCCACCCCTTTCAACAACCCCCACCCCTTGCAACAACCCCATCCCCCTTTGCAACAACACCCACCCCCTTTGCAACATTACATAATAACTTGCAACATTCTTGCACTCTCCCTTTTGCGGCTATACTACTGATGTCGTTGGCAAAGGCAAAATATTGCCCAGATTTCACATTCAGGATGAGAAATCTTTAAGTAAAAATCAATCCTGTACATCTGGTAGCCGGTCACGACCCGAAATTGCTCTAAAATATTTTAAAATGTTAAAAATAAAGCTCTCTATACTGTAGGACAGCTTAATATTTGAAATGGTGTTTTCTCCTAAAATATAAACTGCCTCGTATATTTGTCTCTGTTCCTGGTCCCTCACCTTCATGATAGGTTTGGAATCCTGGAAGTTAAAACTATGATTATGTTGTTCCCTAAGCTCAACCAAGCTGCTATAAGTATTACCCGATCTCAGGTCACGTTTGTGGGAATTAATCCTTCTCTGAAAATCATTTGTCTCTCCGACAACATAGGAAACATCATAATCATATTTTTAACTTCCAGGATTCTAAACCTATCATGAAGGTGAGGGACCAGGAACAGAGACAAATATACGAGGAATTTTATATTTTCGGAGAAAACACCATTTCAAATATTAAACTGTCTTACAGTATGGAGAGCTTTATTTTTAACATTTTAAAACATTTTAGGGCAATTTCGGGTCGTGACCGGCTGCTAGATGTACAGAAATGATTTTTACTTAAAGATTTTTCATCTTGAATGTGAAATCTGGGCAATATTTTGCCTTTGCCAACTGCCAGATGTACGACAGCCACCATCTCTCTGTCCGTGATTATATCTTAACACAGTCATTTTAACTTCAGCTCTTCCGCGGGACGAAGTTTTATAACTTTTTTAGACATTTAACTAGTTTATGGCTTTGAAAAGAGCTTGGTTGTGACTGGCCGAAATTAATTAGCTTTTTTAAACACTGTTTTATAATTTTTTTCCATGCAGGTTTGGGTGATCATATATATATATATATATATATATATACTAGTAAATGAAAACAACGTGTGTATATTATGAATATAAGAACTGTAGTGTCTGACAAACGGCAAAGATTTCTTAAACGCCAACCGTGGCCTTATGGCCACATGAGCTAGACAAACGAGCGTTGTAATCTGAATGGTTATTTTGGCTTAAATAGGAAAAACTTTAAAATAAAATTCCATAAATCAGGCATAAAGGGACTAATAGTTACCCAAAGCCAGTCTATTCTAATAGAACTATACGAAGATGTGTAAGGGATCAAAAATATAGCACAGCTTGGGTACGCCAATATCTTCACAGGTCTTAACAATAACTTTCTGCCAACTGGATTCATCGTTTCGGCTTAATATATTAATACCGATACCTCACAAAATAAAATTAGAATAAATACAGTTAACTCATAAATAAATTTTGCTTTGTTCTAATACTGGTATTACGAAATAGATCCAGAAAATATTAATTAAAATCATTTAAATTACATTTATCTAAGTTGGTTTTTGTACTCTCCACCTCACATAGCCAGGTACGCCCGGTTCATCGGGGATTGTTCTGAGCCAGACGTCTAATCTGCTTTTGAAGATGTCCAATGCAACACCACTCGTGTTCCTTAGGTCTTTGGGCAGCTGATTAAACAGTTGTGGTCCTCTCACAACAAAACTATTTTCTTTCAGTGTTAAGGATGTTCCCTGTCTCGACTTTAATTTGGGAACACGACACAGTCTTCCTTTTCTACTTTCCACTGTTGTTTAGGGAGTTACATGGATCAGAGTAAGATTCCTTTCCAGTGATTATAGGTTTAATTCGTGTAACCTTTCCCAGTAGTTTAGGTCTTTGCATCCATTGATCTTGGCTGTGAAGCTTCTCTGAATCCCTTCTAGTTGTCTAATGTTTTCTTTTTTATATGGGCATGTTAGGACCGAGCAGTATTCCAATTTTAGTATGATCAGTGTTTTCAGTAGGGGAATCATATATATATATATATATATAAAACGGTGACATATGAAAATTACAAAACGACAATGAAACATTATTCCAAAAGAACACAATATAAAATTCAACGAAGAAAAATTCCAACTTCTAAGATATGGTAATAACAAGGAGCTACAGAAAAAAGGGTATAAAACTATGCAAGCCAAACAGTTAACACCAAATCCACAAGTCATGGCTCTTGGAGTAATAATATCGTCGGATGCAGAATTCAGAGAGCACTATAACATCAAAATTACAACGGCGAGAAAAATAATGGGAATCATCTGGAGGAGCTTCCGCAGCAGAAAAGCAAACATCATACTCAAATATAGAAGAGTCTAGTCCTACTAATAATTGAGTATTGCTCAGTACTCACATGCCCATACAGAAAACGAGACATTGCGAACATTGAAGCTGTAAAAAGGACTTTTACGTCTAAGGTAGCAGAAACGGAAGGTGAAGACTACTGGTCTCGACTACAATCTCTGGAATTCTAGTCTCTCGAAACAAGGCGCGAGCGGTACACAATAGTATACGGGTCTGGGTCATAATCCCGACTGCCATAATCCTGAAAGCAGTGTTGGGCACTAAAGCGTTGATCCGATAACAGTTAATTAACGAAGTTAACTTTTTGAACGGACTATTAACGGAAGTTAATTTCCATTTATCGTTATCGGACCAGTTAACTTCCGATAACTCGATATTTAGTCTGTTAAAGTCCGTTAACACGTTAACTGCGAGGAGTCATTCACGGAAGATCACCGCTCCGCGAATGAATTCAAACCGCCATAACTTCAGTCTGCTTCCAGATCTCGCAAGGGGAGGTTGGGGAGGCCCAAGAGGTCAAGACTGGCAGTTGGGCCTAACTTTGAGAAGTTGGTCTTTCTGAAGGGCAACCAGCACATTGTGTCATAGTCTTTAATAAATGTGCCTAAAATTTAATTTTACCTTTCAGTTCCCGCCATAATAATTCTTTGGTAAATTAAAATTTAGTTAATGGTTAGTGGTTACAAGGGTTTCAAAACATGTAATCAGTACATTTTTTATTAAAAATAAAAAAAAAAGTTATTAAGCAAAAAAGTTGCAAAACTTGATAAAAATACAGTTAAATACCTATTTATTGTTGGATTTTGCATAAATAAACATTTTCTATGGGTTTTAAAGCTTTTTTCCTTGATTTTTTTAAATGTTAGTAAAGAAATAGTTATCGTTAACGGATTATCGTTAACTTCCGTTAACTTTGTAGTAAAATTATCGGATTATCGTTATCGGAGTTAAAAATTGGGGTTAACGGATTATCGTTATCGAAGTTAACTTTTTGGTTAACGGTGCCCACCACTGCCTGAAAGCCATAAGCCCGAGCGCCAAAATCCCGAAGGCCAGAACCCCGACAAACGATAATCCAGACAATTCGAAATCCCGACAAGATAATAGTTTATATTTAATATTTACTTATAACTTAAAATAATAAAAACTCAAAGAAAAAATGCAACCTAACCTAACCTAACTAGCTGCACTTGCATATGGAGCGTGATTGTGATCCACAAATTTTTTAAGGTGATGTTGTCCATTTAAAAGTTTTGTTATTGCTCTACCTTTGGAATTAAGTGATTTTCGTTTTTCACAGCACCAGTAATAATCGTCTTCCCGACTTTTATCTTTCACCATTAAATAACCGCGTGCGTTAACTTTGTTATTGCCTTTTTGAGAAGGAACAATTTCACAAATTTCTTCCATGTCATTCAAGGGGTGAAGTTACACTGATAATTTTTAGTTTACTCGCGGTTTTACCTTTGCTTCGAGGTAGTTTAACTTTGCTTCCAGGTGGGAGCAGATCAATTCGCTCGCACCCTTGCTGAGTTCTCGCACTCATCTTAGTTCGTGATTTTTAACTATCGGGATTTTGGCCTGTAAGGATTACGACGTTCGGGATTTTGGTCTGTCGGGATTTTGGCCTGTCGGGATTACGGCCTTCGGGCTTATGGTTTTCTAGATTATGACTTTCGGGATTCTGTCCGGGTTCCTAATATACATATGGAAAATACTTGACGGCTCTGTCCCTAACCTTAGAAATGAAATAGAAACAAACTGGAATGAGAGAAGAGGCAGATTTTGTACGGTCTCAGCTGCGGAAGGACAAGGGACCATGAAAACGAGGATGGAAAATACCCTCAGAATACGAGGCCCAAGGTTTTTCAATGTCCTACCAAAAGAAGTGAGGAATCTCCAGCACACCGACCTGAATAACTTCAAGAACCAGCTGAGCAGGTTCCTGTGCAAAGTCCCTGACCAGCCATGCGTGGCTGGCTACGAGGGCAGGAGGAGATCAGACAGCAATTCCGTCCTTCACCAAATCCCGCAAATGAGGCGGGATGCTGCAGAGGGGTCGACCACAGGTCGATCCTGAACCGTCGTTCAAACTCACCTAATGTAACATAAAGTAAGTAAAGTATATATACAGGGTGTCCCGTAAGTCTGGAACCATAGTGCAAAATGATAAAAACGGCAATAAAAACGCCGAAGAGACTTTTGGGGACTGTTTGTGAAGTGAGTGAGGATGGTAGCGACTGTGTCATCGTCGGTGGATGTCCTCGGAGGTCCACTGCATAGTTTATCTCCTATGGATCCCGTTTCCCTGAACTTTGATACAAGTTTGCCGACACAGCTGTGTGTTATCGGCGCGCGGTCCGGATGCAATCTGTTAAATTCCTCAGCGACCTCCCTCTGACTCCGATTTCTTACGAGCAGAATTACCTGGATGCGTTCTTCCTTATTAAAAGACATCATGGGCACTTGCATAAACGGAAAAACATGAATTACTTATTTTACCCTATGGTTCCAGACTTATGGGACACCCTGTATATACATATATGTGTGTGTGTGTGTGTGTATATATATATATATATATATATATATATATACACATATATGTGTGTGTGTGTGTATATATACAGTGGTGGGCACCGTTAACCAAAAAGTTAACTTCGATAACGATAATCCGTTAACCCCAATTTTTAACTCCGATAACGATAATCCGATAATTTTACTACAAAGTTAACGGAAGTTAACGATAATCCGTTAACGATAACTATTTCTTTACTAACATTTAAAAAAATCAAGGAAAAAAGCTTTAAAACCCATAGAAAATGTTTATTTATGCAAAATCCAACAATAAATAGGTATTTAACTGTATTTTTATCAAGTTTTGCAACTTTTTTGCTTAATAACTTTTTTTTTTATTTTTAATAAAAAATGTACTGATTACATGTTTTGAAACCCTTGTAACCACTAACCATTAACTAAATTTTAATTTACCAAAGAATTATTATGGCGGGAACTGAAAGGTAAAATTAAATTTTAGGCACATTTATTAAAGACTATGACACAATGTGCTGGTTGCCCTTCAGAAAGACCAACTTCTCAAAATTAGGCCCAACTGCCAGTCTTGACCTCTTGGGCCTCCCCAACCTCCCCTTGCGAGATCTGGAAGCAGACTGAAGTTATGGCGGTTTGAATTCATTCGCGGAGCGGTGATCTTCCGTGAATGACTCCTCGCAGTTAACGTGTTAACGGACTTTAACAGACTAAATATCGAGTTATCGGAAATTAACTGGTCCGATAACGATAAATGGAAATTAACTTCCGTTAATAGTCCTTTAAAAAAGTTAATTTCGTTAATTAACTGTTATCGGATTAACGCTTTAGTGCCCAACACTGTATATATATATAATATATATATATATATATATATATATATATATATATATATATATACTGTATAATTATATATATATGTTAACCCCTCTGTCTATGGCCTTGGGCGGTTCGAAGTTGAATGGGTTCTGGTTAGGTGGCAGCAACGGATTTGTTACTCTGGAGTAGCTGGTACCGTATAGGGAATTGCAGAAATTTCTTCTTCTTGTGGATCGGAAGATTCTGTAGAGCTTACTAAATTCTCTGAAGGTTCCCCGATTCTTCTTGTAATATATTGGGAAATTATTTTCTCTCTTTAAGAATAAGTTCTCTGAAGAGAGCAAGGCTCGAAAGAAAAGACAAAGATATTCTCATACTGTAGTTTACTGCTAAAATGTTACAGGTAATGCTCAGCCTCTAAGTTAGATCAGACAATCTGAATCAGAATATTTGAAAAATTGTTCGACTTTATATACTGAATTTATGGTGACATCATTATTATTATTTAATGTTGACTTCTTTTGTTTTTTATTCTCAATAGGCTGCATTACTTTGCAAAATATTTTAAGATACAGTAAATATTTTAGCTGCAGCAATCTCTAGACAGATAAACAAGATATTTGAAGATAAAGCCATATTTTTATTTTAAACCGCATATCGACAGATCTGATGTTATCATGATCTGCCGAGTTAACTAAAAATGGAAATTGAAATATACATTTTATTATGAATTACAATTAAACATGCATATAAGCAAACATTAAATGCTTAAGGTTTAAAATTAAACGTTAAACAAGATATGACTTCATATTTTACAACGAAGAGGGAATGTATACAGAAAACATTGCAGAATTTAACAAGATTACATTATTAAACTAATTCGAAAAAAAATGATTAAGTACTGTAATTTAAAAAGAAATAATTCACCAATTATTCACCAGAAATAAAATAGAAAGCGAATCAAATATTTTAGCCGAACTTCTTCAGCGTTTTGAGAATTTCGACTCTATATGTAAAAATACGAATGAATATAAGAATTATACGAATGAATATAAAAAATATATAAATGAATACAAGAATTATATAAATGAATATAAGAATGATATAAATGAATACAATAATTATATAAAAGAATACAAAAATTATATAAATGAATATAAGAATTATATAAATGGATATTTACCTTAAATTTACCTTAAAGCGCTTCTGCCTCAAGGGTGCGCTGCTCCCACAAAGTCCGCTCAGCGCCTTCTGAGGCGAGGCCACGACGGGGTCGCCACCCTTCTTTTCTCTTGCTCCTGCCATACGATTTGATCCCCTATTGAATTTGTGGGGGCTGGTCTGGCAGAGGAATTCTGGCAGAGGAATACCCTGGCACTGTGGGTTGGTCGGGTATGTTGGCTAAAAACATGTCCAAGTGTTTTTTAAAAGTATCTACTGGGACTGCACTTATATCTCTAAGGTACTGAGGCAAGGAGTTAAACAGGCGAGAACCCTGCCTAGAGATACTATTATATTGAAGGGTTTGAATCCTTCTCAGACTGTTTGGTGGGAGGTGATATTTTTTACACATTCTGCCAGTTCTTGTTAAGGTGGGCACAATTGGTTCAGTATTGGGGGCAACTAAAAGCCCTTCTAGAATTTTCCAGGTGTAGATTAGGATGTATCTCTCAAACCTTCTCTCTATGGAATAGAGGTTGAGGCCTCTGAGCCTATCCCAGTAGTTTAATTTGTTTTTACTTACCTGTTGCCCATCAGGTTGTTTAATATACGAGGTAAAGGTTCTTTGTAGGCCCTCAATTTTTTGCAATTCATTCTGTTTGTGGGGAAACCATAATTGAGAGCAGTAGTCAATGCGTGGAAGGACAAGTGATTTCCACAGGGTAAGCATGGTCATACTGTCCCTAGTTCTGAATGTCCTCAGTATATATCCTATTAGTTGTTTGCATGATGAGGTTACTTTGTCAATGTGCCTGTTGAATGTTGCATCTTCAGATAATATAATCCCTAGATCCCTGACATGATCAGTTTGTACAATATCTTTTCCTGTGGGTCCAGTGTAATTGAATTGTTCTTTCAGGTATTTATTTGGTTCATACTTAATTAGTTCAAATTTGTCTTCATTGAAGGCCATATTGTTTGCATCTGCCCATGCATATATAGTTTGTAGATCTTTTTGTAGCTCTACAGTCTTCTTTTTCTGTAATTGGTCTTAGTATTCTGGTATCATCTGCGAATGACAGGAGAGAGCTTCCTAGGTTACAGTTTATATTGTTTAGCATTATAATGAATAGAATTGGTCCTAGTACTGTGCCTTGCGGCACTCCACTAATCACTTCTTTTTCTATAGATCTTGCTCCATTTACAATTGTTATTTGTTTTCTGTCAGAGAGAAAGGCATGGATCCATTTTCTTATTTTTCCACAAATACCAAGTGCTTTTAGTTTATGGAATAATATACCATGGTCAACCTTGTCAAAAGAATTATAAATCTATAAATAAATGAATATAAAGAATTACAGTATATGAATGAATATAAAGAATTATATGAATGAATATAAGGACTATATGAATGACTATAAGAATTATTTGAACGAATATATGAATATAGGAATTATTCATTGTTCATTTTCACACACACACACACACACACACTAGGGTGTTTCATACCTATAGGGTAAAATAAAAATGAACTTGGAGTTTTAATCCACACGTTTCTCCGTATTCTAAAGAACAAGAAAACACGTTTGTGCAAGTTTGAACCAGATCGCGCTGCATTTAGAGGTCCCCAACTTTGACGACTTTTTGTCAGTTCATTTCTCGCCTGCCTGCAGTGAAGACAGTTTTCTTCGTCACTTGAGCGGTTCGTGTTGTATAGCCTATTGGACAACTATGGAGGTAATTATATATGCTACTAATTATCTCATTTTACTGTGGTATTGAAATTTATTATTAATATTACATGAAATTAATTAGTCTGTTGCATATTGGACAACTAAGCTGGTAATTATTTATGATACTAATTAATGTAATTTTACTGCGGTATTGAAATTTATTTAATTAATGAATTGTCAAAGAGAACGTAGTGTACACGTATCAGTTTTATAAATAAAGAAAAGCAGTAACTGGGACTCGAACCAGTGTCATAGCCGTTTGGCGGCATCGCTCAAGTCGGCGTACACAGCACGCTATCCACTCCCTAGATGGTGTAGTGGATAGCGTGCTGTGTACGCCGACTTGAGCGATGCCGCCAAACGGCTATGACACTGGTTCGAGTCCCAGTTACTGCTTTTCTTTATTTAATTAATGAAATTAATTACGATGTGAAATTATTTCTGTGCAATTATTTAGTTTGTTTTCTTTTCCAGGTGTCTACCAGAGCGAAAACAGAAGTGTTTCTTATTGGCCAGACGGATGCGAACATCACATCAAGTGGCCTTCCAACTCAGTTGCAAGTACTCAAAAAGTACTTTTACCACCAAAAGGAGCAAAAATTTGGACGTACTAAATGCCTGAACCTGTGCCTGGATGCCTGTCTCATATTTTGGGAGAGAGCGAGAATCCCCATGATGCGTCGAGATTCGGCCTTGAGGAAGATGGAATCCCTTCTCAAGGAATACGACCGGCTTGTGAAGCACAAGTCACATAAAGCAGAGTCCTTCCGAGTGAAGGAGGCGATGTTCAAGGAGGCAATAGCGAAGGAGATCATGGACATTGCTCATTCACAGGCTAAGGAAATGATGAAGAATCAGGAGGACATCCACTTTCTCGACATGCAGCGTGAAGATCCCAATTCCTGCAGCATGGGCCCTGTTGACATGAAGCTTCACTATAAGGAGATTAGGAAAAGGAAGAGGCTGGACAAGATTAAGGAACAACAGGAGAAGGCCAGGAAGGAACAAGGAGCTGCAGAAGATACGGGGGCTTTAGTGATTTCAACTTCGTCAAAGACTGACTCAGATGTCGTTGACCCAACCGTGGAAGTTTTTCCATCCTCCTCCAAGGGAAATACCAAGAAGCGACGCAGGAATCTGATCTCACAGGATGTGACGACTACCTACGATCGGCTGAATATTTCGTACCGCGATTCAGCTATGTCGTACGCTGCAGCGGCTAAATCACTAGGTTTTGACTTGGATGAACTGTCCATTTCTGCCAGTACCATGTACCGCATACGCAAGGCTCTCAGGAAGGTGGCTGCTGAAAGTTATCAATCCGACGAAGTTTGTCCTGGTCAGCCTCTTGTCTTGCATTGGGACGGTAAGCTCCTACCTGACAATGAGCAATGGAAGGAGAGCGTTGACCGGATCGCCGTCCTCGTCTCTGGCGACGGCAAGGAGAAGTTGCTCGGCGTTCCTAAGGTGACGTCCGGAACCGGCGAGAAGATAGCGCGAGTTTGCTTGGATTTGGTCAAGGAACACAGGATGGAAGAGCGCGTGCGGGGACTGTCTTTCGACACGACAGCTCGAACACCGGGATTCATATCGGGGCCTGCGTCCTGATTGAGAAAGGTCTTGGCAGAGAACTCATGTACTTCCCCTGTCGGCATCACATCTATGAAGTCATCCTCAGCTCCGTCTTCAAGCGTGCATACGGCCCTTCAAGTGGCCCGATATACCCGTTTTCAAGAGGTTTCAGGCACAATGGAAGTTCATCGACCGGTTGGACGTGCGGCCGTACGATTTTGCTCATGTCAATGACTCTATGAGGGAACTGAGGGAGAAGTCAGTCCTGCTGGTGAGAGGGATGGTGAGCACGTCGCATCAGCGCGATGACTACAAGGAACTGCTACAGTTGGTTCTCATCTTCCTGGGAGAAGCAAAAGTGGTGGATTTCCCTCTCAGAGCCCCTGGCGCTTACCATCACGCTCGATGGATGGCGATAGCCATCTACTCCTTGAAAGTAATTCTACTGAAGAAGCAGTTCAAGATGTCGAGTCACGAGTTGGAAGCTCTGACAGCCGTAGGTCTCTTCGTGTCCCTCGTCTACATCCGAGGTTGGACTCGTGCTGCAACCTCAAGCAAGGCTGCCGCAGTTGATCTGGAATTTCTGCGTGACGCGGAAGCCTTTGCCATGTCGGGATATTCGTGTGTTAACGCTGCGCAAGAAGCCATGTCTCGACACCTATGGTACATCTCTGAGACTCTTATTGCCATGGCGTTCTTCGACGCAGATGTGGCAGATAAAGAAAAGGCTCAGATGGTCGTCAGTTTGGGTAAGCCCGCATCGAAAAAGGAACTCAAGCGACCCCAAGGGAAGAACGTCAGGAATCTTGCCTCGAAACACCTGGCGGAGTTCGTGACAGGAAAGACGATGGCTTTCTTCCATGCATTCGACTTGGACACAGAATTCTTGAAAAAGCCAGTTGCCGAGTGGACTGAAGTAGAGAGCTTCAAGCAAGCAGCGGCAACTGTTAACAAAATCTCTGTCGTCAACGATCGGGCCGAAAGAGCCATCGCGCTCACCAAAGAGTTCAACTGTTCTCTGACGAAGAACGAAGAGCAGAAGCAGTATTTGCTCAAAACTGTGATGCAGCATAGGGCGAAATACCCGAATAAAACCAAGAAGGATTTCATGGACAAATGATTCGCAAGAAGTGGTTATGTTTTTTGTATCTTTGTGAAAATGTGTAGTGAAATGGTACTCGTTTGTTGAATAAAAATTCATTGACAGATTTTTGTTTAATTTTTTCCGTTTATGATCTGCCAGAGCATCAAACTGGGGACCCGTAAACTTTAAACTACTATTGAATTAATACTTCGGTTTATCAGTCTCCTCAGCAAATGGAACAAGGGGATCCATGTGGATTAAAATTTTTCCAAACTTTTAATTTATGAAACACCCTAATATATATGTTAACCCCTCCGTCTATGGTCTTGGTCGGTTCGAAATTGACATGGGTTCTGGTTAGGTGGCAGTATCGGATTTGTTACTCTGGAGTAGCTGGTACCGTATAGGGAATCGCAGTAGTTTCTCTTATACTACTCTCCGAGTTCTTCTTGTAATGGATCGGAGGATTCTGTAAAGCTGATTAAATTCTCTGAAGGTTCCCCGATTCTTCTTGTAACGTATCGGCAAATTATTGTTTCTCTATTTAAGACTAAGTTCTCTGAAGAGAGCAAGGCTCGAAGGAGAAGATAAAGACTTTCCTTACTGTAGTTTACTGCTAAAATGTTGCAAGTAATGCTCAGCCTCTAAGTTAGATCAGTTAAATCAGAATAACAATTTGAAAAATTACATGGATTTATATGCCAAAATTTTGTGGACATCATTATTATTTAATGTTGACTTGTTTCTTTTATTCTCAATAGGCTGCAATATTTTTGCACAATATTTGAAGATAAGGTAAATATTTTACCTGTGGCAACGTCTAAACAGATCGGCAAGATATTGACAGATCTGATGTTATCATGATCTGCCGAGTTAACTAAAAATGGAAATTTGAGTATGCATTTAATTATGAATTACATTTAAACATGCTTATGAGCAAAAATTAAAGGCTTAAGATTTAAAAATTAAACGTTAAGCAAGACATGGCTTTATCTTTTATAACGAAGACAGAATGTTTACAGAAAATGAACATTGCAGAATTTAATCAGGTTTCATTATTAAGCTAAATCTAAAAAAATGATTAAGTAATTTAAATAGAAACAATTCAACAATTATTTGTCAAAACTAAAATAGGAAGCAAATAAAAAATTTATCCAAACTTGCGTTATGCGATTTTGGTCTTTATGTAAAAATGAATATCTGAATATAAAGATTATATAAATGTAAGGATTGTATGAAAATAAGGATTAAAAAATACAAGGATTATGAAAACATAAGGATTAGATAAATATAAGGATTTATATAAGAATTATACGAATGAATATAAGAATATAGGAATTGTTCATTGTTCATTTTTACAGGGCTCTTTCCTCTAGACTGACATTAATATACAATAATATACTGTAACATCCTAACTAATTCTAACTAGATGATAACTAATGGGCTTTTTATAATACAGATTTATATAGACAACATAAGTCGGGGTGGTTAGGTTTAGTTCAGGCAATATGAGGACGCACTCTTGGCCGTGCATACATAGTTTGACATAGTACAATGTTTTTTTTTTGTTGCCATTGCGAGAATAGTCTTTTCACTACAAATAAACCGATATTAACGGCAGATGTTGAAAATATTGTTACAGTTTGTAGTATTTGTAAAAAGTTATTCTGGTTATCATCTGAAATTTTAAAACGACTCAACTGATTATTCCATTTAGGGACATGAAGTCCGGGGAGGATGGTCACCGGTTTCATGGCGGAATTCAAGATTTCTATAGTAGGTTTGAATTTAATTTCAGACAGAAAGGGGTATGAGTTGTTAATCGTAATCTCAACATTATAAGCGTAACCATTTTAGTCATATCTACGACTTAAATTATACGGAGCTGTGGGTGGTTGTGTAGATGTTTGTGTTTGTTACGAGTGGTCGGCTCGTTTAGGTGGTAGTGGAGGTCGAACATTAAGCTCAGATTCTGAGTGCGGTTGTTTTTTTCGTGAAGGTTCTAATTCACGTGGTTGTTGCATTTCCGGCCGGTATGATGGGTCCGTGCGTCGATCATCAATCGGTGTGGGTGGTGACAGAGGAGATGGTGGAGTTGGAGGAGAGAGTGGAGTTCCACTGAGTGATCCTCTAGAAGGGGTTTCTCCAGGGACTTGTTCCGACGGGACTCTCGGGTCAGGGGCCTCTTCTTGTTCAGAGATTGGCTCGAGTACTGGTGGTATTACGTGGTACCAATCTTCGCCACAGGTAGTGGTTTCCACGGTGACTACTTCGGTTTTGTGGTCCCTGCTGGATTTGTTAATACCTAGATCTTTCGAAGAGTAGACGGCTCGAACGCCTGGCAGATGTTTTTTGGAAGGTGTTGTTCGGCAGCTAGCTTCAAATTATCAGCGTGAATAATCTTTAGTTTGGAATGATCTCGGAGGTGGAGGATTTCGTAAAACGGTTCTTTCCGAGGTTTTTCATAATCCTATATGGGCCATCCCATTTTGGTTATAATTTGCGATGAGCACTTGGCGGTTTCACGCTCTTTATGTAACATCGCATGCCGACGATTATAGTCCGTTGACGGGGATGACGCCTATGTTGCTCTTCCTCCATCTGTTGGTTTCGTTGGTCTAGGGCATAGCGGATTATGTCAAAAATTTTGAAAGATCGTTCAACTAGTTGCTGATTTGCTTCTGCCATCTCGGAAGGTGTTAGAACTGCCGGGTCAGTTTGGTCGGGCAAGTCAAAAGGTAGCCGCTTGTCGTAGTGATATAGGACGAAATGAGGGGTGTCTCCGATAGACACGTTATAGCCGTTGTTGATGGCTGTTTGCACCATGGGGAGGGAATCATCCCATGTACCGGAGGGTGCATCGACAACGTGGCGAAGGGCTTCTAAGATCTTCCGATTGTGCCTTTCCACTAAGCCGTTTGCCTGCGGATGGTATGCCACAATGTGTGTGTTTTTAATTTTACACGTTACAGAGTGACTCGAACAGTTTGGAAGTGAAACTAAGGGCGTTATCCGAAATTAGGGTGAAAAGAGTAGTATGGTTCCACTAGGGCTCTTGCCACAGTTTCCGAGGTCTGGTTTGGAATGGCAACTACTTCGCTGTAACGCTAGAATTGGTCCGTAAACACAATGCTGTACTGGTTTCCCTTTGATGTTTTGGGGAATGGTCCAAGTATGTCCATTTCAGTTCTTTGCCAGGGCCGTTGGCATACTGGATATTTATGCATGGGAGCTGTGGACGGTATGTTGCCTTTATGTTTTAAACAAGACGGACATTCAGCGATGTATTCATGTACCTTTTTGTTCATTTTGGGAAAATGGTATCGCTCCAAAAGACTTGATGGTGCGATTCGGACCCATATGGCCATACAAAGGTGAGTCGTGACAAAGTCCGATGGCTATATCTACGAGATGCTTTGGTATATCCACGAGATCGTTTCCATCTTCGTTCCTAAAATATACGAGCCCATCTTTTAGGTTGTACTGTTCTTTTACCTTCGATGGTTCCTTTTGTTTCAGGTGAGCCCGAAGGTTCTGGGTGTGTTGGTCCTGTTGTTGGGAGTATTGCAGACATTCGTAGTCGAACACAGGGAGAGTTTCTATCTTATTCACTTGGGTGTCGTGCTTGAGTCTCGACAATCCGTCTGGAATAACTTGAAGTTTTCCCGGTTTGTACACGATTTTTGCCGCAAAGTCCTGAATCAACAGAGCCCATCTACTCAACTGTCCTCCAAGTAGCTTGTCCTTGAAGAGATACGTGAGTGGCTTATGGTCAGTTTTGATGGTTACATCGTAGCCATAAACGATATTTCGGAATTTTTTCAAAGCCCAATATGCGGCTAGGGCCTCTCGGTCCGTAGTGGATTAATTCCGTTGAGGTGCAGAGAGAAGCTGACTGGCATAAGCAATGGGTAATTCCACACCATCTACGTTCTGTAATAGGAAGGCTCCTAGTCCATAGGAGGAAGCATCTGTGGCTATGACAAAGGGTTTGCAAAGTGTAATCGGGATATTGGAGGATGGGATGAGAAGTTAGTTTACCGATTAAAGTTTCAAAGGCATGTTGGTGATCAGATTCCCAGTTAAATTTAGCATTTTTCTGGAACAAATTGGTAATGCGTTTGCAATGTTTGAAAATTGGCGGAAAAAAATATCGATAGAATCCGACAAATCCAATAAATGCACGAGCGTCGTCGATGGTTTTAGGTACAAGGTACCTTTCCAGTGCTCCAAGTTTGGCTGAATCAGGTTTAATTCCAGTGGATGATAGTAGAAATCCTAGGTATACCAGGGATTCCTGAAAAAAGTTGCACTTTCTAAGTTTCAGTTTAAGATGTGCTTTTCTCAAGCATGATAGCGCATTCTGAAGACGTTGAAATCGTTGAAAGTGTGATTTTAAATCCGAACTATAAACGATAATATCGTCAAGATAGACCAGAGCTTCAACACCTAATAGATCGAAAAGGACTATATTCATCAACCGAGAGAAATTAACAGGCCCATTTCGGACTCCGAAAGGTAAAACCTGGAAGTCGTAATGGTCTCGGTTAGTGGAGAAAGCAGTCAACTCCTGAAATTCGGGACTGACCGGATGCTAAATTGAGGGATGAAAAGAAGTTAGCTCTCCCTACGTTTAGAATTGTTTCCTGCATGTTTGGAATAGGGAAACGGTCTGGGAGTGGGATGGTAATGTGGTTCGGCGTCTAAAATCTATTCAAGGGCGGGATGCTCCGTCCTTTTTGGAGACAAGAATCATAGAAGCGGACCAGGGACTAGTTGAAGGCTGAATGACATCCTGCTCCAACATGTCCTTGATGTGTTCCTCAATAGTGACTAATTGGGAATGTGGAACCCTAGAGGGTGGAATGAAGATGGGTTTGGAATTGGGTTCCAGCTTGACTTCGAAAGGGACTAAATTAGTTCGGCCCAGAGGGTCTCCTTTTAGGGCAATCACATCTCTATTTCTTATCAGGAAATCGAGAAGTGATTCCAGTAGTTAGGGATCCTGTAAGGCCGGTGACTCCTGAAGGGAGTGCTCCAGACATTTCTTATATTCTTCTTTTAATGCTGAAGGGTTTAACTCTAAGGAACTGGAAATACGATTTATAGTACTGCTGGGGAAACCCGAATTTATTTCTACTGTGGAAACAGTTCTTATTCTCTGATTTGAAGTTAATTCTATAGGGCTTTTTCCTTTGTTTAAACAAACAACAGGGACAGCTATGACTAAGAACTTGGGCAATAAGAACATCTCTCTTGAAATTACTTTTCTCGCTAATAAGAGTACGATCTGACTCGAATAGTTTTCCTTTACCGTTTACTACTCTTGCTAGGAAACAAATCTCATAAGGTGCTACTGTTATATGCTCTGTAGGGCATATGAAAAATTGTGAATCTGACTCTGGTTCGGCGACTAAAATTTGCCTTATTGGCTGGAAAATCGTTTCAGTTGGATTTCGAATCTCAACTGCTGAGTTAACTGAAACTGCCTGAACTGAAACTACTGAACTGAAACTACTGAACTGAAACTGGTTGCACTGAAACTGGCTGACTGGAAAATGACTGTGTTGATCCTACTGGATTCAACAACTGAAACTGATTACTCTGGGGGCTGATTTTTGGGGCGGTTGTCCCTCTGGATGCAACCGACTGACTTGAACTGCTATAAACTGGAGTGGGTTTCCTATTTCTTTCGGAAATCCGAACTGAACTGATTCTGTTAGTATTAAGTTGTCTATTATTCTCATGCAGAGGGTGTGTCCTATTTCTACACTTAACTAATTTTCCGGCTGGGTAAATTTCCCATTGATTCCGGTTGAAAAAATTCATACCTAGTAAGATATCTGTCTGAAAGGTGGCGACTGCGTCCATAATAGAACATTTTGCGGGATATACCGCATTACCAACTTCTAAATATAATTCAATTTCTCCATATGTAGATATGGGTGTGCCTGTAACTGCCATCAGTTGGCAGGAAGGTGCCTTAATTCCATATTTATGATCTGTACTCCCGAGTAACTCATCTGCATCCTGTATCTAGGAAAGCGGTTAAATCTCGGTTATCTGTGCTGCAATTTATTATTAAATCTAATAGGTTCGCACCTATAATCCTGATGGGTAGTTTGTGTGTGTATTTGGATTTATTACTGTTATTTAGGAGGGAGGAAGTTGAACTGCTGCCTCCAAAGTGGGATCTAAAAAAGAACTTGAATTGACTTCTATGGGAGGACCTGGGTCATATTCTATGGGATCACCATACACTGTAGGGTCTTCTTGAAAAGTGTACTCTGGGGAAACTGATCCTTCAACGGGTATGTCTACGTACCGGATCATCCAACCTTGCTGATTGTATTGGGGTATGTACATCGGGTAATAGTGTGGTTGACCCTGTGGTCGTGATCTATTTGGATGGTGGTTCGTGTGAGGCTGGAAATTGACTGGTTTCTGAGAATTGGAGGGCTTTTGGGAACGTTGGTGATTTGATCTCTGAAAGTGGGACCTCTACCCTGAAGGGGTTTTTCAGCACATTTTGGTCGGTCGCCACGGCGATGACCATGTTCATGACAGTGGGGATAATTGCATTGACTTATCATGTGCCCAAAGCTATGGCAATTAAAACACTGAGGTGGAGGATGCATTCTTGGTTTGTGGGGCTTCTTTTTGAGGTAGTGTTCCCTGCATCGGCCTAGATTTATAGGATTGTTGTTGTTGTTGCTGGTGTTGTTGTTGCTGCTGCTACTGAATATAGTGTATGGGGGTCTCTCTACCCTTTCGGTAGTTCTGGCTTGCTAAATCTGGGTAATGTTCCCGTGTTTTATTTATGGCTACACTTACTGGTTTGTCAATATTTAGATACTCTTGAAATTTCTTTTTAGGTGCTACGGGTAGGTTTTGGTAAATGGTTGCTGCTACTATTAGGTTTCTTTGTTTAGAAGTGAATGTAATGTCACATGCATTTTCTGCGGCTCGGAGGGCTTCTCCTACGAGTTTGTGTTTGTGTAATAAAATTATTTAAATCTTCACGTTCTTCTTTCTTCCATTTAGCTTGGAAGACAGCTTCTAACGTGGCTAAGGGTTGTGCAAGTGTTATTTCTTTAAAAAATTCAAATAAGTTTTGTTTAACCCTTTAACCGCCAAACACGGATCTGTCCTTGTTCTCAGTCAACTGCCAAACACGGACCAGTACGTATTGGCTCTTTGCCAAACACGTACCAGTATGTGTTGGCTTTTTTACCTTTATTTTCTTTTATTTATTCAAAATTATTTGATATATTATTAATTTTGCTTATCTAAATGCATTTTACATGTTTTAATATATATATATATATATATATATATATATATATATATATATATATATATACAGGGTGTTTCAAAACATGTATACACATTATAGTAAAAAAATTCTTTATTCCAAAAAATGAGTTCTTTTTTGGTCAGGATAAAATTGTTATCCATAAAGAATTATTTTTTTATTATTGGAGACATTACTAGAGAAAATGAGGATTTATGGGTAACTAATTCAAGTTGATACAGTGATTCTTTCGGCCCCCCCAAAAATGTAGAAAGTTAATTAAATTTAGGCCATTTTTCTGACGTGACGTCATGGCATAGAAAACGGAACCTGGCAGTCAAAGGGTTAAAATTGTCCCAAGTTGTAGCTTCGCTAATGGATGAGACGTAGGTAACTGTATCATGGGCATTCCCCTCTTTAGGGTCGATAAACCTTTTAGCTTCCCTAATCTTTATATCATCATCGGTGATGTTTTTGCGTAAGAAATGTTGTTCTGGAGACTCAATCCAAGGTCTTACGCGTGTTTCAACGAAGTTATTATCTATGGTTCCCTTAAAAATTAGAACAGTATGGGGAAGGTTTAGAAGTCTACTTAAGTTAATGTATGCTGGGGAAGCGGTTTGAGACATGTTGGCTTGTGCTTGATCTGAAGTTTGCGTGTTTGGAAATATGTTTGAAGGGCGCGGGGTAGGTGGAAAAATGGGTGTAGGGGAATTTTCCGCTCATATGTGAAGGTACTGTTAATGTATTCTAATTTGGTCTGCTTGACCGATCTTAATCTATGGAATGATCACTTGAGTGGCTTTTCTAATTACTCTATCTAAGAAATACATAAATAATGCAAACAATTTGCCTAACTAGGGAAAAATTTGAAAAAAAATTGTAAACAAAATAATAACAAATTTCACTCGAATGTACGATAATATTATGATTGGCACATTAAATACAGTTATTCTATGCTAGCTATTAATAGTGGAAATAACTGTTTCAATAAAAAGAAATGTATCACGGGTGTATGTAATGTTCACTGTATTTTTTGTTAATTCTGGCTCGATACTAATTATTAACTGTTAATAATACTGACTTCTCAAATGTTTAGTAATTACTTTGAAAAAAGGATCTCTACTTAACAAGATTCCTACGGCGAAATCATTGAAGACGTGTCCTGAAGACATGTCTTTCAGGCCACTTCTTCCTGGACGAAGAATGGGCGTGGAGAACTTGGAGTCGTGATACACCGGTCAAATGAGGGATGTGAAGAACTGGAAGTCGTGACACGCCGGTCAACTGAATGTTGGCTCTAGTTCCAGGTTCTGGAAGACTGAAAGAATCCTGGTTGCAGAGGTCGTAAGTTGTTAACCCCTCCGTCTATGGTCTTGGTCGGTTCGAAGTTGATGGGGGTTTTGGTTAGGTGGCAGCAACGGATTTGATACTATGGAGTAGCTGGTACCGTATAGGGAATTGCAGAAGTCTCTCTTATACTACTCTCCGATTTCTTCTTGTAGTGGATCGGAGGATTCTGTAAAGCTGATTAAATTCTCTGAAGGTTCCCCGATTCTTCTTGTAACGTATCGGGAAATTATTTAAGACTAAGACTAAGACTAAGTTCTCTGAAGAGAGCAAGGCTCAAAGGAGAAGATAAAGACTTTCTCTTACTGTAGTTTACTGCTAAAATGTTACAAGTAATGCTCAGCCTCTAAGTTAGATCATTCAAATCAGAATAACAATTTGAAAAATTACATGAGTCTATATACCCAAATTTTGTGGTCATCATTATTATTTAATGTTGACTTGTTTCGTTTTTATTCTCAATAGGTTGCATTAGTTTTGCACAATATTTGAAGATAAGGTAAATATTTTAGTTCTGGCAACGTCTAAACAAATAAGCAAGATATTTGAAGATGAAGCCATATTTTCATCTTAAACCGCATATTTACAGATCTGATGTTGTCATGATCTGCCGAGTTAACTAAAAATGGAAATTGGAAAATATGCATTTTATTATGAATTACACTTAAACATGCGTATGAGCAAAATTTAAAGGCTTCAGATTTAAAAATTAAACGTTAAGCAAGACATGACTTCATCTTTTATAATGAAGAGAGAATGTATACAGAAAATGAACATTGCAGAATTTAATCAGATTTCATTATTAAGCTAAATCCAAAAAAATGATTAAGTAAGTTAAAAAGAACAGTTCACCAATTATTTGGCAGAAATAAAATAGAAAGCAAATAAAAAATGTATCAAGACTCGCGTTATGCGATTTTGGTCTTTATGTAAAAATGAATATCTGAATATCAAGATTATATAAATATAAGGATTATATAAAGATAAGGATTATATAAGTACAAGGATTATGCAAACATAAGGATTGGATAAATATAAGGATTTATATAAATAGACGAATTATATAAGAATTATACGAATGAATGTAAGAATGTAGTTGTTCATTTATATATATATATATATATATATATATATATGTATATACACACACATATATATATATATAGCCTGAGTATCCCCAAAAGCCTGTCGTCGCCCTTGATATATATATATAAATATATACATATATATACATACACACCATTGGTAATCTCTGCTTTGCTTCCGCCCGAATTGTTCATTCTGACGAAGGACAAGCTTTTCACTCCACCTTAGACCTACAGTTTAACGTGGAATCCGAACCAAGGCCCACCAGCAGCCCAGGGTCTTAACCACTTGACGACTCAGGATACCCACTTATCTACCAACCACTTTCTTTTATTGTGTGGAAGGATGAACAGCTGGGTTTTGCTGTGCGCCGGCTGCCGTCACCGGGTCTCGATCCCAGGGCCGATGGATTCGTAGTCAGCGACGCTAACCACTATACTAACGAGGCGCCTATATATATATATATATATATACAGTATGTATATATATATATATATATATATATATATATATATATATATATATATATATATATATATATACCGTATATATGGCATTTCAGTCACATCAGCTGATTTCAGACTGGTAAATAAGTTTTATTTTCTCTAACAAATAATAATAATAATAATAATAATAATCGTTATTATTATTATTATTATTATTATCATAATTAACTATTTATCTTAAATTACCTTCTTCACCTTTATTATACAATAATACGAGTAGTCATTGTTGTATTTCTGATATAAAAGTGCGAGGCGATTCTACAAATTTGTTTGGACGAAGGAAGATATATATTATATATATATATATATATATATATATATATATATATATATATACAGTATGTACAGTATCCACACAGTAGTGTAAGCCATGCTTTCATATTTCAGAAGTACAAATACCAAACTCTTTATTCCTTCATCGCTGTAGGCCCATAGTTCAGATGATTGAACTGTATTAACTCTTATTCAAGGTTATATTATGTCTGTAAAATAAAACATAAGATATTCTAGCAACAAACTTATGTATCAGCTCATTACTTAAACCAAATTCTAAGCAATATAACTTTAAATTAGCTGCATTAGATTTTAAAATATAATGCGTCATGACTTCTTTATATGATGAAAGATATCAATACAGCATGCTGCAAAATTCGTGGCAATAACGCATAATAAAAAAGTATTTTGGTACTTTCCTGCTTTCCCGGACCCCAGACATTTTGCCAGTTGGCAAACTTCAATTTTGACTCAGAATATTTTCGTTAAAACTAACGAAAATATCACGACTCAAACTAACCCTACCAACTAATTAGGTTAATTGAATACCCGGTTAGTTAACTGTACGCCCTTGATAATTGATTAGATTAAGTCGTGATATTTTCGTTAGTTTTAACGAAAATATTGTCAAAATTGAAGTTAGGCAACTTGCAAAAAGTCCAGGGTTCGGGATAACAGGAAAGTACCGTAATTTTTAATAAATAACCTTATTCAAAATTAAAAAGGGCGAAACGCGCTAGATTCATCAGTTAATAAAAGATAGTTAATTGATAATAATAATATTGGCTTCCATTTTACCATCAATTTTGAATTCATACCGTCACCCCTTTAAACTGGCATATCACATCTTCGTTATATATTGCTGCAAAGAAAACGGAACATGAACATTGAACTTTAACGCTTACCTATAAAAATCTTATTCAGAAGTTTATTTAGTGGTGGGTCAGTTGGCCCATTAGTTAGCCTATAAAAGCATGTATTCCATGAAACACACCCGCATTTCTAGTACCTTTAACAGGGTGTTTTTTCATTCCTTCACGTTGATGTGTTAGTTTTCAGATTTCTTTCATAATTATGCCCAAATAAATAAATAAATATATATACAGTATATATATATATATATATATATATATATATATATATATATATATAGGGTGTCCCATAAGTCCGGCATCATAGGAGAAATTCATATTTTTCTATTTCTACAGGCCATAATGTCTGTGAGCAAGGAAGAACGAATCCAGATAATTCTACTCATAGGAAATCGGAGTCAAAGAGAGGCCGCTGCTGAATTTAACAGACTGCATCCAGACCGCGAGCCAATAACACAGAGTTGTGTTAGCAGACTTGTTGCAAAGTTTAAGGAAATAGGATCCATGGAAGATAAACCACGCAGTGGACCTTCAAGGAGGTCCACTGACGATGATACAGCGACTGCTATCCTGGCTCATTTTAACAGAAGTCCAACATGGTTCTAGCAAGACGGCGCTTTTGCACATTACAGCACCCAAGTAAGGGAATACCTGTACCAACAATTCCCTGGTCATTGGATAGGACGTCGAGGGCCTGTGGAATGGTCACCTAGAAGCCCGGATCTCACGCTACTAGATTTTTATCTCTGGGGCCACTTGAGAGCCATCTTGGACGTTTTGACGCCGACATTTTGGCGCCGACATTTTGGCGCTGGACGTTTTGGCGCCGCCGTTTGGGCGCCACCGTTTGGGCGCGGAGCCGGTTTGGCGCCGCCGTTAATTAGTATTAAGTATTAAGTAGTAATACTTGGTTATTAACCTGAAGTGCTGTCTGTCATTTCAGATAAGTTGTGTTGTTACCCTTAATAGCATAAATGTCTGAAAATATATCAAGTAAGAAAGGGAAACAGAAGTTTTCACATAATGGATATTTGTATGTGTTTGATAAATGTAGCAAGCGCGACCCTTCGTTACTTTTTTGGCGGTGCGAGCAAAAGAGTCAGTGTATTATAAGGTGTATATATAATATGGGTACTTTTCCGTTATCTGCCCCATTGACGATTGGTTAGGTTCAGTCATGATATTTTCGTTAAAACTAACAAAAATATCACAACTTAACCTAACCAATCGTCACTGCCCGGTTAAGTCAATTGTACGCCCTTGACGATTGGTTATGTTAAGTCGTGATATTTTCGTTAGTTTTAACAAAAATATCACGACTTAACCTAACCAATCGTCAAACGGCGCCAAAACGTCGGCGCCAGAACGTCGGCGCCAAAACGACCCATTCCGACTTGAAAGCACTGGTATACGCAGAGAAAATTAGGAGGGTTGAACATTTGCGGCAGCGCATTATTGGGGCATGTAACACCATTACTCCTGACATCATCACCGTGTGCTTGCTGACTGGGTATTACTTTCTGAATTTGTGTATTGAAAACAATGGTGGACATATTGAGCACGTTCTGTAAATAAAAGCTTTTGTTTTGCCTTTTTTTATTATTTTTCCTATGATGCCGGACTTATGGGACACTGTATATATATATATATATATATATATATAATATATATATGTCCTTTTTTAAATATGGGCCACAACTCCAAAGTGCTTTGAAAGGTTGAACGCAATATTCAGATTAATATATATATATATATATATATATTTTTTTTTTAAGTTCGGGAAGAACCGATTCGCCTCTATTTAAAAGGGCATATCGCGGCAGAAAAACAAAGAAAAAGTGAGAGGAAAGACAAAAGGAAAAAGAAAGGGTGGAGGGGACAGTCGAAATGGAAAAAGACCAAGGATGACAAGGACTGTGGGGTCGAGCCCCATCATCCTTGGGTGCTAGGGCCGGGAGGGCGCACGTGAAACCTCCAGGAACAAGCACGTACAAACGAGCACAAAGAGCACTCAAGAGCACGAGCTTAGAACCCCCTTGCGGGTGTATATATATATATACTGACGAACATGAGCTGTTTTAATTTCAACCCTCTCTAGTTTTCAATAGAACAACACTTAATACGTCAGATTTATAGCACTTGCCGATTAATATAGGTTTTCATTAGTTTACTAAGCTTTACTTTTCAACAGCAGCATTTCGTATTAAATGCAAATGAAATTTGACAGCTTTTCTTACTTTTTTGGCATATTTAATCATACAAAAAGGAAGAATATCTTACCTAATTTGTTTTGCATCTGATTTTCGCTTATAACTACGACGGCTACTCAATATATTTTGCCTCACCTTTTTTTTCTTTCCAAGTTTCCTTGTAAGTTCAGGAAATTTTGTACACAAGTAGTTACATACCTTTTTAACAAGTTTTTGTTTTTCCACATAATCTGCATCCTTTTCTACGGCTTTCCTCCACCTCGAAACAAGGGCCTTTATTCCTTGCTGGTAAAAGTCCGCTCGGTTTCGCTGGAGCCACCTCTTAACCTCCTCAACAACCTCATCGTCACTCTGGAACTTTCTTCCACGAATAGCATCCTTCATTGGCCAAAACAAATGGAAGTCTGAAGGTGCCAAATCCGGGCTGTATGGAGGGTGGAGTAACACAGTCAAGCGCATTTTTGTGATGGCCTCTCTTGTTTGCAAACTGTTGTGTGGTCTTGCGTTATCGTGAAAAAGAAGGACGTCTTCTAGTTTTCTCTCCGGTCGAACTCGCTTTATACGTCTCTGGAGTCTCTGTCGGGTAGCAATATGTGCCTCTGAGTTGATTGTTTGTCTTTCTTCATAATGTCCACCAGAATCACCCGTTTCATGTCCCAGAAGATGGTGGCCATAACCTTTCCTGCAGAAGGAGCCATTTTGAACTTTTCCTTGCGTGGGGAGTCTGCGTGATGCCACTCCATGGATTGGCGTTTTGTTTCACGTTCAAAGTGGTGTACCCAAGTCTCATCCCCAGTCATAATTCATGAAAGGAAGTCATCCCCTTCTGTCTTGTATCGAACCAACGACTCGGAAGCAATTTCTTTTCTTTGGGCTTTGTGATCTTCAGTCAGTTCGCGAGGAACAAACCGTGAACACACTTTTGAGTATCCCAGTTGCTGAATTATCGTATTCACACTTCCTTCACTAATTCCTAGCTCCAGTGATAGTTCCTTGTATGTGACGCGCCGATTTGATCAAATGATGCTATTAGCACGTTGCACAGTATGAGATGTCACAGCCAATGCCGGGGGACCGCTGCGTGGCTCATCATCGAGGCTGGCTCTCCCTCTCTCCGATGATCTCACACGTTTAGACCAGCGTCCAACTGTTCTTCGATCAACAACACCATCTCCGTAAACGTTTTGTAGACGTTTGTGAATATTTCCAACTGTTTCCGCCTCTGCAGTTAAGAACTCGATAACAGCTCTCTGTTTACGACTCACATCACTGTCAGACGCCATTTTCGGAACTGCGTTCACCATCGGTTTTATACAAGGGCGTTTAAAAGCGGTTTTATACAAGGAGGTGAGGTTCAAACTGAAAAAATCCGGTTATGTGTAGCGCAGAAAGTTCAAACTTACGGTCCAAAAGACATTTCAGCCCCATGGCCTATTATTTAGCTAAGAAAAAAGGGTGCGGCAAAATATATTGAGTGCCCCTAGTATTACTAGGGGCTTCTCTTATAAGTATTCAATCGGCCAACATACTGGGGCTATATTTTCCTTGGTACCGCTTTTCCATGGCTGATATATCCTTATGAAATCTTTCACTATGCACATCGCTGACAGCGCCCAGGTTTGATGCGAAGCCAGGTGGGAGTGCAGGAATAGCATTTTTCAAATACATGTTACACCCCTGGGCTTGGTAAGCAATAAGCATTTCCTCCATCAGGGAAACATAGTTTTCTGATTTGTTGGTGCCAAGAAATTCATAGTCACCTCTTTAAAATCTTTCCACGTTGTTCTTTCAGTTTCATTCAAGACTTATCAAATGCAGTATCTTTCATCACTTCTCCGATCTGTGAGCGGGGCCCTCAAAAATACCTTCTTTGATTTTCGCCTAGCTGATTCTAGGGAACATCTGTTTAAAATGTAAAAACCCAGTCTCGTTTTAATCATGGCTTTACAAAATTTTTCATCAAAACAATTTTGATATGGAGAGTTGATGAGAACACTTTTGATGGATCTACTAGGGTTTGATGGGCAACAGTTTTCTGTCCTGGAGCCAAATTTTGTCGAAGTGGCCACTCTTTCTGTGCAAAATGACTCTCTTTAGCTCTGCTGACCCACTCGCAAAGGAAACAAGAGAACTTTGTGTATCCAAACTCTAAACCAAAGAGAAGTGCAATCACTTTCAGATCACTACAGATATATCAGGAGTGTTTATCAAAATCAATATGTTTCAAAAGTATCTGCATATTGTCATATGATTCCTTCATATGAATTTTATGTGCAACCGGAGCCGAAGGATAGATATTACCGTTGTGCGACAGTACAGCTTGCAAACTCAACTTTGATGAATCGATATAAAGACTCCGCTCCTAAGGATTCTGCTTCTCCACCATGTCTTTGGTGGTTTTGGTACAGACAAATCGTCACTATGTGAAAGAGGTCGCCCGGCTGAGAGTGAATTAGGATATTGAATCACTTGTTTAGATTTGAGGAATCCCCGTTTATCTTCGTTAAACAGAAGTATCAATCAGTCAAGTGAGCTCTTTGTTCTCTCCATACCATTAGGACCCGCTTTTATTTATATATATATATACACATTCAACTGCAAAGAACACGCAGTATAAATAACGTAAAGAACGACGCTTGTATAGGAGATATTCCGCGCAAGACGAGAGAGAGAGAACGAAACAAATGAAAAAATGAGGTAACCACCCGGAAATCGAACCCGGGATCTTCCGATTGCCGGTCAGATGCGATACCATTACACCATGGGCCTCACTCTTCCAAATGCCGTAATTCTTCTACATACTCGCAGAAACCAATGCCCCAAGGGGGCACCTCCCGCATTTGTTTCGCTCTCTCTCTCTCGTCTTGCGCGGAATATCTCCTATACAAGCGTCGTTCTTTACGATATATATATATATATATATATATATGTGTGTGTGTGTGTGTGTGTATGATGTACATATACAGTATACTTAAATATATATATATATATATATATATATATATATATATATATATATACTGCATGTTATGAGGTATATATGCAGTATACTAAAATAAATAAATATATATACTGTTTATGTGCAGTGTACCCAAATTAAAGGAGAGGCAGTGGATCTATTCATCACTGAAGGAAATTAGCTTGGATGTCAGGGGCCAAGACTTTTTAACCAGCATCCAAAGAACCCCAGGAGCTTCACAGCGGCAAAGTTGAAGTCTTCAAAAGAAGACTAGATGCCCGGCTCAGAACGGTACCACATGAGTCGGGTGTACCTGGCTATGCGTGGCAGAGAGTGCAAGCGAACAAATCGCTCATTCACCAGGCCTAGAGGCAAGGCCCCACAGCATTGTCTGTGTGTGAAGAGAGACCAACGCACGGAGCTGCTACGAGGTTGCGAGGTGTATATATATATACGAGGGGCGGTCAGAAAATAAGTTTACACGGCGTATAATTTCGTAACTAAAGGACCTACATTGATTATGTTTGTATCAAGGAGAATTAGTTACTCATTGTTGGCAACACTGCACGTCGATTCGGCTCCCATCTCCCGTAAAACTTCTAAGTTCAGTAAGGTCAAAATTTAAATTGTCAAAATTTGATGTAAAATTGAAATTAAAAATCGAAAGTAGAGGCCCAACGCGAATTTCAAAATCAGTCTTAGTAAAAAAGTTTAAATTCAAAATTAAAAGTATAAGCAATCAGTAAGAGCTAAAATTTAGTCTGAGTTGAAAATCAAACATAAAATCATTAAAAAACCAAAGTCAAAACTTAACTCAAGAGCAAAATCGAAAATTCAAACTAAAAATCAAAGTTCAAATAAAAATTTACTGTGAAAATCAAAACCAAACATTCATTTGAATTGTAAATCAAAGGAAAATTAAAAGCGAGTGATAATGAGCATTCAAAGTCAAAGTTAAAATGAAAGTAAAAATTCATTTTAAAATCTGGTTGTTTTACCCGTCCAAACGGACTTTGTTTTGTAATATTTTCCCTCTTTTTCCGGTTCCGATAATTAATCAGAGGAGAAAGAACATATTATTTGAATTTGTTTTTCTTTCGGTTTAAAGAAATAGCTGAGACGACCATTTTTTTCGCATTATTAATTAAAGTTTTTAAAAGAAGAAGAAGAAGAAGAAGAAGAAGAAGAGAGAGAGAGAGAGAGAGAGAAAGTCACGAGAGTAAATTTAGTAAACTTTAATGAATATACTTTAAAGCATTAGAAACCTATCGCAAAATTTATTGAAGTGTGTGTATTTGTATATATATATGTATATATTATATTCCTAAATCGCCAAATTCTTCCTACATTTTTGTCTGTGGTCATTGAAGTTCATTAGTTCCTACATGTAATGTCTGTCTTTTATTTTTTCAAATTTTTCAATTTTTTTAACCACTTACGCTTGCGTTAATTTAGGGAGGGGTTCCATTAAAAAGTTTAGAAAATGCGCTGTTTTATCATATATGATGATTATTTTTTTCGAATTTCAATCGCATTAGGATTTTAATTAAAAAACTCAAAATCAAATTACTACTACTTCATGCTACATCAGGATTTTACACATCCAGTTTTTGTTTTATTTCATTTTTGGTTAGGTTAGATTAACGTAACTAACTTAACCTAAATTGAACTCCAAAATACATCTACGACAAAGTAGTAGCTATTTTCCATGTCGGAGAAAAGTGATACAAAATATAGCACGAATAGGAGCGAACTGTTTTAGCGATATACCGGGTGGGCCAAAAAACTATTACCCAATTTTTTAAAAAACATTGTGGCTCACCCTCTATATTGATCTTACAGCTGAGGCCGTATGTTGTACCCATACTTTTACTCTTTCAAACGCTGGCTTTGAATCTAGATTTAACGCTTCAGGAGTAGAGGTACAGGCTCACAACTGGAGGGAGGTATGAGAATATGGTGCGCAAGTGAAAGGCGGTCAAAGTCAACAACTGATACTTTCAGATGACAGTCAGTTTCTCCATAAATAATTAATTTTTACACAAAATAATTAATTTATTTTCTGTTTCATTTTAGACCATCATTCTGCTATAGTTGAGTTATAACATAATGAAATACTCTTTGGAAGATGAAGCATTGATATTGAACCTCCGTAGAGAAACACTAGGGGTGCAAAACGAATGAAGAAAGAGTTTCCGAATAAACGATAGACGATACCTGGACTTTAATATCTCATAAAGAAAATCGGTGTCACAGGGTCGACCAAACGAAAAGAAGGCAGTGGAAGGCCAAAAAGCATCACGTACTGAGGAAAATATTGACACCGTTTCATCCATGATATGCAATCAAGAAGAACAGCCCAACACCCGCAAGGTCGTTAGAGAAATTTAAAAAACTACTGGTATTTCTCGCTCTAGTGTTCGTCGTATAGTAAAAGATGATCTGGGTCTTAAATGTTTTAAAAGAGTCGAAGTTCATAAGCTTTCTGCATCAAATAAGCAAGCAAGAGTTGAAAAATGTCGTGCTCTGTTAGATCGATTCCCAGACAGAGAAGTGTCGAAAATATGGTTCAGCGACGAGAAGACCTTTACGGTTGCTTCAACAATAAACACACAAAATGACCGAGTTTATGGAAGGCAGGACGAAAAATCTATCAGTTTAGGTCGACTTTGCAGGGAACGTCCGCATTTTTCTCAAAAAGTCATGGCTTTCATCTTTATTTCAAAGTTAGAGAAGTCAGAGATTATTTTTGTTGATCAAAATGCCAAAATCACTGCTGCTTATTACCAAGAAAAAATCCTTGATGCGGTACCGCCGTTGATAAGGGGGAAGTCAAGAAACAACTTTGTGATCCAGCAAGATGGTGCCACAAGCCATACAGCTCGCACAACTCGGGAGTATCTCGACCGAAATGTTTCGGGTTATATTGACCTAGAATTCTGGCCGCCGAATAGCCCAGATCTAAACCCATGCAATTACGCTCTCTGGGGTGCTCTACAAGAATTGACTTATAAAGGAAAGGACATCAATTCCGTCGAAGATCTGAAGGAACGTATTACTGCAGCTTACAGAAAGATATTACAACGATTCATAAATGCTGCAATAGGTCAATGGCGAGCAAAGTTGCAAGCGTGCATTGATAATGGAGGAGGGCACATTCCGCATAATCTTGGACACAATTAGGTAACTGTATAGAAACAGAAAGTTTTTCTACCCTTGTCTGTATAATAGCGAATTACAAAATAATGGTTACAGTTAGCAAAAATCCAACCTCACTACGAGATAGACCAAGAAATTCTATACAGGACACATATATTGATTGTACAAATAACATTTGATAAAGGTAAAATTATATTGTTCAAAATCAGGATAATAGTTTTTTTTAACCCACCTTATATATATATATACAGGGTGTTTGAAAACTTTTTGTACAAATTGTAATGGGGGATAGGCAACACCAAGACAAACCCTTTTCGTCTATAAGTGTATGTCCGCTGACGTCACCATTCGGCGCGAGAGGGCGCCGCTGCAATTGGCTAAAAGGTGAAGTGGGCTAGACTCGCGCTTGCCGCGGGCATTCTTAAATCGGACGTAGTACGCGTAACATGGAGCGCTTCACGACTGCTGAGATGGCTGACATGCATATGGTGTATGGGGCTGCCAATGGAAACGGAAGAGCTGCTGTGAGGTTGTACCGACAGCGCTTCCCAAACAGACGTGTGCCAAACCACCAAACGTTTGCGCATTTGCATCGGCGACTGCGAGAAACTGGAACATTCCATGCAAACATGCATGACACTGGTCGGGAGAGAAACGTGCGCACTCCTGACATGGAAGAAGAAATCCTACGGCGATTTGAGGACAATCCAAGCGCAAGCACGCGAGGTGTTGCACGTATCCTCGGTGTGAACCACGACCTGGTCTGGAGAGTGTTGCACGAGCAGCAGTTACATCCGTTTCATCGTCAGAGAGTCCAGGCATTACAACCTCGGGATTACCCACTTCGTGTGGAATTCGCACGCTGGAATGTTCTAGTTTCTCGCAGTCGCCGATGCAAATGCGCAAACGTTTGGTGGTTTGGCACACGTCTGTTTGGGAAGCGCTGTCGGTACAACCTCACAGCAGCTCTTCCGTTTCCATTGGCAGCCCCATACACCATATGCATGTCAGCCATCTCAGCAGTCGTGAAGCGCTCCATGTTACGCGTACTACGTCCGATTTAAGAATGCCCGCGGCAAGCGCGAGTCTAGCCCACTTCACCTTTTAGCCAATTGCAGCGGCGCCCTCTCGCGCCGAATGGTGACGTCAGCGGACATACACTTATAGACGAAAAGGGTTTGTCTTGGTGTTGCCTATCCCCCATTACAATTTGTACAGAAAGTTTTCAAACACCCTGTACATATATATATATATATATATATATATATATATATATTATATATATATATATTATATATACAGGGTGGGCCGTAAGTTTCCATACATATGAAAAATAAACATTTTTTTATGGACAACCATTTTTATTTATATAATATGCTCTACATGGTTGCCATTGTTTTGAAAACACATTTCAATACGTGTTCCCCACTGTTGATGAACACGCATTAGCACAGTTGACGTTATGCTTGTAATGGCGTTGGTGATACGTTCCTTTAGATGATTTATGTCTCGTATCTTTTCCTGATACACCATGGCCTTCAAGTGCCCCCAAAGATAGAAATCAAGGGGGGTGAGATCTGGGGATCTGGGAGGCCACTCCACAGGACCACGCCGACCAATCCAAGCATCCGGAAACTGCTGATCCAAATACCGACGCACGTGAAGACCATAATGAGGTGGAGCTCCATCTTGCTGGAAGTAAACTGGGAAGTTACCTTCCTCGTTTAGCATGGATGGGAAAATCTCTTCTTGCAACATGTTAAGATACCTTTCGGCATTAAGATTTCCACTGACAAAAATTGGTCCAATAATTCTGTCACCCCATATCCCGGCCCACACCATCACTTTACCGGCACCTTGCATCTTCGTCGGACTCAGCCAGTTAGGGTTAGCATTACTCCAATAACGTATGTTTTGCCGATTAACCTCTCCATTGACGTAAAAATTTGCTTCAATTCGTTGCTCTTTCGTCAAACGCATATTCTTAGGGTATCTGAAACATAAAAACAAACGTTTAAATTTTTCTATGTATGGAAACTTACGGCCCACCCTGTATATATATATATATATATATATATATATATATATATATATATATATATATATATAACTGGTGTGCAAAAATATGGGAGATGAAAAATATTACTCCTGAAGAATAAGTGAAGAAACAACTGATGGAAGTGTGGGTTATATATTTCAATTTATTAGGAATTACCTCAGAAAAAACAAAAAACTATTTTAGTAGTACAAATGCCACAAGAACTTGTCAAAACATCCTCCCTTGTTAGCACTCATTGTTACACGCACTCTAGCCAATCTATAACATAATGTAATCAGTGTTTCACCTTCGGTTTTATTCCATTCACTCTGTACTATATTTCACAGCACATTTACATTGGTTGTTGCATTTTTGCCCTTCTGTCAAATTCATCTCATAAAAGTTCAGTGATGCTACGCCTGGGAGATTGAGGTGCATATTTTATTATTTTTAATGCCTGTTTCTTTTCTTGATGTTAGAAGTATTTCTGGACGAATTTTGAATTGCGTTTAGATCTTTAACCTTTTGAAACATGAAACCCTTTCCCACATGCCTCTTCCATGATGTCAAAGAATGCAATGACATTTTTTCCTTTTGTTTTCATACAGGAAGCAGGGGCCAAGAGCGAAGAAGAAGAAGAAGAAGAGAAAAAATCAAGGCCCAAAGTTTTCTATATGTCTGAACACTCTGCGTTTGAAAGATTAGAGGTCAAAGACATGGGGAAAGATGTAATGAAGAAAGTTGTTCCAGAATTGACTGGTTGAATAGATGAAAGATTGGAAATACCAATTAACCCTTGCGTTAGACTGGTTAGACTGCGTGCGCTCCTTAAAGGAGGAGGCATGCAGTTAGAGTTTAGAAGAGCATTGTCCGTTATAATAGCAATAGTAAAGAGGGAGTGAGGCAACATTGCGGGAGAGAGAGGGATTGATGAGACGAAAAGTCTTTGATTCCATCCGGTCAAGCAGAGCTGTGTAGGTTGAGCCACCCTACACATGAGAAACGTACTCCATACAGGAGCGGACAAGCTCCCTGTACAGATACAGCAACTGAGTGGGGGCGAAGAAACTGCAGAACCGGTACAGCACACCTAACCTCTTAGAAGCAATTTCAGAGAGAGTGTATGTGATCTTTACAGGAAAGACCACGAGAGAAGGAAACGCCAAGAAGAGGAAGGATTGAGTTGTGTGTTGTTGAAAATAAGGGGATAATAGTGTGGAAGAATGTAACGAGTAGACAGGTAGACAGATGAAGGAACCGAGTTTTTGAGGGATTGAAAGCCACAATGTTTTCTCTGTCTCAATCAGATATAGTAGAAAGATCAAAGGTCAGGTGTCCATAGTCGTCCCACACGAATCTTGGAGTGACTGTTGAGAGCAGGCCCGGATCCAGATCCATAATCTGACTAGTGCCATTTCATTAAAAGAAGACATGATTCGTTATTTACTTCAAAATATTTATTTTACAAAATAAATCCTTTCTAATGTTTGTCACTGATAATATCAACAAGCTCCATCCTTCTTGGGTGGAGGCGTGCAAACTTCTCAACCAAAACATCCACATCAAGCTTCCGCCCATAGTAGACATGCATCAGAGCTAAACCATTCATCCTATCATTTCTCATGGTGCTCCTCAGATACGTTTTCAGTCGACGCATGGCTGAACCTGAACGTTCACACTCACAGGTGTTTGGGAATAAGACCTTGTCCATGAAGTGTAAAGTTGACTGCACGGAGTCTGGTATGTCGCAGTTGGCCTGATGGCGCCACTCCCAGTGGTATTGCCACACATCCAGCTCTGCAGACAGAGTATTGGGACTGGGAAGGTCATCTTGGTAGGTCTGACAGAACTGCTGGAACTCTGGATTCCATGTGTCTGGCTGTTCTATCATCTTTGCAGGAACACCTAAAATGAATAAACCAGTTGTCAATTTCATGTAACAGTAAGAGAGAGTACATATCACTCCATCAATTTAATTATCATTCTCAAATTATCCCTATAGCTAAATAATTCCATCATAAACCTGAAAATCCCAGAATGGTTTTCTGTTGGCCATCTTTGAATCTTGATCCAATATCTGCCAGGAGATGATCCAAGAATGGCACAGTCACACTGCGACGGAAATAATCCTCCGTAGTTTCTGCAGGGACATTGTTTCTGTTTTTTTGCCGGCCGACTGTCCTGGGCTTTGTCACTGCTATGTCGAGGTCTTCAGTTATTTCCTTTGCAGCCTTGAACCACTCAGAATGTTTTGAGTCAACACTGTCTCTGACTAAATGCAAAAAACTTCACTTTTTTCTACGTGAAGGTCAAAATATGAAAATAAAAACCCACTCTAATAGACAGAGTTTATTTCCACAACCGTTTCGACGCCCACTGGCATCATCCTCGGGTGGATACAGAAAAACGAATGAACCAAAACAAGAGGGAAAAACAGTCCAGGGACCGACCGTTAAGAAATTCGCACCTAGGTTAGATCCCATTCTCCCGACACCGGAAGGGCATTTTCATTAAGTACATTCGCACAAATTTAAAACTATCTTCCTGTTCTGAACATATAGATTCTATTATTTTTTATTTTTTTACATAATTATTACATTTATTATTAAATTTATTACATTTAATATTGCATTTAATTATGCAATATTAAATGTAATAATTATGTAAAAAAATAAAAAAATAATAGAATCTGTATGTTTAGAACAGGAAGATAGTTTTAAATTTGTGCGAATGTACTTAATGAAAATGCCCTTCCGGTGTCGGGAGAATGGGATCTAACCTAGGTGCGAATTTCTTAACGGTCGGTCCCTGGACTGTTTTTCCCTTGTTTTGGTTCATTCGTTTTTCTGTATCCACCCGAGGATGATGCCAGTGGGCGTCGAAACGGTTGTGGAAATAAACTCTGTCTATTAGAGTGGATTTTTATTTTCACTGTCTCTGACTGTTTGAAGAAACCCAAGGACCTCACCAACACTGTCATATGCCTTCTTTGTGTCGAGACTCCTCACCTGCAACTTGACTTTGATACCACGGGTGTATGACAAAACTTTCTTTGTCAGAACAAAAGTGAAGATAAACTGGAATGTTCCAATTTGGTGGAGCATACCACTGGCCTTTGTTGATGACTCATTGTCCCAGTTATGAGTGACGTTATCCTCGATGCACGTCAAGGTTGAAACCACGGCGGGCAGTAGCTCTTCGAATACATCTAGGGCATCCAAACGCTGGACCCATCTAGTTCGGAAAATATCGGTCAGCTTATGATGACTAGAGGCTGGACACTCCTCCTGAGTAACAAAAACAGAAAGCAATAATTTTCAGATTAGATGTATGAAAAAATAAAATAATTTAAAATAAATTTCACAGCATTAAATTCACTATTACAACACAGCCATTACAGTAGAAAATGTACTGACAATACCAAGGAAAAACACACCTTGATCTGTTCTTCAAGCAGCAGCTGTCTTTTCGGTGAGAACTTGAAAAAACGCTCCACTTCCTCCAACGTGCCCATCATGTTGCGTACTTCTTGTAAGGCACAGGCTTTTACAACACACACGTTCAATCTGTGAGACTGGCAGTGGACATAAGGTGCCTTTGAATACTGCTGTGCTATCAAAGCTGCTGCACCTTTGACTTGTCCAGCCATATTGCCTGCTCCATCATAGCACTGGCCTCTGCATTTCTTCATATCTAAGCCGAGATCACTAACCACTTGCAACAGCAAGTCAGCAATGGCTTTGCCAGTGACACCATTCACACATTCAAAGAAACCAACAAACTCTTCACGAATAGAATCTGTGTTGTCAACAAAACGCAACACAAGTGGAAGTTGTTCCTGGTTGCTGACATCAGTAGCTTCATCTGCAAGAATGGAGAACAGAGGACTTGTGTTAATCTCCTTCACAATTTCGTCTTGAATGTGGGCAGCGATGACGGAGATCAATTCAATCTGTATTGTCTTTGATGTATATGTTTCATTCTTGGGAGCTGATTTCAAGTGTTCTTCGATCACCACATCACCAGCATCCACGCGGAACTGCAACAGTGCCAAGAAGTTGCCTCTGTTCTTCGAGTCGTCTTCAGCATCTTCATGGTCCTCTCGAAGAGCGAAGTTCTGCCTACCACACAAGATCACAGTCTTCATCATTGATGCTACTTTTTGTTTGTTTGCTGCGACACGTTTGCTGATTGCTGATGAAATAAGTCGATTCACTGGTTGTGACTTGTTGGACATGATTCTGCGAAAATTATCAGCAAAATGTGTTGCGTGTTTGTGGAAATCTGACTTGCTATTATGTTCGGCCAATTTATTTGTAGCTGTTACCCAGTTCGTCAAAGGTGACTTGTACAGCTTGTCCAACTTGCTGCTGTTGTGGCCACTTGCTATACCAAACAGCACACAGGTTAAACAAAATGCGCCACATTCTGATGGTGAATACAACAGCCAGGGATACATCTTTAGCCATTCTCCATTGAAGAATCGCTTCCTGCCATAATTGTTGGTACCTGGAAACTTGTATCTTGCAGGAGGTTGCCAGTGGGAAGTCAAAAGCTCATACTTCTTGTCATCATTCAAATCGCTCACACACTGGTAATACAGGCCGATGTCATTCCTGAGGTTTGATGATATTATGTCCTCACCTAAAATTCAAAACAATATTCTTTTTAATTCCAGTCATAAAACCATCAATTTATGATTAGTTTCAGTATAAATTGTAGAAAACATCTTGTTCAAACTTGTTTTGTACTACATTCATGACACTAAATGAATGGGATATTTTTTAGTTAACGGCAACAATATAAGAAATCAATTCTTGCCAAATGTCGTGTCTGTGTTCTGTATTTTGCACACTGGACCATCTGCGTCATATCTGATTTCATCAAACTTCCTTTTCTGCGATGGTCTGCTGTCACCCAAATCATCTAAGATGTCAGTTGAGCAAGAAGGTACTGGTGGTACTTCCCTGAAAAGAATGACCAATAATATGAATAATGATAAGGTGACATTGTGAGACCCCCAGTAGGGAGGAGTAGAGTTGAATATATTATTCTACAATTTGACTGATTTTCCAAGCATAAAATAAATCAGTGTCTGATCCGACTTACCGACTGGTATTGAAGAAAGTCCCGATCTTTGCTTGTACCTTCTTCATTTTTCTGTAGACCTCGACGTTCACTCAGATTCACTTTAGCATATAAAATATTATAACACAAAAAATAAAAGATAGACTTATTCAAAGTGAAATTAGAGCTGCACTGCAAAACACCTGTTGCATACAAAGATGGCGCTTGAAAACATTTGAGAAATTAAAAAGTGTACTGCGCATGCGCGAAGTATAAGTTCTTATGCATTTTCCAGCAGAAATCAAGCAAAGAGTATCGTTTCAAGGCAGTCTCGCTAGGGGGCGCTATTTACGTGGTAAATACATACAAAGATGGCGCTTGAAAACATTTGAGAAAAAGTGTACTGCGCATGCGCGAAGTAAAGTTCCTATGCATTTTCCAGCAGAAATCGAGCAGAGAGTATCGTTTCAAGGCAATCTCGCTAGGGGGCGTTATTTTCAAAAAAATATGACCAGTGCGAAACGATGCCAAAATTTTTCTGACCGATGCCCTGGCATCGGTGAGCACTGGTCTGGATCCGGGCCTGGAGAGGGACGCTTTGTGAAGTGGGTGGAGAAGTGAAGAGTGAAATCATCAGCATGGGAGTGGAGAGGACATGAAATGCAACTTAAAAGATCATTAATAAATAAAAGGAAAAGAGTGGGTGACAGGACAGAACCCTGAGGAACACCACTATTGATACAGTAGCTTCAGGAGAAGAACAGTGGCCATCTACAACCACAATTATAGATCGGCCAGAAAGGAAGTCATGGATGAAGGCACAAACAGAAGGATAAAAACCGAAGAAGGGCAGTTTGGAAATTAAGGATTTGTGCCAGACTCTATCAAAAGCTTCTGATGTGTCTAGCGCAGTAGCAAAGATTTCAGAGAAATTCCAAAAGAAGGATGACCAAAAGTTAGAGATGTGCAAGAAGATCGCCAGTAGAGCGTTCCTTGCGGAACCCATACTGTCGAGATGAAAGAACATTATGAATGGAGACGTGTTTAAGAATCTTTCTATTTAGGATAGATTCAAAAAACTTAGAAAGGCAAGAAATCAAGGCAATTGGACCATAGTTGGAGGGAACAGGCTGAATGAAAGCGAACGTCCAGCGTGAAGGAATAGTACCAGTGAAAGACAAAGACGAACAGTTTGCTTAGGCAGGGTGTCAGAAACACAGTTCTTGAGAACAACAGGAAGAACACCATCAAGTTTAGAGTGAACATCTTCTGTAATAGTATATTGAAAATAAAACATTTCACAAAGTTGTATTATTTTCTCTACATATTTCCAGTGACTGCAGACATATGAAACACCATGTATATGTGTGTGTGTGTGTGTGTGTGTGTTGGTTAGTTGGTTGGTTGATAAGATTTATATATTCACAATCAGATAAATAACAATATCTCAAAAATGTATAGACTAATATCACATTTAATAAAAATATATTGTCAACTAAATTTTAAGTATTTGCAGTATCTTATTAACTAATATAGTAAAATATTATGAATTTGTTTTCCTATGTAAGACCCGTAAACAATGAAATTTTTAGGAAAACAGAATGGTACTTAAACCCTTCACACCAAATAAAATCATCTGTCGTGAGCCAGAACAAAATCATTGGAGATCTGATAGCCGCTTTAGGGTTAAATATAAATTGAAATACCTTCTACAATTTAAATTGCAAGGACGCATATAAAGAGCTTATGAAATTATAAAAAAAATAGGGTAGTCATATAATTGTGCCTGTCATATACAGTACCTGACTCACGTAATGCATTATATTCCTTCTTTATGCATGAGTAAAAAAAAATGTGCCATTTATGAAAAGAGAAATAATGCTAAGGCCTCTGCAGAATTGCAAAGAACTTCTTTTCAGTACAGCATTTCTGTTTCCTAACTTAATCAAAAAGTTAACTTTTTTCACTAGAAAAAAGCTAAATTTTAGTCATGGGGCAAGACGTGTTCCGAATCAAATTTATTTTGTTTCTTAACAGATAAATCGTTTTTCAGTCGTTCAATGCATAAGGAATAAAAAGTTTTAATAAAAAAAAAGTGACTATAGCAACAGCATCAGGAAAATCAGAAGATCAAAGATGGGGCTAATTTTTTTTAGCAATTATCAGATGTATATGAAATAAATTGAATTGAATAAGATAAATAACTGCATGTATCATATTATGCACTACACAGTGTATACTCAGATACTTGAGACGTATTTTTCATGTACAAGCGTAATAAGGAGAGCTTTTTAATAGTTGGAAAGATATAAATTTTTATATTTATACTCTATATAAAACAGATAAATATAGTATATTTTATGGTCCTTTGAACCAGAACTTCTATTTTTGTCAAATTAATTCTCCCTTAGAGTTGAAAAGGCATCTTTTTATAAAGTCTTCGTAATCTGAATGTAATAGATGATACCTTATCAATACGAGTACTATAGTGGAACCGAATTAAATATTTTCAAAGTTTTTTTACTTTAAAATGTTTTGAGGAAGTTTCATGCAGGATGGCGCTGGGCCTTTAAAAGACAAAGCTTTTCACCGACGGGACAAATTCTTGAGACTTCGAGAAATTTTTCTTGAATGCAAGCTTTCTCGGCGCGTATTTCGACCTGCACTAATGAAAACTACGAAATAACATTATCTAATCTAACCTTACCTAACCCAACCCAACCCAGACTAACCTAACTATATACTGAACTTACAATTACAAACACAACTATTAAAAATTTCTAAGACGGTAAATTTAACAAAGCATTTCTCAACACCATTTCAAAAAAACCTATTCCAGTTTGTTCTGTCGTATAATGTGTAATACTCCCTAGCTGCAGACCAACTTAACACTACTGTAAACAGACTGAACATTGCCAGCTATCACTCTCTGTAAGGAACACTCTTTAAATAGTCATTTGTATCCAGTTTTCTAATGAAGGATTTGCAACGACCATTCTGAGTTGTTTTAGTGGCTTTAAAACAAATTGAAAACAGTAGAAATAATTTTCTGACAAATGGTTTGAAGTACTTCAAAAGGTTTTGAATATAAAGCTGAAACTTTCAAAGCATCCTTATAGTGATATATATCATATCATTGAGGAACTGACTCAAATTGGATTAAATTTATAATTAAATTTTAATTTTTCTCCCCAAGAACACTATCACATAAACTTTTCACTTCGTAACATTTGTTGAGATCTAAAATATAAAGATGAAACTTCGGTATGTGTCTCGAAAGGCTTGAGTAAAATTTTGGGCACCCTGAGTGGAAAAGTTTATTTATTGTAAAATTGAAACGATACTTTCAGAATATGCATCAAAATTTCAAATTCAAAATCTTTATTCAGAAAAGAATACAAGTGACAGTTTTACAATTTTTAGAAATTTCATATGACATTAATATACTCACAGTACTCTCATCTGAATATGCCCTTGGAAGCAGAGGCTATTCAGGCAAAATTGATGGCATTTATCTTACTTATTACATAAAAAAGTGAGTGGCAAGTGACAGTAATAGTGATAGCAAAAAATAATAATAATAGCAATAATAATGATAAATGCAATATAATGTTTACAAAATGTTACATAATTTTAAATTAAATGATTTATTGTATATTTATTAGAAAATAAATGAAACTTAATAAAAAATATAGAAAGAATAAATTACGAAATGAAAAGTGTTTAATGAAATCAATATATTTTAAATAGTTAATTATAAAACGGGAACTTCGTTACAATGGTAAAAATGTCAGTAGTGAACTTACACATCAGTAGGAGCTAATGAGGTGCTTTTTTAGTGATTTGCGAAATACATTTAGTGATGAAGCCTGCCTTATATGCATGGGAATTGCATTCCATACATCTGCTTCTTTAAAAGAGAATGCATTTCCTGCAGTTTCTATTGTATAGTTAGGTTTGTGTATAAAATCCTGAGGCAGTCTGGTGTTAAACGATGGTGTATTTGATGGGGGATGATTGCTCTTTCAATGGGTGGTGTATGTCGATTTCAATTGATAACTTAAGTTATTCAACAAGGGGGAGGAGGAATGTTGCAAGATGTTATGCAACAAGGGACAAGGGCAATGTTGCAAGATGGTATGCAACAAAAGGGGGAGGGGGAATGTTGCAAGAGCAACAAGGGGTTATGCAACTTGGAGGCGGAGTTATCCCCCAAGAGAAAGAGAGAGCGAGAGAGAGGAGGAGAGGTGTTCGCCTGGCAGGAGTCAAGCGCATATTAAGACTTCAGCCGAGCGGCCGTTGCCTTAATATGTTCCTAATCAGCCAGCTGGCTTAATCAGCTAGCTGGCTTGTTGGCTGAGTTGCCAGATTCGCTATTTATTTAATTAAAGCATGTATTCTGGCTTAATCAGCCAGTTGGCTTAGAAGGCTGGGTTGCCAGTTTGCGCTATTTATTTAATTAAAGCATATATTCTGGCTTAATCCGCCAGTTGGCTTAGAAGGCTGAGTTGCTAGTTTGCACTATTTATTTAATTAAAGCATATATTCTGACTTAATCCGCCAGTTGGCTTAGAAGGCCTAACCAGCCATTTGGTATAATTAAATAATAATAATAACGTTTAGATATACAACCAAAAGAAATAAATAAAACACCACCACATCACTCAGTTTATTTAGAAGAATTATTGAATTGGCATAATCCTAGTCGGAGGTGTACGTGCATTTGTGTGGGTTTGTCCCTGTCAGCTGACTTAAACCGCCAGTTGGCATAACCCGCCAATTGACTTAGAAGGCCTAACCCGCCAATTGACTTAGAATCCCTAACCAGCCATTTGGTATAATTAAATAATAATAATAACGTTTATATATACACTGCCCGCGAAAAGTATCCGATCACTCAAGAAAATACAATATTTTCCCTTGATATTCAGAGACACGTAATTCACTTTCTATTTGTTCTAGCGACATCTGGTAACTTTGAGGTTGCTCGCTGATATGAGAGCTATCCAACGCATTCTCAAATTAGTGTTCTGGTAGCCTTCGTTGCGGGTGGCTGTGTCTCAAATTTGTCAGATTTCACTGTTTGTGTAAATTTCTTGATATTTTTTTTTTTTTACAGAAAGTGGTGTAAATAAAATTTATATATAATGTGTGCTAAAAAACAACTTAAGAGTGATTGTCGAGGTGCTATTGTTGCTTTGCATGCATGTGGGAAATCACAGAGACAGATAGCTAAGGAATTAAACATATCCCAAAGTACCGTTAATTTATGGGTTTCACGGGCTGAGAACAATGGTGGCCTAACCACGCCAGTCCCTAAAAAACGATCTGGCAGACCGAGAAAAACAAATTCGCGAACAGACAAACTTATGAAACGTTTAGTATTGAAAAACCCAACAATAACTGCGAAAGAAATAAAATTTAATATGAATAATTTGTTATCTGGTGTTTCTGAACGAACTATCCAGGAGCGGCTCCAAAAAGAACTCGGATTACCATCTCGCCATGCTGCTAAGAAACCGTTCATTAATGAAAAAATGCGTAAAAAAACGTGTCGCATTTTGTAAAAAATACATTCATTGGACTGTTGATGACTGGAAGAAGGTTTTATTTAGCGATGAGTCGACATTTTTGACATTCAGAAGTTGTCCAAAAAAGGTTCACCGGCCTATTGGCTCAAATAGGATGGACCCTAAATACACCCTAAAGACAATGAAACACCCTCCAAGTGTGATGGTTTGGGGTTGTTTCGGTTACTATGGGCGTGGAAACTTATATTTTCTTCCGAAGAACACAACTATGAATGGTGCACGGTATTTAGCAATGCTACAGGATAAACTTCCAATGGCAATGGCAATCCAAAGGACAAAAACATACATGCATGATGGTGCACCATGTCACAGGGTCAAAATAGTGACAAAATGGATTACTGACAATAAATTTGATATTTTGGATTGGCCTGGTAATAGTCCAGATCTCAATCCGATAGAAAATCTGTGGCTAATAATAAAAAATAAGGTTGAATGCCACGACACTGGCTCAGTCGAAAAATTACAAGAGGCCATCAAAAAGGTATGGTGCAAGGAAATATCAGTGGAAGTTTGTCAAAACTTGATTAAATCCATGCCAAAACGTCTAGAACAAGTCATCCAAACCAAAGGACAGATGACAAAATACTAATATAAGGTTAGTATACATTTAAACATTGTTTTTTATGTAAAAAATACAAATTTTAAGGGTGATCGGATACTTTTCGCGGGCACTGTACATCCAAAAGAATTAAATAAAACACCATCACATCACTCTGTTTATTTAGACAAATTATTGGATCCAATTTCACGAAATATATTGAAAATAAATATACATTCCTATACAAGCGAAGGAATATATGCAATCAAAAAAATAATAGCATAAGAACTACGAACGAGGAGTATATATATATAATAAAAATTAATAATATACAAACCCGGACCTATCCAAATTGCTCATTCTAATGAAGGTCAAGCGTGCCACGCCACCTTGGACCTACAGTTTAACGTTGAATCCGAATCAAGTCTAAAATAAAATGTTAAAACACTCCTTAAGACAATAAAATCTAATTTCAGAATAAAAAATTTTAAACAGCCTAATCATACTAAATATCACTCGGGAGCGGAATAAGACGGTTTACCGAGAATAACAGAATCACCTTGTGAAAATAATATTTATCATTTACTACAGAAATGCTCATTCCGTCGAAGGTCAAGCTTTTCACTCCGTCCTAGACTTACAGTTTAACGAGGAATACTACTACAATAGATCTAGTTGGCCTGGTGAAGTAGTGAGTTGACTTCTTTTACTCCCCATCTCTCAGGTACACGCGGATCATCGGGGATCTTCTTTTCTATTCCATGGAATTTTAGATCCTCCCCTTTTCCGTACCACAGTTGAATTTTATCAGTTAAACTTCATATAAAAACTATGCAACATCTCCTAAAACTTATACATCATTACCCCCAGCCCGTCCTTCATGCATTAAAAAAGTTCTACTTTATCGGCAGCCTTTGTTTAGCATCCCCCCATCATTGTTCATCCCGGCGAAGGTCAAGCGTGTCACTCCACCTTAGACCTACAGTTTAACGTTGAATCCGAACTACGTCTAAAATAAGATGTTAAAACACTCCTTAACAAAATAAAATCTAATTTCAAGATAAAAAATTTTAAACAGCCTAACCATACAAAACATCTCTGAATTGTCCTGAAAATTAAAGAAAAAAAAATAACAACAATAATCAGCTCACCTATATAAATATAAAAATTGATGAATATATATATATATATATATATATATATATAGTAAAAAACAAATTAATTTATCAAAAGAATTTACGAAAACAGTTTCTCTATTTCAATTAAACAAATTTTTATCTTTTTATAACAAATTTTGCTTATTTTAAAGGCTCACACAATTTATATACGGCAAGCATAATAAACTTAAACAGTCCGAATTTGACCCAGTATAAATTAGTGTCTTCAACGATTATTTTTCGACTTTAAACCTTTAAATTAACTTAAAATTATAAAGCAAACTAAAACTACAAAGCGATGCCTGTAAATCCATTATTTACATCCAGTGAAATAATAATCTTAAAAACTCGACTAGATTCTGGAAAATTTTGCTACTTCTTTATTGAATCTCTTACAATGCTCGAATATATATATATATATATATATATATATATATATATTTTATTACCTAAAAATGCGTCACCATACGCTCAAACATTTTAAACCTTACCGTATAAAAATGAACGTGAAAAGGAAATAAACAACTCTCGAATCCCGACTCTGATTTTGACTCCACATTATTACGGCTTCGACAAGACGATCAGAGAAATTTTGAGTCAAAACGGTTTGGAAATCTAGACTCCAACGAGAAGAGAAAAAAAATTTGACCGCGAAAATTACGAAAATACTCGCTATGAGAAGAAATTTTGAAAATGATGGGCGCCATCTTGAAAAACAGTTACAATGATTTGTTAAGATGAGAATCGAAATTTGCTTGCAAATGGGTTAATACATTGCATCTTGCTATTTAAATAATCGAACCAGAATATTTATTAATGCTATAATACGGGTAGCAATAATTTTGACCGAAATATAAGGCGATCTGGAAAGCCCTTATATTTATATAAAGGAACACCGCGTAGCCACCAAAATGTTGTGTTTAATTTCTTTAAGGGCCCATTCCTTCATTATTATATATCATTATTTACTCTACTTTCTATTCATTTTCTCTCTATCTTTCATTTATCGTTCTCTTTACTCTCGTTTCGCTGTGCTTTATAAATACGGGTAGCACGTGACCGAGTTTGAGGCGCCATTATGATTCGAACAATGCAAAAGAGACCGGGGGATTGTTTATCCACTAATTATACTTTACTAACTTTTATTTATGCCGATACGCTTTTAGATAAGCGGGGTAATGCGAGGGGGTGGGGGAGTAACGTTAACATTTTAAGTCGGAGAGAGACGTAATACCATTCTAAATTTACAACTACATCGTAACACACAAAAACATCTTCTTAGGCACAAGGCCGTCCGATGACTGAAGGGCATTTCTGCCCAGATAATTGTTTTCACGAGCTAAACACATTTTTATTCACACTCCGTCTAATTCTGCGTATTGTCAGAAACATTTAAGAACGTAGAAGATTGGGATCTATCCAACAATAAAGAATTATGAAATGCTTCGATATATATATATATATATATATATATATATATATATATATATAAGATCTACTACGTCCTTTTTCATCCGGTAGTTAAAAGAATACATTCATTTTCACCTGTTCAGTCTCATTTGTTTAAGGTTCAAAATTGAGTGTCAAACGCGTTGCAAGAGAACATTTCCCTCCTCCACCAGCCGGTCATATGTGGCGGAGAGCGCAAGAGAGCAACTCGTTCCTCCACTAAGACAGGTCTAGAGGCGGGGCCACCAGCTTGACCTCCGTTTGAAGAGAGGCCGAGCAGAGGGGGACACTAACAAATGGTCAGAAGACAGCAATAGGGTATTTAACACCGAGAAATTTCAACTCTTGAGATATGGTAGAAATGAAGAAATTAAACACTAAATATTAGGCCAGATGAGCCGGGTGTACATGACTATGTGGCGGTGGAGAGTGCGAGAGAGCAACTAGCTCCTCCACCATGCGGTCATGTGTGGACAGGTCTAGAGGCGGGGACCACCAGCTTGACCTCCGTGTGAAGAGAGGCCGAGCAGAGGGGGACACTAACAAATGGTCAGAAGACAACAATAGGGCATTTAACACCGAGAAATTTCACCTCTTGAGGTATGATAGAAATGAAGAAATTAGACTGCATATTAGGCCAGATGAGCCGGGTGTACATGACTATGTGCTGTGGAGAGAGCGAGAGAGCAACTTGTTCCTCCACCAAGCAGTCATGTGTGGTGGAGAGCGCAAGAGAGCAACTCACTCCTCCACCAAACCGGGTCTAGAGGCGGGACCACCAGCGTGACCTCCGTGTGAAGAGAGACCGAGCAGAGGGGGACACTAATAAATGATCAGAAGACAACAATAGGGCATTTATCACCGGGAAATTTCAACTCTTGAGATATGGTAGAAATGAAGAAATTAAACAGACTGCATATTAGGCCAGATAAGCTGGGTGTACATGGCTATGTGCTGTAGAGAGCGCAAGAGAGCGGCTCACTCCTTCACCAAGCCAATCTTAGAGGCAGGGACCACCAGCTCGACCTTCGTGTGAAGAGAGAACGACACACGGAAACGCATCGTGGCACACACACACATTTTATTCATGCAGTTAACCGTGATTCACTGTCGTCAATTGAGTTAACATGACCTACTAATTGTTACCATCATGCACTTATCCGTGATCGTGGCATGGAGTTACCGCGACTTGGAGGTGTTTACATTCGCGGGTCCCTCCCGCCAAACCACCAAAACTGTAAAACTGATCAATTTTACAGTTGAAATAGAAAAAGACTCATCGATCCTATTTTCAGATGTTTTAATATATAGGTCCGTAAAAAGTTTAACTATGATATTTACAGAAAACCCACTAATAATTGTTCCTATATACATTATTATTCGGCTGACCGCATTAACGTAAAACGAACCGTTTTTTCTACTTTGTTCCTAAGATACTTAGAATTTGTAGCTCAGAGTTCATTGATGATGAAATTAGTAAAATATATAAAATTGCATTTGATTTAAAATATCCAAAGAACTGCATAGATAATTTTTTAAAAATGGCAAAGAAAACCTTCTACGAGGTAAAAGACAAGACTCCTTATACCACAAAAAACGTCTTAGCATTACCATTTAAAGAAAATTTCCTTGATCTGCCGAAACTGCTGAGGACTTTTAACGTAAATATCACGTTCAGAAATTTAGATGTAATTAAGAATTCATTGATTAAAAACTCCCCTTTAAGTGAACAGGGTTGTGTATATAAAATTCCATGAACAATATGTAATAAATTTTACATTGGTCAAACTGGCAAGACGCTAGAGTTACGTATTAAGCAGCATAAATACAGTATAAGAACCGGCCAGGAATCTAACGCCATTTTCATTCACGTAAGTGATACTAATCATCCCATTGACTGGAAAAATGCCTCCAAATTAAGTTTTAGTAAATCTATTGTTAGTAGAAATATAATTGAATCGAGTGTGATCAAGAATAATGCTGATTTTGTTCTTAATATTAGCCCTGGGCTTCATAAATTAGACTCGTACATTGTTAGAAAAGTGGTGTATTATTTTGACCGCATTCTTGCCACTTAATTGTTTGCTTTAATTAAATAAATATTATTTTAATAATTGTTAACATTTTTATGTGTACATTTTAATTGTATTATTGGTTAGTATGTTTTAAATGACATGGGCTGGATCTGTAAATCAAAATAACTTTTTATGAGGTAGTTTTAGTCGTTTTATTCAAATTTGTCACTCATTTTTTGTGCAAATACATAATAATGGTGAAAATTATGATACTAATAATATATATATATAAATTAGTGGTGGACCGGATGCATCTTTTCCACATCTGCGAATGCGGATCTTTAATTTCAATATCCGCGGATGTGGATATTTAGTTAATCTATCAATATAATGTAGAATTATGAATATATGACATAATTTTTCAAATTTCGTGATATTACTGTTATGGCAGGCAATGCATAAGAATTAAAATTAATATTAATGTTTTCATTATGATAAAAATAATAACTTTCTCAAGAGTTTCAGCCACAGAAAATTCAATGAAACAAGTTTCATATCAATTTTCTGTTACCAGGTATTTATATTTTGAGGTTTATGTATTTGTTTGTTCATTAAGCCTTATAAGCTACTTTATAAGCTAATTTAATTGTAAATTGCATAATTTATTAGAGGTAATATCCGCATAACATCCGCAGTCAGGGGTGCGGATGCGGATGTTAAAAATGATGCGGATATCCGGTCCACCACTAATATAAATACACTCATATTTGGTCCGACAAGTATAATTTTGGGCTATTTTTTTGCTACTCTGCGACTTAATTAGTTTGTTGGTTTCTGTTCTGGCTATTTTTTTTTCTAATTGGATTCAGTTTGGTGGTGTTTGCGATAGAATTATGACGTGCTGTTCGTGTGGTTTCGACTTTGAGAAATTGTTTCGTCATGGCCCTAGATGAAGACAAATCATTGGATGTTTTTATCAATTACGGCGTTATTCTCTCATCCTTAACTTGCCCGAAATGTGACAGTGAGTGCCTAATACGAAAAGATCAGAAGACATTTAGGTGAAATAACCATTAGTAACCTGTTAGGTTAATTGAATGCCCGGTTAGCTTAATTGAATGCCCGGTTAGGTCAACTGAATGCCCGGTTAGGTTAAGTGAATGCCTGGTTAGGTTAATTGAATACCCGATTAGGTCAACTGTACGCCCTTGATGATTGGTTAGGTTAAGTCTTGATATTTTCGTTAGTTTAAACGAAAATGACGAGAACAAACTTTTCTGGTTAATTTTGAGGTGTTTTGCACGTTTCCTGTGGTAATGCGTCGTTTACGAGATCTCGTATCATGAACATGTTAGGTTATGCTTTATTGTATAAAATGTAGTCAAAAATATATTTTTCAAATGTATTTTGGTATGCTTTGTTCGAATATGACCTTCATTTCTTGTGCAAATGAACAGAAATACAGTTGTCATTGCATGGCCCAAACACATATTTCTGTTCGTTTGCACAAGAAATGAAGTTTATATTTGAACAGAGCACACCAAAATACACTAGAAAAATTTATTTTTATTTTAACTTCAGGCCATGTCATTTGCGACATAATTACCATATTATTTCTTTTATGTAGTCTTTATGTACTCGATAGTTTAGTAGACTTTTGAACAGGTTATCTGTTGGGAAAATTTTTTTAGATTGTTTTAGATTGAGTTGCCTAGTGGGGAATTCTTCGCTGCACCATGTCTTTTGTTTCCTTAGATTCTTGCCACTTAATCGCCTGTTTTAATTAAATGCTATTTCTAATAACTGTTATAATTTTTTGTGTACATGTTAATTGTCTAATTTCCTTTATATAGTTTTTATGTATTCAATAATTTAGTAGCCTTTAGATTAAGTTATCTATTGGGAAAACATCTTTAGATTGTTTTATTGTTGTTTTTTAAAATTGAGTTGCCTATTGGGGATTTTTTTCGCTTGTGTATTTAAATCATTTACTTGGTAAATTCTGTCTATTTCTTTCTTGTCCCTGAAGATGTAAATATGTCACGAAAGCGCTCGGATTTCGTGTTTCCTTTTCCTTTTCCCTGTGGTTCTTCGCTTATATATATATATATATATATATACACACACGCACACACACACACACACAGATATATACATATATATGCGCCTCGGTGGTGTAGTAGTTAGCGTCGCTGACTACGAATCTATCGGCCTCGGGTTCGAAACCCTGTGACGGTAGCCGGCGCGCAGCAAAATACAGCTGTTCATCTTTCCACACAATAAAGAAAGTGGTTGTAGATAAATGGGTACCCTGCGTGGCCTAGTGGTTAAGACGCTGGGCTGCTGGTGGGGCGTGGTTCGGATTCCACGTTAACTGTATGTCTAAGGTGGAGTAAAAAGCTTGACCTTCGTCAGAATGAACAATTCGGGCGGAAGCTAACCAAAGGTTATACACAGTATATATATATATATATATATATATATATATATATATATGTATATATATATATATGCATACATATATACATGTATATATATATATATATATATATATATATATATATATATATACACACAACATACACATATACAACAGTATATGCAAAAAAATATATAAAAAATTAAATAGAAAACGGTTGTAGTAAAGTAAGAACGTGATATTATGTATGCATCCAGAGTGAGACGGTAGGGTTGAAAGTTAGAAAATTAGAGAATCATAAAAACTATCATAAAAACTTAAAATTAAATTAAAATTAAAAATTATATTATAAATTCTTAAAATTAACGATTGCAGAATTTGAAGGACTATGAGTAACAAAATTATAAAATTATAAGGATTATATAATTATAAAATTTGAAGGCGACATAAATTTAGAATATTTTTTAATTATTATTATATTTAAGAGGAATGATAGGTAATAATAGGTTATGTAGTTATAGGGTTACTTAACGCACGGGTTATATTGGAGGCAATTCTATTTGTAGATACCCGAGTTCATTCGTTGCAGATTCTACTCGTAGCTTAAGTACGTATTCTTTATTAACTGCAGTCTTTTATGGCTTAGAAACCTTTGTATATTGAGAAGATACTGTAGAAGTTGATAAAACCCATCGATTTTTATTGTTTTAATTTACAATTAATACTTAAATTAAGAACTATTATTTAAGAACGAGTAATACGTTTTCAGTTACGTTGGATTAGTTTCCATTCCAAACACTGAATGGAATCATTTAAATATGAAAAATTAATTAAAACGTTTTAAATAAAAATAATTTTATTTTATGGTTGTATTTGATGCAGCGAACTATAATGTTTTCAAAATAAGGAGCGTTAAAACTTCGAACAGTTTACATGGAACGAGTCAAATTTCAGAATATTCTGTTTTACCTCTCAAATTTTTTAAAATTTCTCACCTAAACGTTTTTTGGAAAATTTTCCATCGTTAGAGTCCGTAATATCCTGTAATGTATATTAAAATAGTTATCTTAAATTTAGATTTGTTTGTATTTTTAATTAAAATTTTGTATGTGATAGTGTGTACAAAATTTTTACATACGAGTATATGGAACCAACTGAATAAACTCTAATTACATTAATAACACATTTTAAAATATAAAATTAATTCTTTGAATATATTGCTGAAATTTATTTCTGCGTGGTATAAATGTTATGCTTAATCAGTTCGTGCCCCATTCCCTACACTTATGAAATAACTTGGCATTGAAGTGGTTAAAAACACAGGTTTTGGTAATGTACTGTATGTACGAGGGTGGGCTGAAAAGTAATGCCTCCACTTGAATAATTCTGGATTGTGTAGAGGTAGCCAGTTAAAACCGGTTGTGTGTTGTAACTTGATATCCCCACCTCATTCCAGATTGTGTGCAGATAAAACCGGTTTTGTGTTATAGCCTAATATAGCCTCACTCATTCCACACGTTGGTTCAGTATCGAATACACTGGAAAGGAGTAAAGACGTTCGCTTCAAGCAACGTGCCGTAATTGAATTTTTAACCGCGGAAAGTGTTGCTCCCATAGACATTCATCGGTAAATGCAAGCTGTGTACGGCAAACAGTGTGTTCATGTGAGTATCGTTCGACGACGATGGGTGAGGCAATGTAAAGAAGGAGAAGCAGGACAAGAAGAATTGCGAGACAAACCGCGAAATGGAAGGCCTGTAATGGCAACCGACGAGTCTCATCGGAACTACGTTGACGAGCTGATTCGTGGAAATCGTCGCATTAAGCAAAATGAAATTGCTGCAATGCTCGATATCTCCAAAGTGCGAGTGGGACACATTACACTACGTAACAAAATTTTGGAAAATTTGTGTTTATCTTATTTTTTTGGTGTTTCTTTATGTTTTTGGGTGCGATGAATTAAAAAATCGCATTAGTTTTCTCGTGAAAACTCTAGTTTCTTCTGAAAACCATAATCTATTTTTGGTACCTAAGGTTTATCAGAGAGCAAAATCACACTGAAGAAAAGGAAAGGAAAATAAATATATTTCATATTTAAAAATATATAATGTATATATATTGTATATATAATGCATATATAATGTGTATATATAATGCACCCAAATATAATATGCACACAAATATGCACACAAATCTAAACGATAATGCTTAAAAATGTACATTTGAGCGACTTTTTATCTTGTAGTCCCGTGGATTATCTCTTATTAAACACCAGATATAGTCGCCCATCATAGCTTCGGCCAATTTTCCCTGATATCTCCTCTCCCTGGTTTGGATATCTTGGTGAAAATTTTCACCATGTTCTCCACTTACGTCACCCAAATTTCGTCTGAAGAACTCTAAATGCGAGTCCAGATAATGTAACTTCAGGGACATTCTACAACCTAACCTTTGAAAGTGTTTGAGTAGATTTTCTACAGCTCTTTGTAGTTGTTCTTCTTGTTACCTAAAAATCCATGGACTACAAGCCGAAATGACTGCAAGCATTTTTTTTCAAGAGCTGTCATTTTTTCTTCTAATTCTTTAGATGCTAACATGCGTCTGACTTGAGGTCATGCCTCCCTTGATTTTAGCTTCAGAAAGTTTGCGAAGCATTGAACGTATATGATTAAGAGCATCACTTTCAGCATCCAAAGCTTTGATGAATTGCTTAATAAGACCAAGCTTGACATGCAGCGGGGATAGTTTTGTCTTGGAACAAGGGCTTCGTTAAGAACATTGTGTTTGCCTGGATTAAGCTCATTTCTCACAGGCCATTCCTTTCTTACAAAGTGCTCACCATCTGCTCTGCTGTCCCAAAGGCAGAAGAAACACGAATATTTAGTGTAACCGCCCTGTAGTCCAAGCAGGAATCCTAGCATTTTGAAGTCTCCACATACATCTCATCTATGTTCACTGTAGTTTATTTTGTCTAGCAACTGCTTTACATTTTCATATTCTTCCTTCAATTCAACCGAATGAGCCACAGGAATAGATGGAAACATGTTTCCATTATGTAGTAGGATACTTTTTAAACTTCTAGTTGAACTGTCAATAAACAAACGCCAATCAGCAGGGCTGTATTCAATTCCTATCTCAGCAAAAAGGTAATTCACATCACAGCCGTAGCAAAGAGAGCTCGATACAAAACAGGAGTAGAAAGAAGTATATCGCAAATGCCTATTCCTGTAGAAAGAGATCTTGACACTTGGGTCCAAAAGATTCCACTCTTTAAGGCGGGACGTCATAATTGCTGCATTGGTTTTCGTAAGGTTCATATCCCTGACTAGGTCGTCTATGTCTTTCTGGTTGGGGAAATGGGGTGACGTATTGGAGCTTGCCTCGAAGTCAGCATCTTCATCTTCATCGGAGGATATTAAAGGCGTTTCTTCTATTTCCTCCATGGTGGGTGGACATGGAATTGGTAAATCTTCATTATGGGGGACTGGGGGCAATAGAAGATGGGATATTTGGATATAGGACATTTTTTCGACCTTTACCTCTCCTGTAGAGTGAAATGTCTACCATGCAGAAGTAGCAATCATCGTGGTGATTGGTTTGCTCCTTCCAAATGCGAAGAGTAGCAAATAGCATGCCTTTCCTGGTACCTCGCAGCCATCCTTCTAATGTGGAACGGCAGCTTCCACAGCAAAAGTGAGGTGCCCATGATTTATCTTGATCGCCCATGGGCATGCCAAAGTAAGCGTGATATGCTGTACAAAACTTCGTTCCTGTGTCAACTTTGTGCTTTACTTGCTTTGGATTGATGTAGTGGCCGCAAACATAACAAAATGAATCTGCAGAGTGTCTGCAGGACCTATTGGTAGCCATCACCATACAATTCTAATTCATATATCTGAAAAATAAAAAAAAACATTTTATAAACAGAAATAAGAAGCCAAATGTGTACAAATATTTAATAATAATGGGCCTTAACCAATAAAAACATTACTAATAAACTCCAGTTTTGGGGCATTTTGAATTTTGCACTTGAAATTACTTTTGCTATCTCAGAAATGCCTTAAAAATGGCGAAAAATAAGATTTCTAAATTTGACCATATCACAAAAACTATAGTTTTCCGAGCAAAACTGATGTCAAATCTGTAATCAGCGTGACCGAAACATATAGAAAAGATCGAAAAATCAACATAAACAAAAACTGTTGCACAGTGTTATCAGTATTTTCGGTTACGAATGGCCTGCGCCAGATGGGTGCCTCGCATGCTCACTGCTGAGATGAAAATTAAAAGACTACGCATTTGCCAAGAAAATCTGCAGCGCTTAGAAAATGAAGATGAATTTCTGCACAGCATTGTGACAGGAGACAAGACGTGGGTCCTCCATTATGACCCTGAAATAAACGGCAATCCATGGAATTTCAGCACAAAAATTCACCGCAACCAAAAAAATTCAAAGTTCAAAAATCGGCTGGAAAAGTGATGATGACTATTTTTGGGGGATATCAATGGTGTTGTTCTCGAAGACTTTATGGAAAGAGGGACAGCAATCAACTCTGCACGTTATATTGAAACTCTGAAGAAGTTGAAAAAACGGATCAGGAGGGTTCGCACCCACAAAAACGCAGTCATTGTTCACCATGACAACGCACGGCCTCATACCAGTGTTCAAACGTGAGAAGCAATTGAGGATCTGCAATTCACCTTCTTGCCGCATCCACCATATACCCCGATTAGGCACCATGCGCTTTTCACCTTGTTCCTAAACTTAAAGAACATCTCCGTGGAAATCGCTACGAGTCTGATGAAGAAGTTAAGGCCGTTGTGAAATTTTGGTTTCGTTGTCAAAGCTCCGAGTTTTACCGGGATGGATTTCAAAAACTCATTTATCGTTGGCGTAAATGTATCGAGGTAGAGGGCGATTTTATAGAAAAGTAAATATATCGTTTTGAAGAATAAACTCTAAGGTACATATCTGCTTTTGTTTTGATAAAATCCTTCAACCCGTTTAAAATTTATTTGAGTGGAGGCATTTCTTTTCAGCCCACCCTCGTAGAAGTCGGAACAGATTGTCTTTTGTGTACAGTTGCAAAAAGAAAGTCGATGAAAAGTTGAATTAAAAAATACTATTGGTTGAGAAACTGCGCTATGCCGCGCCTTCGCTTGTATATCGTTAGTTAGTTAATAAATACACTAGTTTTCCAAGACACCCTCCTTGTCGCCAAAAACATACATAAATAAATAGGGAAAAAGCAGTTACCCCCATCCCATTCCCCCATTCCTAAGGAATTCAAGTTAGAATTTATATTTAAAATTTCTTTTGTATTGTATCAGCAAAATAAAACTGCAAATATGCTTTAACCTTCTGAGTAAATAGACCCTTACTTGAAAGATGATGATATTAATAAACAAAGATAATTCACAAACTATTTAGTGACGTTATGTCTCTCTGGGAAAGTGCGATTATTTCATTTAAAGCATTCATATGCTTTATAAAGACGAGAGAATACAGTGGAACATGGTCAAACCCTACTAAGACTTCACCGAGTTTGAACAGTCTCTTTTTAGGGTTCAGAACTCCTCTCTCTCAGAAACAGGTTATTTACTGATATTTTTATTTTTATGAACAGGAAATATCCTACCACTATTTCTGTACTGAAATGTTTCTCTGTTCTTATACAGTCCCATTGACCTGCAGGATTTCTGTTCTTGCAGCAGGTGTCTATAGTTGATATTTAATCATTTCAACTTTGGGTAATGTGCTTGGTGTTCCACATTTTGAATCCTGTGCCTACCTTTTTCTTTATTTCTTCATTTTAAAATTGGATAAAACTAAATATTTCGGACTTTCCTTTAGAAAACAAAAGCTAATGCTTTTATCAGGGATACGAGTACATGTTTTTTTAATTTAATATTCGTAATGACAGAAGTTAAACAATTCTGATGGAATCGTGTCTTTTAGATCGTTTGGCTTTCCAAGTTGATTAATAAAAATTAAACGACTGGAAAGGTTAATTACGGAGGTTGAAATTTCGTGCGCACGGAACCCCCTACTCAGTCACGATGTGCACCGGACGTGTGAGCTTGAGTCGTTGCCGCTGTGCGACATACCACGACAGAGGCGGATTAAGACACCTCGGGGCCCCGGGGCAATGGAGAATATGGGGGCCCTTTTCTATAGCTTTCTATTAACAGTACATGTACATGTACAGTACATAGTACATTTACACGAATTATATGTACGGTGCTCAGGCTAATTGAGAAACAAACTTAAAAAGCTTAACACAGTGTATTTTGCCGTTTGCCAAAACAAACAGTATTAAAGAAATTTTACTTTAGGGCCTATAAAACATAAAATAAAACAAGGAATTTGTCAGTTTGTGTACTCTGCCATATTTAATCAAAGAAATTTGTGAAATCTCGAATTACACTAGGGAACAACATTTTTGTTTCTTGAAAACTGTTTGGTGTTTCTTATAGAACTTTTGATGTTGATTCCAAATATGGTTTCAGAATTTTTCTATCATCCATAGTTTTCGAGAAAATAATATTTCCATTTACTTAGAGTTTTCCCAAAATATTAGTTAAAATTAAGTGTACTAATTTAATTTTACTTTCTTTTTTTTCCAGGTTAACTATATTTAATAGTATTTTTTGCATTAAAAAAATATAGCTATTTAAACAAAGATTTTTAATAAAAAGAAGGAAATTTTTTTCAAGTTTTGCTCAAATTTTAAAAATTTTCATAGTAGAAAAAAATTGGTTTTTCATTCCAAAAAGTTTTCCGTGATTTCAATAATTTTCCGCCAGCATGAATCAAAACTGTATTAATCCCAGAGATACATTTTGCTACGTATGTGGAGAACTGACCATAATGGCACAGAGGAAGACGATGACCCCACTCGTGAAGAAGGCTTACGAACTTTATTTTGGATGTAAGATAGGCGCCCAAGACAAATCCTGGGCACCTCATATCTCATGCATTTCCTGTGCCGTCACTCTTAGGGGTTGGATTAAAGGTACCCGCAAATTTATGCCATTTGCCATACCAATGATTTGGAGAGAGCCCAAGGATCACCTAACGGATTGCTATTTTTGTATGACTAACGTTTCAGGATTCTCTGCCAAAAATAAACATAAAATTCAATACCCAAATCTTGCATCTGCCATGAGACCAGTACTACATGACGATGATAACCCAATTCCAACTCCCCCAAAGTCATGGACACTGGATGAAGAGTCTGAAGTTGAACCAATGGAAATTGATGACACTAAAGATACAGACTTTCAACAACCTGAATCAAATAAACCACGTATGATAACGCAGGTTATGCTGAATGATCTCGTGAGAGATTTGGACCTTCCGAAAAAGAAAGCGGAATTATTGGGCTCCAGGTTACGTGAATGAAATTTGCTGGCAAAAGATACAAGCATATCGGCGTTCTGCACTCGCCAAAAAGATCTGATGCAGTATTTCTCCTCGTCAGGTGGTTTATGCTACTGTAATAATGTAAATGAACTGCTGTTAGCTCTCGGTCATGAGCACAAATCTGAAGATTGGCGTTTATTTATTGACTCTTCGAAGCTAAGCCTCAAGGTTGTACTACTTTACAATGGAAATAAATACCCTTCCATTCCTGTAGGGCACGCTGTCCACATGAAGGAATCTTACGAAAATATGAAACTCATCCTTCAGCAGATTAATTATGACCAGTTTCGTTGGTATATATGTGGGGATTTAAAAGTCGTCGCGCTTCTTCTGGGAATGCAGCTCGGTTATACGAAGTTCTGCTGCTTCCTTTGTGAATGGGACAGCAGAGCCAGAGATTCGCATTATTTTGTAAAGGATTGGCCACTTCGTCGTCAAAAATGTATCCCAGGACTGAAGAATGTGTCTCATGAACCCTTAGTTGACCCCAAGAAAATATACTTACCGCCACTTCACATCAAACTTGGCATCATGAAAAATTTTGTCAAGCAATGAACAAGGAAGATGAGGCATTCAAATATTTGAAGAAAAAGTTTTCACTACTTAGCGATGCAAAGATAAAAGAAGGGATCTTTGTTGGTCCCCAAATCAGAGAGCTCATGAAAGATCAAAAGTTTGATGATGCCTTGAGAGGAAAAGAAAAAGTGGCATGGGAGGCCATGAAGAATGTTGTCACAAATTTTCTGGGGAACATCAAAGCCTCTAACTAGGAAAAAATAGTGCAGGACATGATTGAAGCATGTAGGTTATTGGGATGTAATATGTCACTAAAAATCCATTTCCTGCACTCCCATTTAGATTTCTTCCCTGAAAACCTCGGCGACGTAAGCGATGAGCATGGAGAAAGGTTCCACCAAGATATAGCTACTATGGAGAAACGCTACCAAGGGAGGTGGGATCCGGCAATGTTAGCTGATTACTGCTGGACATTGATGCGAGAAGCTCCTAATGAAAACTACAAGAGAAAATCAGTGACAAAGAAGTTTTAAGAAGAATATTTTAAATGCCAATCTGCCACTAATATAATTTTTATGAAGTATTTTTACTAACTTCTATACACTTTTTGAATAAATATTAAAATACAAATTTCTCAGTAACCTTGGGTGATAGAGAAATTCTACGGCTATATTCGGAATCAGCGGAAAACATCCTATAAGACCGACCTGTTCACGTCCAAGAAACAAAAAAAAAAGTTAAAATTTGTTCCCAGTGTTATATCATCGAAACTCAGTTGATTGGGGGGGGGGGCCTCAAGCATGGGAGCCTGAGGCTTCAGCCTCAATAGCCTCAGTGATAATCCGCCACTGCCTCAAAACATCGAATGATGCAATATGCGCCATCCTTGCGCTAGTGTTAAAAAAAAGTTCACAATTTTCAACGTTTAGTGTCAGTGACTTTTCATTTATTAAAATTTTAGCTAGAAAATAATGCTTCCAAGAAGACCAGAAGCGAAGTTTGGCCAAACAGGTCTTCTGCTTACAAAATAAATTTTCAAAATTACTTTAATTTTTATCCATCTAGACCCAACTTTCCATAATCTGAGCCTAAAAATTTTAGAAGCGTATCTGAGGGCAATGTCATATTATATATCCTTTCGGAATAGTAATGTAATTGAGTTTGTAGTCTCCGACTACGGAGGAGAGGCTTGTACATCATTCACTAACACGTATTCAGATCATATTCAGTTAGAGATTACAAATTATCAGAGACCATGTTTCACGTCTTTCAAAAGCTGACCAATCAGAGGAATGAAGATATTGCAGCATAGTAATGGATCTATCTGATTAGAATATATACTAGTATATACAACGGTTATGCGGTTTAAGGAGTACAATTAATTATTTTTGATTTTTAGTTTATTGTTTAAATGGTTGTAATAGAAGAATCTGAAATATTTATCTTCTATGGCAGCCTGAACTTTTTTCATTTATTACAAATGTAGCTCATAATGTTGGCAAAAGATCATTTACAAGGAATTTTTGTCACAACTGTGATTTGCAATATAGCAAACTTCATGATAAGCAAATTTGTTCTGTTCAATTTAGAAATGTTTTTATTCTACCTTTTCTATAAGATGAATAGGATACGAATTACGTATGGATAAGATTCTTCCATTTCGCTGTCTAAAATTTATTGCCATTTTACGGAAGAGTAAAAGCTCCAAAACAAAAAGATAACATGCAGTTACTTTCACTATATACAGTATATATATATATATATATATATATTATATATATATATATACACACACACACACACACACACACACACACACATATATATATATATTATATATATATATATATATGTGTGTGTGTGTGTGTGTGTGTGTGTGTATACTTTACTTTACTTTAGGTGAGTTCGAACGACGATTTGATGAAGGAGAGATTTTCTGTCTGATCTCCTGCCCTTGTGCCGGCCACGCATGGCTGGTCAGGGACTTTGCACAGGAATCTGTCCAGCTGGTTTTTGAAGTTATTCAGGTCGGTGTGCTGGAGATTCCTCACTTCTTTTGGTAGGGCATTGAAAAGCTTTGGGCCTCTTATTCTAAGGGTATTTTCCATCCTCGTTTTCATGGCCCCTTGTCCTTCCGCAGCTGGGACCGTACAAAATCTGCCTCTTCTCTCATTCCAGTTTGTTTCTATTTCATTTCTAAGGTTAGGGACAGAGCCCTCAAGTATTTTCCATATGTATATTATTGTGTACCGCTCGCGCCTTCTTTCGAGAGAGTAGAGTTTCAGTGATTGTAGTCGAGACCAGTAGTCTTCACCTTCCGTTTCCTCTATCTTAGATGTAAAAGTCTTTTGTATAGCTTCAATGTTCGCAATGTCTCGTTGTAATTTTGATGTTATTGCTCTCTGAATTCTGCATCCGACGGCATTATTACTCCAAGATTCCCGACTTGTGGAATTGGTGTTATCTGTTTGGCTTGCATAGTTTTGTACCCTTTTTTCTGTAGCTCGTTGTTATTACCATATCTTAGAAGTTGGAATTTTTCTTCCACTGGAATTTTTCTGTCCACTGGAATAGTGTTTCAGTGTCGTTTTGTAATCTTTCTATGTCACCTTCGTTCTATATATATATATATATATATATATATATATATATGCAGGAAGGAGGAGCCAAGGGCAAACGCCTACAAAAATGTTCCCTATGTAAGAAGGGGAGAGCTGAAATGAAGGTCTTGGAGGCTCATAATGCCATTTTTTTTTATAAATTTTGAAAAGATTGTATAGTGTGTAAAATTCATGTATGTGTAGTGAAGGATAGAGGGAGAAGTGTGTGTTTGAGAGCATGCTGGACTGCTCACAGGGTAGATGAGAGACGGAAAAAGATCAGCTAAAGAGGACAGTGACAAAAGAAAAAGAAGTTCCAATACTCCTTGCCTCCTGCCTAACGTCCCTCCCCGGAGTACTTCCCTGGTCGATTGGTGTCTACGCACAATAAATGTGTAAAAATTAAAATTAAATTAAAAATTAATATACTGTAATCAGTTTCGATGTTGTTTTCCTTTTTACTAAAGTTCTTATCGAAACGACCATGTCTTATCTGGAGGAGCATGGGCTTTTCTCTTTCTGCTACTCTAAGTAATATATTCATGGAGCTCTTCGAAAGAAAGTTTTTTCCTAATAGTGGGCCGGCCAAAAATTGAAAAGTCCTTTAGAAAAAAACTTTACGGCGTTTTTTGTTAATAGCAGGCACTCACCTTAGATAAGTAGTATTGAGGATGCCAAACAAGATGTGGGTGGATGCCACTCTCAGTTTTGGGTTTGAAGGTCCTATACAAGGTTACAAAAGTCAAATTCTGAAAAATTCCGAATTTTTGCATTTCACTGGTGGATCTATGTAACAGCGTATTTAAAGGTGTATCATTACCACATAAAGCATATGTTTGTGACTTTATAGATAATAATTGAATGTATCTATGACTCTGGATGTCTTTATTTCCATTAAAACTACATTTAGCATGCTGGGTGAGGTGCGCATGTGCCTACTACTACCATAGTACAAGTAATAGCATACTTTCACATGTTGAATATTTTCAATGCACTGGCTGGCCAGACATTGGTTTGGTATATGCAATTAAAAGAGTGCAGACAGTGCCAGCTGGTAAAATAATAATAATAATACTGCTAAAGGATAGGTATGGTCAGAGCGGTCACGCATCCCTCAAGACACAAGATGCTTCTTCAATCTTCAAGATGATGATGGGGAAGCCACCTTCACTCGGGTTGAAAGTCTGCCTTCTCGCACTAGGCGTGACGCTCATGATGTCATGAAGCTAGTTCAGCAGTTGAAGCAGTTTGACGTCTTCAGAGTTCACGTGAGTGAAGCAGGAGATACAGATGCCGCCACTAACATCCCACTTGTTTCACTGGCAACCAAAGACACTGCACCCATAGATGTTGTGGAGAACCTGCTGACAGCTCAGGATCTAGGAAAGCAGCATGTAATCGGCTTCATGAAGGAGAAACTGATTGAACAGATAGTAGGCTTCAATGAAACGATGAAGAAACTTCGGTCGAAAACCTTCGCTGATGTGTACAAAGCTACAGTTTCCACCAAGCAGAACATGCAGAAGACCATCAAAGCTGACAGAAAGCTACTACAGCGGCTCCTGAATGCCGCGACGGCAGGTCGCATGGTGGAGATGGTCAACGTCTTGAAGCATGAACTGTCTCCAGTCCCATTTAGTCTGGCGAAGGCAGGAGAAGAGATGAATTCGACATCGAAGTCTGAGCTGATGAACATCCTGATGGCTCAGCAGACCATAAGCTCAGAGGTTCCAACCTCTGATCTGAAGACCTGTGTGATGATAGATGGCCATGCTCATCCAAGCTCTCGGCAAGCCTGGCGGCTGTCGGACATTCGGCGACTATGCTGAAGTGTTCTTCAAGGCTTTGACGAGTTATTTCAATAAACACACAGCAAGAGTTGATGTCATCTTTGTTTGGTACGCAGGGGAAGGATCGATCAAAGCAGTTACCAGGACAAAGCGTGCAAGCAAGAACAAACCGATTCGGAAAGTCATTGATGGCCCACGAGTTCCACTGCCTGAAGTGTGGAAAAACTTCATGGCCCTGGATACAAACAAGGCTGACCTAGCCTTGTTTCTGTCTAACGTCATCACTGAGAAAGGCAGAGATTTTCAAGAAAGATGTCAGCTAGTGACAGGAGGTGGCTTCTCTGAAGCAACTGAAGTACGGTCAACCAGGCGACATGACGTTCCACTGCATAGCAACCATGAAGAGGCGGACACCAGGCTCATCCTTCACTCATGTGATGCAGCGTCCCAGGGCTATGAACGAATACTGGTAGTGTGCAGAGATACTGATGTAATGGTGCTGCTGATTCACTTCGTTTGCACCAAGGTCGCTGAAGTGTGGATGCTGTGTGGAACGGCCGAGAACCGAAAATGCTACCCTGTGCAAGATGTATTCAAGAGTTTGTCGCCCCCAGTCAGGGACAACCTCGTCAGCTTCCACGCTTTCACCGGGTGTGACACAGTCTCGTCCTTCAGTGGTCATGGAAAAAAGGAGTGTTGGAAGGTGTTCAGTGACCACCCACTCCTGCTGCACGCCATTGATCGAGATGGGGATATCGCAGATGTTGAGAAGTTTGTGTGTCATTTGTATGGCACCCCAGAACAACACACAGTTGATGACGCCAGAGTTCACCTTTTTGGGAAGGCCAAGAAGACTCTGGAAATTCCCCCACCGACAAAGGATGCCCTGGAGCTCCATGCCAAGCGGGCAAACTATCAGGCCAAAATATGGCTCCAGGCTAACAAAGAGCACGTAGATGTTGAAGATCCGGTGGGCACTTCAGCCTGGATGTTGGAAGATAGGAGCCTCCTACCAGTGTGGACAAGACTTCCTCCAATCCCTGAAGCCTGCCCGGAGCTTATTGCTTGTGGTTGCAAGAAAAAATGCAAGACAGCTAGATGCAACTGCTTCAGGAAAAGGATGAAGTGTACGACAGCTTGTGGTTGTGACGACAGCGGTTGCTGCAACCCAGCTGGACAGTAGATCTATGTTTCTCTTCCGGGCTGAAATCGAGAGAAGCTGGAATGTGCTGTAAGGAACTAATAACTCTGTTCTTAAGTGATTGCGATCCACACAATAAACCTGCTTCCCCTGAGTTCAGAAAAGCTACTCATTCCTATGCATACGTCCAATGATTCTCCTCGCATAGTGTATCCACAAAAAAGGTAGTCTTATCGGTATGTTCTTGAGAGCCCTGAGGATCTGCAGCCCTTCCCATTTAGAATCCGAGTCTTATTAAAGATTCTTTTAAAAATTGGGTTCCCGCGATTTTTATCGAAAAATCTCTTACTTCTGCTAAAAAGAAATTCTATAGCAACATTGACAACGTTTAAGAGTTTTAGGGATGCCCTGGTGATCCCGTTTAACGCTGAATCACTTCGAGATGTTGTTCCCCTCCAACTTCACCTGGTCTCACAGCTCTCTTGTTCTAGCCGTGGTTTTCTGAAAAAAACAACTATCAAATTGTTCCTTCAATTCTGGAGTTTTCTAAATCCTATGCAGAGATTGTCCTAAAAGTTACATAGGTGAAACTATTGATTTTAAAAGACGACTCTACCAACTTAAATACAGTCGGAACACGGCAGATGATAACTCGTCCTTGGACAAACATCGTTTAAATAGAGACCATAATATAAACACCAAAAAGGCTGAATTACTTTTAAATATAAACAATAATGAAAAAAGAAAACTTACTGAATCTTTCATTTTTATAAGAAATAAAGGTAATTTCAATATTAAAGGAGGATATTTTAGACACCAGTCAACCAGGGAAGTATTCCCGTGTGGACGTTAGGTAGGAGACAGGAAGTGCTGGAACTCCCGTTTCTCCTGTCACTATTCTCCTCAGTTGATCTTTTTCCGTGTCTCATCCACCCTGTGATCAGTCCAGCATGCTCTCAAACACATGCTTCTCTCACTATTCCTCAGTGCACATACATGCATCTTACGTACTACACATTCCTTTCAAAATTAAAAAACACAACAAAATAGCATCGACCTCAAGAGCTACGGTGTTCTCTGGGGAGGGGACCATAAACGCCCCCACTTATGGCTCCCCCGCTGCCAATACCGGTAACGCAGAGCCGGGCAGCGGGGTTGTTTCTGCTACGAGATGTTCGAGATGTTCTAGCCCTCTGACTCATTCACTCTTCATAAACTTCTGCAACATTCATGCCCTTCTTCAAAATTTAAATCTGTTAAACACCACCTCTCCTCCTCTAAACTTCACATTCTCTTGCTCACTGAAACTCGGGTGTCTGGGACAACTGACAGCAACCCGTTTTCTGTACCTTCCTACTTTCTCTATACTCGATTCCATTCCAAATGTTGGGATTGCAAAATTTATTGGATCAAGTAAAGATAAGCACCCCCAGCCTTCTTTAATTAGCCTTATAAGGCTAACTAACGAAAATATCACGACCTAACCTAACCAATCGTTAAGTCAACTGTACGCCCTTGACGATTGGTTAGGTTAGGTCGTGATATTTTCGTTAGTTAGCCTATTAAGGCTAATTAAAGAAGGCTGGGGGTGCTTATCTTTACTTGATCCAATTTATTTATTAATAATATAAAATACAGTAAAATTTTTAATAAATTAAAAACATAAGTTAGGATATAAATTTCAAGTAGGCCTCAGGTAAATCCCAGAAAAAGATAGTGACTGCTTGCACGAAAACATCGGAACAGGTCTCAGCGTGTTTATAATGTTATAATGTTTCAGACAAGCAAAGACCCTAGGGTCCACTCATGGTTAGTCTCCCTAACCGTGTTTCTAACTGTAATTGTAATTTATACTGGAATATGTGACGTTATTTTCTCCAACCAATTGAGAGAGAGAATGAGAGAATACGTCACGTGATGCCACACATCTATTTCATCATATTTGTAAAAGAGTTTTAGTTTCAAATAGTACTTAAAATAAAAATCATTTAATATTGTCAAATAGGTAACGTAAGTTAATTATTAAGTAATATAAAACAGTTAGGAATTTGTAAAATTCGGAAACAATTTTTAAAGTACTTTACATTATAAGTTCAGGATCAAAGGTAAAAAAAAAGAATAAAAAATGTCTTCCCAGTGAGAGATGAAAATTTAATTCTGGATGGGGAAAAACAGCGCACAACGCAGATCGACAATGAGTGAGGCAGTATGTAGAGAACAATTTTTCATAGAAAGAGGATCGGACACAGTCCATGAAAAGATCTTAGTTTCCCTCCCTTGTCATTTTCACTTTAATATTTCCACTCGTGCCTGTGGAAATGGGGCCCATATTTAAGACGACTTGAGGCAGTAAATTCAATTCAATTCTCCCCTAGGTTCTTCGTAGAGAGTACTCTCTCTCTTTGGGCTCTAGGCCTATTGTTGTACCGCACTAGGCCATATTCTTAATTTCCTAGGCCTATTTGAATTCCGATCGAGACCTATTACACTTTATTAATTATATAACGTAAGAAATCTAATTTAATATGTGAAACTTAAAATTAAATATTAAAACTTTGTTGTATTTTATAACAGTGAAAGTCACTTGGCTGTAGGGGGAAAGGAATAAGTCGAAAAAAATTTTTTCGTGTCTGCGTTACCAGACGTGTATTCACATAGACACATCCACCCACGAACGAGGCAATGGTCGATCAATTACATTCTGGGGTGTCACCCCGGGAAAGAACGTCACCCCGGGAGAAGCCTCAACCCACCACAAAGGTGGATTTTGCGTATATGTACGGAACTTGCTCACGTATTCCCGAACTTGAATCTTTAGAATTCTACTCTGGCAATGGCTTACATGCCAATCTCAAACTAAATACATCTGCGCTGTCTACTTTTCTCCTGATTCTACTGACTATCCAAAACTTTCTGACTACCTCACTTCCAAAGTGGAATACATTCTATCCCACTCTCTTTTTGCTGAAATCTCCATTTCAGGGGATTTCAGTGTTCACCACCACTTTCGTCTTTCCTCCCATTTCAGTGACATCCCTGATGATCTAGCTTACAACTTCTCTATCCTAAATGACCTAGAGCAGATTGTACTGCACCATACTCGTATCCCCGAAAGCCTTAAAGATGGGCCCAACATTCTAGATTTATTTCTCACTACTAATCCATCTTACTCTGTCACACATTTTACTCCGTTGGGCATCTCCGATCACAATCTTATATCTGTTTCCTGTCCTATCGCTCCATTTCAGCCTTTGGATCCTCCTCTTTGGCACTTTGGAGCCGCTGATTGGGAGGCCCTTAGGCAGTACTTCTATTATTTCCCATGGAATGATCACTTCAGTGACAGAGAACCCTTCGAGTGCGCTGAGCTTTCGACACATTCTCATTCCTTTTCTGTCCAACCCTCTAACGCAAGGGTTACTATCAGTATTTTCAATCTTTCATCAACTCAACCGGTCAACTCTGGAACAATCACTCTTAACCCATTCTTTCCCACCGTACTCGCTCGAGTACGCCTTTAAATTTGCCACTCCTGCACCAGGGGTGTAGTGGCAAATTTTAAGGTGCAGCAGCTCTAAGGAATATATAATAATAAAAATAATAATAATAATAATAATAATAATAATAATAATAATTCACTTACACTTGGAATATTTAAATTTTGAAATCACAATTAGAAGCCGGTGCTTTCATCTCAGTCTTTGTTCCCAACTTCCAAGTATCAACTAAAAAAAAATAAATAAATAAAATTTGGATGAATGGAGGTGCGGGAGCGGCGTTCCCGTGCGCTCCCGCAGCACTACACCCCTGTCCTGCATACGTCGAATGTTTGGCAACACTGTTAATGGATTATATTATGTCTTTAGGACTAGTAGTACTCATTCCACCCTAAGAAATAGGTTAATTCTTATCATGTGCTTTCAGTGGCGTATTAAGGGGGGTGCGAGTGGGGCGGTCCGCCCCGGGTGACAGCCAGGAGGGGGGTGCCATCGGGAGAGTTGAAATACCAGTACAAGTTTTCAAACCAAATGAAAAATTCGACAAAGTAAGAAAAAATAAAAAAATGTTCAAACTATTACAACAGCTTAATATTAATTTCCACTATAAAATAAATTTTTATTTTTATTGGCAATACAAAATTTACAAACGAAAAATTAAATATTTGATAAAAATTACATCGAAAGGCGAACGTTTGTTGACGTTTTAGTCATCAGTTTGTTGAGCGTAGCCAGCTGGCTGCAACTGACATTCCAAGTCTTGTTCACTTGACACTGTGACTCCGCATACATGAGGTATGTTTCATTAAATAATTATGATAAAGCATAAAGTGATGGTGTTTATAACAATATTATGGTACTTATACCAGTGTCCAGTAATTTTGACAATGTGGTATCATAGTGATGTTTAACAGTGTTTATAAATGATAATTAATGACAATTAATATGGGTTGATAATCTGATAACTCAATGGGTATCTGGTTGGGAAAAGTTTGAGAACCACTTGTTTGAAGCTTTTCTGTTGTAATAAATTTTTTTTACTTCTTTATTTACTGGATATACTGTTAATTTTCATTTTGTCAGTGATCTAGTTATTTGTGAGTAATGCTCATAATAATAATGCTCATAGTAATAATAATAAAAGTAATAATAATAATAATAATAATAATAATAATAATCACAGACAATTTGTTCAGTTAATGTATTTCAAGTCATAATAGTTCATGCTTGTTATGCATGTTCATGCTTTATACCTTTTGATTTTAAAATTTTGCAGAAAACATCCACTATGAAGCGAAATCGACTCAAGTGGATTCCAAAAAAGAAAAATGAAGAAGGCAAGAGAAGAGGTGGCTTAGGCAATGTCCGGATCAATTTTGAAGTATGTGACGCCTTCAACATCAAGAGCAATAGGAGAAAGTCCTGAAGATATTCAGCCTGGTGACTCTGAAGGGCAAATACAAGAAGCATCTTCACAAGAGGATTCAAATGAGAGAGAGCAAGGATTGGAGGATGGCAATTCATCTTCTAAAAGCAGTGAAACTGATGAAGAGGAAGGAGACGCCAGCAGAAGTCCGCACCAACAAGAGGAAGACTCTGATGAAGAAGAGGAGACGGATAGATTTTCAATTTATTCTGATGTCGCTGCTTGGCCAATCCCGGTTCCAAATGACTTGAGAGTTGATCTTATTAAGAGGGGAAGTGAACCCTTCCAAACTAGGGATGGACCTTTCAGTGCAGTTCAAAGACAAGGAGAGAAATCCAAAGGGAAGGGTCGACAGCTGACCATCGCATGGTTCTATAAGGCTCTGCCAAATGGCGAGAAAGTTTAGAGAACATGGACGGTTTACTCTCCATCAAAAGAAAGTTTGTTTTGTTTTTGCTGCAGACTGTTTGCTCTTGATGACAAAGGAATTGGAACATCCAGCTTTGTCACTGGGTTTCAAGCATGGTGTAAGCTAAACCCAAAGGTGTCTGACCATGAGGCTTCTGAGCAGCATCTCTCATGCCTGGAGAAATGGAAGATCTTGAGAGCAGGGTTGAAGCTTCAAAAAACCATTGATCAAATTCATCAAGCAACAATGGACAAGGAGAGAAGGAAATGGAGGGATATTTTACATCGCCTCTTGGACGTAACCTTGTTTCTGGCTCACCAGAATCTTCCTTTTCATGGTCACAAAGAGGACATGTCATCAGCAAACAAAGGAATTGGTAGAGTTGCTGTCAAATTATGATCCAGTTTTGAAAGAACATTTTGTAAGGATTAAGCATTCTATTCCATCTGGGAGGAGAGTGGCTTCGTATTTATCTCCAAAGATTCAGAATGAGTTCATTTGCCTTTATGGGAATTACGTCAAAGAGAAAATAGTGGCTAATATCAAGAAAGCAAAGTATTTTGGGATTCTTTTTGACAGCACTCCTGATGTGTCCCACACTGATCAGATGTGTGAAGTGATCAGATACGTCCATATTGAATGTGACAAAGTTGAAGTAAAGGAATCATTCTTGGGCTTCTTCCCTTGTTGATGGAGAATGTAGGCATGACAGTCAAAAGACTTTCCCAGACAAGATGGAGTGCTCATTATGACGCTGTGAAACCAGTGAAGGCAAATTTTGAATAGCTAACCTCAACCGGGGACTTCAATATACATGGACTGCGCACGCAGACACATTGGCTCAGAGTGGCGGGCCAGAGGAGGCCTAGCCTTGTTTGGCCCAAAATGTGAATACTTTGCAAAAATGGGTAAAACATGTCGAATTATGATACATAAACATATCGATATGTGTTTAACATATGTGTGTGTGTGTGTGTGTGTGTGTTTGTGTGTGTGTGTGTGTGTGTGTGTGTGTGTTTATATTGTATTGTGCATTTATATGTGTATTCAGATTGCATTGAAAGACGTTTTGGTTGGTACCGACAACTAAGTGGTGCTAATTATTATGCCAGTGTAAGATAATTCCTTGAGGCGGAAAAAACAATAAGACTCCAAAGTTTAATAAAATTCTCCAACTTCAGTATGTCAGAAATAAAAGATGTGTTTGAAGGGAGCAATTGTGCTAAGGAACAGCAAATAGGTACTGATGCAATGGTACTTCTTGAAAGCATTGAGTTTCAAATTGAATTAGAAAGTGTTTCACCTGACGACAATGCAATTCTATTTTATATTTCTGGGTACATTGCCAGATCAATCAAAAAGACACTAAAATGCTCTTCTTGCTGTCAACTTCTTGTCAAAGATGACACAATTCCTACAGTAAATATTGAGATTCCAACAGAAGGAGTGAGTGAAAGTGATACAACTAAAAAAGAAAGTTTCTTGAATGCAATAAACCGTGGTGGTTTATGTAATCCTTCTGACATAGTGTTTGTAACAGCAGTTCATGCCTATGAGCTTTATCTGCTCATCTTCAAAGATAATTCTTTGAGATCCCAAATCTTAGGATTCGAAAATCCTAGAGCAGTTTTTGTTAAAATTTTTGTTGAAAAGATGGCAGAAAATGAAAACACAGGAACATTATGTAATATTAAATGTGACAATGGTCATAACTTCAAAAAGTGTGTTGAAAAAGTTTCCCAAACAATATGTAATATTGGTGCAAAAAATTATGTTAGTGAAGTGAACAGCCAAATTCATGCAGAACGGAAAAGAAAGCCGGCTACTAAGGATGATAAACAATCACCAAGTGTAAAAAAGATTGCTAAATTGCAATCTGATAAAATGTAATTACAAATGTAAGTTGCATTTTTTATTAAAATTAGTGATCTTAAATTGTTTTTTGTTAAAATGTTCCGGTTTTGCAATATAGTTCAAAATAATAATATTGACATAGGTGTGTCCGGGGACTTCGATAACCTCCCCCCCCCTTAAGCAATGTTGAGTGACTAGAATGTTGTTTTTTGCTTTTAGGTATAGTTAAAAACATGGTAGGAGTCCATTATAACACATTTTTTAACTTATTCGCAATCTTTCGATTTTGAACCCTAGGCCTCCTATGGCCCATCCTAAAATCGCGTGTCGAATCCATGTATATCGAAGTCCCCGCTTCAACCCTTGAAGTACAGTGCGATCCCAAAGAAAATGTGGACACAAGAGGATCAGCTCAGATTTTGCTGTCTGCTGTATGTGATTTCTTTTTTTTGAGTTACCTTTCTTTCTGGTGTGAAGTCCTGGAAGAAATTAATCTCGCACAAAAGTATTTGCAAACAGTTGGAATCAGCCTTGAAAAGTGCATTGTGAAGCTCCAAGCTCTAAAACTGTTTCTTGAAGATCAGCGCAATGAAATTGTGGAGAGGGCCGCCATTCATTATGCAACTACAAAGTGTGAGGAAATGGACATTTCTATGGAGAGAAGAGGGAGAGTAAATCTCCGAAAAAGGATGCCAGGAGAGATGGCAAAGGATGCTGGTCTCACATTGCCAGAGGAAGTAAAAAGGGATATGTTTGAATGTCTTGATCGCTTTCTTCAAGAATTGGAGATTCGTTCTAAGGCAATGGATCAAATTCTGTCAATCTTCGATGTTATTCAGCCAAACACTTTGGTTGTTGCAACAGAAGAAGAACTTCGGAAGTATATTCCAAATTTGACTCAGATTTTCGATGAATTCTCTGATGAAGATATCAGTGTGGAAATTGGACGACTTCGGAGGCATTTGCAAGCTGCCAAAATCAGCGTTGAAGAGGCAAAGAAATGGACAGCATTGCAGTTTCTGGAGTTTATTGTGAAATGGGATTTTTGTGAATCTTTGCCAAGCTTGTCACTGTGTTTGAGATTCTTTTTTGACTGTCTGTGTGTCTATTGCTTCATGTGAAAGAAGTTTTTCCAAATTGATAAAAAATTTCTTTCGCTCGACCATGAGTCAGACAAGATTGACAAATCTGGCTTTACTTTCAGTTGAACATGAATATGCAACGAAGATGAATTTTGATGAGGTCATTGATCAATTTGCAGAAATTAAGGCTCGAAACCAGAGACTGTGAATCCTCTCTATTTTTCTTTGAAGAATAGGCTGAGGCTCAGCCTATTCTTCAAAGGTAGATAGAGAGGATTTGCTTATGACAGTACTGTACTGTTTAAAAATCTACTTGCAAACTTAATATATTTTTCTGTTTAAATTTTAAAATTATTTATGGGGGGGTGCGAAAGGAAGGATCCACCCCCGGTGCCAAATACTTTAGGTATGCCCATGTGTGCTTTACAAACCAATTTTGTAATAGGAAAGTATAAATAAGTGAAATTACAATTATTCTTTTTTTGGCTTTTATTTATCAAAATCTCAAAAAATATTGAAAGTTTGCTTGATAGATCTTCTATGGTATCTAATGAGTTAATCCATCCGTTCTATGACCCCCAATCTTTTAAACAGAGGGTGTCCAGGCATCTAGAAAACTTTGGACCTTGATTTTGGCTTTCTTCTTCCTTTATGGGTGGGCATTCGCAGAAAGTGCATTAAAAAAAAAATAAAGGCAGAACATTTTGGCTTGACTTTGTTACCAATTTTATTTTTCAAAATCACCCGTTCTTCAGAACATTTCGCATCGTTTTGAGTTGCCAGGAGCAAATAAAATTTGCCTACACTTTTAATTTTACTTCCTCCATAGCCTGAAAGAAGATGGTTGCCTCCTTCGAAAAGCTTCGCCGTTTTTAGTATTTTGGGATTTTAACTATATACATATATATAATATATATAATATATATATATATAATATATATATATATATATATATATATATATCGAGAGAGAGAGAGAGAGAGAGAGAGAGTGTTACAAGGAGTTACAAGGAAAAGAAGTACCTCAAAAGACCTTGCGGCCCGTCCCGAGGAAGTACCAATGGCAACGGGTGCCAGGGAAAAATTCTGTCACCCTCAAATAGTGTGCAAGATTCGGTCTAACCTTTTCTTGAACTGATCCACAGAGGAATTGTTCACAACTTCTGAAGGTAGCCTGTTCCATGTGTCACAGCTCTTATAGGTAAAGTAATTCCCACACACAATAGTGCTAAACCGTTTCAAATCCAACTTCCAACCATTGTTGCAAGTTGATTTATCATTTAAATTAAACATGCTTCTAAAATCGACATTGTTGAACCCGTGTAAGAGCTTGAAAACCTCGATGAGTTGACCGCGCAGCCTCCGAGCTTCCAGCAAAAACCAATTCAGGGCGCGTAAGCGTCGATTGTAGCCCATATGCCTAACGGAAGAGATTAACTTTGTGGCCCTCGCCTGCACTCGCTCCAGCCTCTCAATATCTTTCCTGAGGGTGGGCGACCAGAACTGCACAGCATACTCCAGGTGCGCCGAACCAGGGAATTGTACAAAGAGAGCACAATCTCCTTGTTCCGAAATCAAAATTGCCTCCTCATATAACCCAACAGCTTCTGGGCTTTCTTTTCCACCTCTACGCACTGTTTGGTAAACTTAAGGTCACTGCTAATTAACACACTCAAGTCCTTTCCCAAATCAGTGGCCTCGATATTACTCCCCAACATGGAGTAGTCCGACTTGGGATTGGCGTAGCCAATGTGCATGACCTTGCATTTACCCAAGTTAAACGGCATTTACATTTTTCGGACCACTCTCCTATCCTACGTAGGTCCGCACGCAGTTGCTCGATCGCTTCGTGCGTCCCAACATTGGCCCCAAGCTTGGTGTCATCAGCGAATTTGGCGATGCTACTGATTTATGTAAATGATAAACAACATTGGCCCTAAACGGAACCCTGAGGAACCCCACTAGCGACCGAGGCCGAACCCGAGCTAGCCCCTTTAATTACAACCTTCTGCCGCCTATTCTTCAGCCAGTTTCCAATCCAGCTACCTACTTCCCCACCAATACCCAGCGTGCGGACTTTGGCCATTAGCCGGCGGTGAAGTACCTTATCAAAGGCTTTCTGAAAGTCGAGATAAAGTATATCCATCGCCCTACTCATCATACTCACTCCACATGACGTGGAAAAACTCGAGCAAGTTGGTGAGACACGACCTATGCCGTCTAAACCCGAGTTGGGAGTTCTCAAGTAGCTCGTAGGAATCCAAATGGTCAACGGTCCTATCCGCTATTATCCCCTCTAATAATTTACCTACAACCGAAGTGAGACTAATGGGACGATAGTTCCCTGGACTTTCGTGATCCCCTTTCTTAAAGATAGGGGTCACGTTAGCTTCCTTCCAGTCACCAGGTACCCGGCCCATCTCCAACGATTTGTTGAAGACTGTAGCCAGGTGGGGAGCCACCTGGTCGCGCACTTCCAGCAAGACTCTGAGGAGGAACTGGTCTGGCCCAGGAGCTTTAAACGTGCTCAGTTTGTCTATTCTATCGTCTACGACTGTCGCGGTACACCGAACACTATCCAGGCCAGCACCTTCGTGCCTGACGCCTGGCTCGGGGATGACGCGGGTGTCCTCGCTGATAAACACTCCCGCAAAGTACTCATTCAGCACATTAGCGATGTCCGCGTCCGAGGTCCGCAGCGCACCGCTGGGGTCCTTTAACGGGCCTATCATGCTTCTAATGGGGTTTTTACTATTAACATAACTGAAGTAGTCTTTAGGGTTCCCCTTGCAGAGGCTTGCCACCCGGAGTTCTTCGTTACGTTTGGCTAGCCTAACCTTCGCCTTCACTTCCCTGCACAGGCGGACATACCCCTCAGTGTTCTCATGGGAACGATTGACCTTCGCCCTCCTATACGCAGCTTTCCTATTTCGGATAGCCGAAGCGATGTCCCAACTGAACCACTTAGACTGCGTTGAAGCAGGGGTGACCGATTTTCAGGGTATGGCAGCAGACTGAAGCACCATAAACTGGTCCCGGAATGCACTCCACACTCCCTCAACATCGCCGCCGATCTTTAAACCCATCTCACCTACGCTATCCCGGAGGCCAACAAAGTCCGACTGCCATAGATCGAGCTTACTGCCTCTCGAGTTACTACGCTTCACCCGAGGGACGCAGATACAGAACCTAATCAGACTGTGATCACTCCCGCCCAACGATTCGTCAACGGTAAGGCCAGTGTCGAGGTTGTCTTCGGTCGTGAATACTAAGTCTAGAACGCTTTCGCCTCGTGTAGGCCCATTGACCCACTGAGTGAGGAAGTTCTTAGCAGCAAAATCAACTAGCCTCCTTCCTTCGGCATCAGCAGTCCTGTCTTCCCAGTTTATGCCGCGACAGTTGAAGTCTCCTAAAACTACACACAACCTCTCCCCTATCAGGCTACGGAGTTCGATGTACAGGGCTGTATCCTCCTCGAGGAGGAGATGCGAAGGTTTGTACACCAAGAATAACCTATAGTTCGTTCCTCCCACATTCAGATCGACGCCAAGCAGCTCCCGTTCCGATCGGAACTGGCAGTCAACCGGACTCAACGTGTCCCTGACGTATATTAGTACCCCTCCCCCCTCCCCACGGGTGCGGTCCTTGTGAAACATTCTATACCCGGGAATCTCGAACTTCCCAACGTAGTCCCAACGATCAGTATGAATCCAAGACTCGGTGATAGCAACGATATCCCGGTATTCTGATGCTAAGAACGCCCGTAGCTCTCAAAACTTATTCCTAATCGACTTATCATTAAATAGCACTGCACGGAGGGAGCCTTCCCTATTCTGACCGCCCCAAGCACGATCCATTTCCTGAACAGCCAGGGATGTCGGGAGTTGAAGAGCCCCTCACCAACGAGGAGACAACTTCCATAGGAGCCCGAGCCTCCTCCAACTGGGAAGAAGGGTCACCCATCTGTACATGGACGCACCCTTCAGTTGAAGGTACGTCCGCCAGCGGCTCAAGATCATCTCCCCCGATGGGGGCCCAACATCAATCACCAGGCTTGATCTCACCATATGGTATAGGTGCCGGTCGAGCAGCGCGCCCAGCATACCTTTACCCTTGTCATTGAGGTGGACACCATGTCTCTGATAAAGGTCCCACCTACCGGAAACGCATCGAAGGGGTCAACAAACCTCACGCCCTGTGGGCAGAGATGGGCAAGATCACCAACTTTGGTGATCTTGAAGATCAAGATCAGATCACCAGAAAAATGTGATCTTGAAGATCAAGATCAGATCACCAGAAAAATGTGATCTTGAAGATCCAGATCAAGATCGTGATCTTGAAGATCACTTTTCAAGATCACTTTTTAAGATCACTTTTATATGAATTGAAAAAAGTTGTACTCTTGTAGAGTAAACAAAAACAAATTATTTTGTTAATCACTCCTGAAAAGTATCACTCCTAATACTCCCCTGAGGGCTGAGGCAATACAAGCATCGCATCCTACCCATGTCACCTGATCTAAACCACGGGGATTGACGATTCCCCTTTCAGTTTTTCAGGTGGTAAACTTAAAAACTTAGTATTATCATAACTTATCAGCAAAGAAAAAACTATTAACTGACCTACATATAGTTTTTAGTTCTATTTTTCTCAATTCTCATTTCACCAGGTCCATAACCCATATCAATGAATGGTCAGCATATATAAGTAAACATTTTTTACATAGAATTTAATTTTACAGTTTTACTGCAGTACGCAATTACTGACAATATAAGGGTAAAAACCGCAAGTTAAGAGTGTTAATTTAATGTTCAACCGCTGTAAACATTTGCTTTCAGCAAAACCAATTGTTCAAAGTTACCATCCGAGAGACGACTTCGTTTGGGGCTATGAACCATGCCAGCAAACGAAAACAACCGTTCCACTGGTGCAGAGGAAGGTAGCGTGGTGTTATACCTCTTGAAGATCTTCTTTATAGCAGGATACCTATCTAAAGAGTCGAGTGCCTTACTGGTGTCCTGCAAATAATTGAGGACTTCCAAGTCTTCCTTGTTGTTAGGAGCAGAGAATGAGCCGTCCATAGTTCTGAAGAAATCGTCTTCAGATGATGAGTCTGAGTTCACCGAACTATTACCACTGCTGTCAGAATTACAATTTCTTACAGCCATTTGCAGCCTGTCTTTTACTTGAGACTTGATTGCTTCATGATCGCCGAAATTAGGCCCTTGCAACAATGATATCCATCTAAGTTTGAAATACGGATGAGATACTGAGGCCAAAACGGCATCAGTTACCTCGGGGCTCAACGACAAAAAATGACCAAATCTGGCATTGAAGCCAGAGACGACTGCTGCCAGTAATGGCATGCAGTGTCTCAAGCGCAGGTCGTTTGGTTGGATAGGCTCCAATCTTGCGAGGGCATCTTGAGTCACTAGGACTGTTGGAAGAAGACAACCGTAGTAGCATTCTTTCTCTGCCTGTAATTTGTTGAGGGCTGCTGCAATTGGTTTTAGAACAGACAAATATTCTGAAATAAATTCCAATTCATTGTCTTTGAGGATGGGTAGATTCAGTTCTTCAAGAGCTACATTCACGTCGTTCTTATGTTTATATATTTGGCTTAATGAGTCGTACATTGAGTTCCATCGGGTGACGCATGGGTACCTAAATTGGACGCGAGTTATTTCCTGTATTTTTTCTGCTGACTTGGGTTTACCAGCAGCATTCGACAGCGCCGAACATTTTCCCATTGCAGAATGCTTTATCTTCTTTAGTCCAGGTGAATTCAGTCCTTTATCTGCATCAGTTGTTGCTACCAAGTTCAATGTGTGGGAGGCACATCGAATATGGGATGATAGTTTCACTGACTCCTCTCCATGCTCTCCTGAATGTTCAGGAAAGTTGCTGATGATAACCTCTTCATCTGAATCTTTTTCATCATCATCTTCATCTGCATCATCTTCATCAATGTCGTCAGTACGTTTCTGAACACGAAAACCGAACTCTTTAAAGCATTTCACCATGTTCGATGCGTTGTCGGTGACTGTAGATACAACTTTTCTATAAGATAAACCATGCTCCGAGTTGATCCTGTCCAATATTCCAGCAATTTTATCAAAGCTATGTGTTCCACGAAATCTTCGGCATGCCAGTGCAGCTGATCCTCGCGACAAGTCATCATTGATCTGTAATGTAAGAATATAAAATCAATGTTTGTATGAACATTTTTTTAAGCTTAATTTAATAATATTGGTTAGACACGCACCAGCTAAACTGCGCCACCAAACATTGAAGAGAAGAACTATGTGATATAAAGGAGGCAATTCAGCGATGAGTCGCCTACCATACCACCACATCAGTGACCCATCCCATAAGAGCAAAATGTGGAAGAGTCCATATTCACAGCTTGTGAATATGGACTCTTCCACATTTTGCTGTGAATCAGACACAATGACAGATGACAGAATCAGTGAATTAGTGTGAAATTACTGTGAATCACAGCAAAATGAAGACTCACCAAATTAATGAATGAGGAACACATGTCGAATAATTGAAAAGATTATACTATAAGTCTATCAGACTATCAGTCTATCACCAATGGTCAATTTATCAATTATATAAAAATAATACACTAAATCAATAGCATACCCAATGCGCAGTGACTCCCATGAAACTGCGGTGATTAGTTGACCATATGTCGCATGTAACACACACATGGTCAACTGCTGCCAGTTTTGCTTGTATGTCTTCCTTCATTGTACTGGTTGTTGTTGCAAGAGATCTAGCCAGGGTGCGTCTAGATGGCACCTGAACAGCCGGGTTGACGTCTGAAAAAAATATTTAAAAATTAAAACAAATACAATAGATTAGCTATGGAAAAAATATAAAAATATTTAGCTAGGCTAGCGATAGTCTAATGTTCATACAAATAATATGATTAATTATTTTAATCAGATATTAGCTATGGAAAAAATAGCAAAATATTTGAGTTATACTAACATGAAAGAAGATCCTTAAATTCATGTAGTTCAACTAGGCTCAATGGTAGGAGCCCATTAGCCACAAGCGAGAGAATCTTCTTTTCAAGGATATCCTTGCATATTGGTGGTCCTGGTTTTTGCTTGGAAATGTGGAACATGCTTAGTGTTGACTGCTTGGCAATTTTGGCAGGGCCAGCATTGCTGCCGCTGGCATCTTCTTCTTTAGCTGGACGCTTGCGAGATTTCTTCTCCGATTCATATTCACCCAAAAGATCCGAATGTAGTTTCTGCACAAGAAAATAAATTATTATCATGCGGAGAGACTTCTTGAACACCCTGTATAATATTTATCAGAGTATCAAACTTCTAGTTGAAATTAATACTTAACAAGATTCTAAAATTTTGTTATCTTTAACTAAAATTATTTTCACCATGATCAGTGCATTTTTATCCTATGTTAAATTGAAAGCCGAATTTCGTCCTTCAGTAACTAAATAGGAGAAATTACAGACATGGATCAGACAGAGAGAAAGACAGATACACCTGGCGTTTTATTATAGTTGGATATCGGCAGTTTTTAATGTAGTTACTAGTCCATAATCTATTAATATCTGAAGTGCACAATATATTCAAATGGACGTCTATGTAAATGTAGCATTAGTCTTGTATGGCACCAGTCACTTAAAATATGACTTGAACCATTATGTTAATGTTGCTACTTACTACTTAGTTACTAAGTAGTACTAACCCTGAGGTGCCTCAGAAGATTGCTTGTTGAGTCGAGGCCAGCAGACAGAATTGTAGTTTTCTTTGTACACTGCCTACAAATAACTTTGATACTGTTTCCAGTTTTTTCGACAATTTGAAAATATTTTCCGTTCAATAGCACAGATTGATCCTTATTACCAACATTGTTATCTAAATATATTGAATACTGTTCTGGTGACAACCTAAAATATTTGGTTCCCTTGGGAGCCTGTTGAAGTTGTAAAATTGCACTCATTATTAAAAAATTCAATCTGTAAATAAAATATGTTTAGAATTAATTTATTATGAATACGGACCTATAGGCTATATTTTATGCCTATATATAATAACATATTAATAGAACACTTTTAACATAATTCCACAGTAAATTTCACTTTTTACGAGCCTAAATTCCACAGCAACTACACCTTCCATGAGCCCACGCATGACGCAAGTCACCCAACTAACAGAAAACATAAACAGTCGGTGTTGAACAAAGTTGCCACCAGATGTCGCTTGGACAAAAAACAAATGACATTCGCATAGCGGCATATTTAAGAATCTGAAATTAAAAGTGATCTTGAAGTCTAAAGTGATCTTCAAGATCAAGATCACAAGAAATAAAGTGATCTTAGATCAAGATCAAGATCACCATAATAAAAGTGATCTTCAAGATCAAGATCAGATCACGATCTTGATCTTCAAGATCACGATCTGATCTTGAAGATCAAGATCGTGCCCATCTCTGCCTGTGGGACGCATAGGTCTTGCACCCTCTCGTTGATGCCAATGACCTTACTGACCGCGTGGTCACTGGCATTCATCCGCGGTAAAATACCCGTCAACATTCCCCTGTCTCTTTTAAGTTTTAGATCATCCGCAAGAGACATGATCTCGGTGATGACCCCTTTGGTCGAACCTACCCTACCGCCTTTGAGGAACAGATCGTTGTCACCAGCGTGGACAACGATCGCAGTCCTCCGACTAGCCACCCGCAGCTTCTGTAACTCCTTCCTTAAGTGCGCCGTTCCCCGCCAGGGTAAGCACCTTACCTCCCTCCTGTCCGGGTTTGCAAAAGCAAAGTACTTCTCCTGGCCGCTGATCTGTGAGTCCACAATCAAAACGGTGTCTTCCTCCTTCGCGCACAGGAAACTAAAGCGCTTGGAGGTCCTGACAGCGGCAACAGGGGTCTCAGGCTTCGCCTTCGCAGTCTTCTTGCCCGAAACCTTTTGATACCCGTCGCCACCCGTAGACCCAGCCGCACTTACAGCACCCGACCTGCCCCGACCGGCAGATACATCCTTGGGCTTTTTTGGGCCATCAGTAGGCACCTTCCCACCCTTTTTCTTTATCGGCCCCTTCTCACTCTTCTCTATCGGCCCCTTCTTTGCGCCTTCCCCTCACTTCACCTTGCGTCGCGGTTCCATGAATTCCACGTGGGTCGATTTTTCACCCCGGCCGCCGGTTGCACTTCTATCCTTTCTCCGCGGTCTCGAGCTCTGTCCAGTCCGCCGCTGGATCGCCTTTCCAGGGCGGCTATCCTATCAATAAGCTCCAGGGTGGAGGTCGCAGCCGCGGCAGCGACCGTTGCGCCTCCAACAGCCGATCTGGACGACTCGAACCGCCGGACCTCTCCTCTAGCTTCTCGTACAACTGCATGAGTTCGCAAAAGCGGCACGTGCTGGAGTAGTTGATCTTCTTGAAGCAAGCTTCTTTGAAGTTCGTCACCCACTGGCTCACTCTGCACCTCGCGCGCACAGCCTTCAGTTTCTGCGGTCCAGTCATTATAACTTATTTTTCTAACTCTGAATACACTGAATAAGATAAGGCGTTCTAGCAACGAAAACTACCGAAAACTTTCTGACCAGTGCATAAAAATTGAGGGGGTCGATGAATTCTTCCCGCCAAGCCGCATCCGCCCATCTGCCAGTGGCGTTCATCCCTTCCAGAAGACTACACCTCTCGCTACTGCCGCACCGACCAAGGGTTTCCCCAGGGCCGGCCAATCCCAAACGTGTCGCAGCTACCAACTGACAAACACTCGCGACGCAGGCGTCACGGATTTCCCGCCAGGAGCGACAGCGAAATGCAGCTCCTTAGTAAGTCTTACTAGCTACTCTCAAACGGTCAAACTCTTGGAATCCAGTGTTCAAGGAATATCCCACCAGACCCAGCAGCTACGCCCGAAACTTTCCGCTGACCTGGCAGCCAGCTGGGCAGTAAAGCTCTCTCACCTAAGAGCAGTACAGCCAAGCACCATCAAATGGTCAATAAAGAACGGTCGCAGGGTGCTGGTAAGGCCTTTACGCGTTAGGAATGGGCTTAACGGGGCACTAGCCACACTCCATTAATCGCACCCGCACGCCTGGGATCCCTCCAACCCAGTCTCTCACGACCTACGAACGTTAAATGGTGTTATTTATAGAGGTTCCAAAGCCTCTCTTCCCACGCATGAGGTAGCAATAGGGTCCTTATAGTAAAAGTAGAGAAGACTTAATACTAAAAGAATAGTCAGAGGAAAGCGTCTTAACCTAAGCTAAAAGGACAGAATAGGGATGGGATAGGGTCCTAGTAACCCACAGGACAGGACTGTGCAACAGACTTCACCCGCCCCCCCCGAAAACTGGATTGGTCCGCGGCTGCTATTCTACGCAATGCAGACCTGTTGGTAGCAGGTTCCCTTATCTGCCAAGTATGGACGCGCTCAGTAGCAGCAGAAAGAGAGAGAGACAGAGAGACAGAGATAGATCCCGGGTTATAATCACCACTTTTGTAGGCTCTTAATTTGTAATTAACTGTAGTTATTGATGATTAAGTAGGCTGACGAAGTAGTTATTTAATTTCGATCAAAACAAGGAAAACATAATTTTTTCCTTTAATTAACAAAACAAATAAATGTTCACAGTGAATAATATTATAATTGCAGTGATTAATAATTACGATACTTACGCCAAAGGCATTGAATATAAAACAAGTTTGTTATGAATTAATTGGCTTATGTTATAAATTAATTGTTAGCATAAATACACAATGTCAAACACATTGGATAATGAATTACATTAAAAGGTAGAATAATGCAATAACGATTGTTAGCTCGATAAATGACACATGAAGTTCGTGCACACAGACACGAGAAAATCGAATTGTATAGTGAGTGATGTAGTTCTTACACGAGGTTTAAGGCTGTGGTGAACGAGAGCATTCTGTATAACTTAAGAGGAGAATGGTATGGCATCGTGGTAGAGGCAGAGGTAGGCCTATAAAGAGAATTACAAGCACTGGGTTAAGGTTAGCCAGAAAATTTTCTACCACGGAATATTTACACACCCGTTGAATTACAATAACGGTACTTTACAAACTATGTGGGCTACGTGAGTTTATGCACAGAAAAATGACAGAAGTTAAGTAGTCAAAAATTGCCCTGTATGCCTCTGCCTGAGGGTGGACTGGTTTCAAAATTCAAAAGTATCATGAAGCCCCTTGCGATATCGTGGAAGTGTTAATTGGAGATTGATCTCAAGGTCAAGCTTCGGTAAAAAACTTTCGAAGTCGGAGAAGGGCAGGTGCCCAGATGCAGGTGCCCAGAGAGCCTTCTTCACATACAGTTTTGCCATGATTAAAAAGATTTGTTTTATCTTCTTGACCGTTTTTCTTTTCAAGTCTTTGCAGGGAAGTTATTTATAGTTAGATTTAAACGTCTTCTAAAAACTTACTGTTTGGGTTTAAACATAACTTTAATAAATGATATCCATGAAAAATCCTAGTTGGCTCTATTTAATTTTGCAAAATTCCAAAACAAAAATTATTGATTTCTGTTGATAACGAGAATATTTTTGAAGTCTAGAAATTAGAGATGCCTTATGCTAAACTTCAGACGTTCTGGGTCTCTCGAGAATCTTGTACCAGAAACGAAAACGTATGGAGGATGACCTCAGTAGTATGACCGCAAAACGTTCGAGTGCAAATTGCAATGCAATGTTGATCAATTGTTGCAAGGTGCCATCTCCCTTCCCCTCCTTGTTCCAAGGTGCCATCCCCCTTCTCCTCCTTGTTCCAAGGTGCCAGCCCCCTTCCCCTCCATGTTCCAAGGTGCCACCCCCAGCCCCTATGGTGCCAGTGCCACTAAAAAAGAAAGGGCCTGTACAAGCAAGGGGAAACTCCCCAAGCTGCCACAAGCAAGAGGCAATCCCCCAAGCTGCCACCCAAACCTAACCTAAGTGAGAGGAGAAGGAGAGAGAAACCATCCTTCGCTTGGAAATCCAAGCGCATAATGAGCGCTCTTCACAGCATCAGCTGACTTAGAAGTCTTAATCCGCCAGTTGGCTTAGAAGGCTTAACTAGCCATTTGGCGTAGTATGCTTCAGCATCGCAGCCATTAGAAGGCTTAATCCGCTAGTTGCCTTAGAATGTCGCCACAGTTTAGATGTCCATAACACGGCATAAATAAAGACTTTTAGGAGCTTATCCCATTAACAACACGTGGCCGAGATGAGGGCTACACCAATCGTCTTAGTATAGACTTTCAGGAGCTCATCCCATCAACAACACATGGTGGAGATGAGGGCTACAACTACAATCAGTCGTCTAAGTATAGACTTTATGACCTCTAGTATAGACATTAGGAGCCCACCCATCAGTAGCCCACCCTCTCAGCAGGAACACAGCTGACTTACCTACGGCATTACTTACCAACACCTAGTTGTCCAAAGCCGACCTACCTACGGCTTTACTTACCAACACCTGATTGACCAAAGCCGACTTACTTACGGCGTTTACTTACCAGCTCCTGAAAGACCGACAAGGTCTCAAAATACGACCCAATTAATAGACTGAGCTATTAAGCATAAACAAATACATTTATGGGGTCAGAATAGACCGACAAGGTCTCAAAAAAAGGGCAACGCCAATAGTTTTATCCTATTGAGCTTTTCATGGTAGAAAACCACGACACAGTCAATGTGATGTTTGGTGGGCAATCTTTTAAACAAAAAATCTAATATGATAAACCAGATTTAATACAAAAACAAATTTTCACCTTAATATACAAATTTATCTTTAAACTACAACATAAAAAATAAAAAAATTAATGTAATTTTAAAACAAAATAGAAATTAAATTAGCGCTAACTATTTCATTTCTCGTCAATTAGTGAATTATCCAAACAGCGTGTTATTTAAAACAAATTTTCATCTTAATATACAAATTTATCTTTGAACAATAACAAAAAAACATTAATATAATTTTAAAACAAAATAGAAATAAATTAGGGCTATTTCATTTCTCGTCAGTTTGTGAATTATCCAAACAGCGTGTTATTTAAAACAAATTTTCATCTTAATATAAAATTTATCTTTAAACTGTAACATACACTAAAAAACATTAATATAATTAAAAAATAGAAATTAAATTAGAGCTAACTATTTCATTTCTCGGCAATGAGTGAATTATCCAAACAGCGTGTTATTTAAAACAAATTTTCACCATAATATACAAATTTATCTTTAAACTATAACATAAAAAACATTGATATAATTTAAAACGATATAGAAATAAAATTAAGGCAAACTATTTCATTTCTCGTCAATTAGTGAATTATCCAAACAGTTATATAATATATATTACTTTACCAATGTGAAAACATGAGTACACTAACATAAAGATCGGAATACAAATTTAGCTTTAAACTATAACAAAAAACATTAATATAATTTTAAAACAAAATAGAAATTAAATTAGGGCTAACTATTTCATTTCTCGTCAATTAGTGAATTCCTAATACAGTGTCTTGTCACAAACACATTTAAAAACGTACAAGAATGGGGCTTACTATCCGGTAATAAAGAATTATGAAATGCTTATATATACAGGGCGTCCCAAAAAAATGTATACACACTTTAAATAATTATAAAGGCAGTGTTTATTAAAATACATTTCATTTTCAAAATGTAATAGAATCTACAGACATTATTTAATTGTTTTGTCAACGCCTGTTTTCAAACTGACGTCCGTTCTGGTCCAGGCACTGCTGATAACGCGAAGCAATGGAATCGCAAACATCACGAAACATTTCGTTTGGTATTTGTGTGCATTCTCGTTCAATGGCTGCTCTCAATTCAGCGACTGTTGCAGGTTTTATAGCGTAGACTTTGTCTTTTAAGTATCCCCATAAAAAAAGTCTAGTGGTGTGAGGTCTGGTGAACGCGGAGGGTATTCTACGAAACCCCTTCGTCCAATCCACATCCACATCGTGCCAAGTACCACTCGCAATACTCCACTCTTCGGTCCGGATCATCTTCATTAATAGCATGGACTAATCTTGGAATGTAACTTTTCCATTGACAGCGCTTCAAAATGCGTTGGACAGACGATTCTGAAATTCCTACCTCACGACTCGCTTGCCGCACAGATTTTCTTGGACTTTGGTGATACGTTTCCAGTACTCTTTCTTGCTTTGTGGGGCTTGTCGATGTCCGTGGTCTTCCGGAACGCTTCTTGTGGACATTCTGAACAGTTCCATCGGCTTCAAACTTATCTCTAATTCGAGTGATGGTAAGTCGCGTTGGTGGATCTGTTTGAAACTCCCTCCTAAACTGTCTTTGCACTTCAACTGCGTTTTCACACTTCCAGTAGCATTTTAGAATGAATTTCCTTTGTTCGAAGCTTAGTCTGACTGCCATTATTAATTCTAATGGGTTTAACTTGGAAAGAAAGAAACATCAATTGAGCTATCAGCTGTTAAAGTGTGTATACATTTTTTTGGGACGCCCTGTATATATATATATATATTATATATATATATATATATATATATATATATATATTATATATATATGATACATGATATATATATGATATATATATATATGATATATATAGATATATATATATATATATATCATATATATATGATATATATAGATATATATATATATATATATATATGTTAAACACAGACCGTGCATGGAACAAGGAACTCTTCTGGGAAAATTAAATCCACTATAGTCCGAATAAGTAATGGTAAATGACAAATACCATAGTTTTTTTCCTTTTTCATGATTTTAGCCCGACGTGGGCAACGGGTCTCTCGCAAAGAGATCCCATAAATATAGCTTCCCTCACCAGCTATCTGCAAAGCAGACAGGATCCAGCTTTGGGACGTGGATCTAGGGTTTAAAGCAAGCCTAGATCCCTACACTCAGAACCTCTATATAAGTAAAAGACTCGTTGCATTCACGTCGTGTTGAATAAATCAAAGAAAAAGGGGGTAACTATTGTATTTTTAGCCAAAAAAACCAAAACTTAACCCTCAACCGGGACATTGAGCGTCCACTTTTCAAGGCACGAAACACGTCCGTTTAGTATACACAAACTCAGAATGGTTCCCTGAGAACATTATATGTTAAACACAGACCGTGCATGGAACAAGGAACTCTTCTGGGAAAATTAAATCCACTATAGTCCGAATAAGTAATGGTAAATGACAAATACCATAGTTTTTTTCCTTTTTCATGATTTTAGCCCGGTTGAGGTTTAAGTTTTGGTTTTTTTGGCTAAAAATCCAATAGTTACCCCCTTTTTCTTTGATTTATTCAACACGACGTGAATGCAACGAGTCTTTTACTTATATAGAGGTTCTGAGTGTAGGGATCTAGGCTTGCTTTAAACCCTAGATCCACGTCCCAAAGCTGGATCCTGTCTGCTTTGCAGATAGCTGGTGAGGGAAGCTATATTTATGGGATCTCTTTGCGAGAGACCCGTTGCCCACGTCGGGCTAAAATCATGAAAAAGGAAAAAAACTATGGTATTTGTCATTTACCATTACTTATTCGGACTATAGTGGATTTAATTTTCCCAGAAGAGTTCCTTGTTCCATGCACGGTCTGTGTTTAACATATAATGTTCTCAGGGAACCATTCTGAGTTTGTGTATATATATATATATATATATATACATATATCGTAAAGAACGACGCTTGTATAGGAGATATTCCGCGCAAGACGAGAGAGAGAACGAAACAAATGAAAAAATGAGGTAACCACCTGGGAATATATATATTATATAACTTTACTAAGATGAAAACATGAGTATACTAACACAAAGGTCCGAATACAAATTTATCTTTAAGTTATAATATAAAAATAATATAACTTTATATTAGAACTAGAGTATAAGTTTTAGTAGGGCTTACCCAGCAAATGGTATTTTCTATGCATAGTTATAAAAATGGAATTTATGGCATAACTTAGATATTTTGCGCATTTCACAAATCAATAAATGGAATTAATATGATTTACTCAATTAATTTCTCTCTTCAACATTACTGTACTATTTTTAATGTGATTTTTTTGGATGATATTAAATCTTACTATTCATGGAATAAAGTAATTTTTCTTCAGTGCGAACTCGAATTAAATACTGTCTTGAGGATTTGATTCTCAATACAGTGTATTGCCACAAACACATTTAAAAACGTATAGTAGACGGCCAAAATACAAAAATCAACTTTGAACGGCGTTTTTCATTAATAGCTGGCACCCATGCTAAATCAATATATCTGCAGGTGAGGAATAAAATACAGGTGGATGCCACTCTCGCTTTTGGCTTTGAAGGTCATTTTCGAGGTCAAACTGTACAAAAAATGATATTTTCCAATTTTAATTTTAAAAAAATATATTCTGAGCCAATTGGTTTGACCAAATGTTTCATTTTTCCACACTTAGTGATAAAGAAGTATGATGACACGCTTATTCTATCCGAATTACCAACTCAAGGTCAAATTCAAGTTAATCACGACCGAAATTGTGCTAAAAATTTGTGATTTTTTATTTTAATTGGCGAAAAAAAACATTGAGAAAGTCTGTTTGTCAAAACAATTTATTTTACCATGATTAATGCCTAATAAGTTTAATGACATGAATTAAGTACTCACAGTAACAGAATCTTCACAACTAAATCACAAAGCAGTAAATATAGCCCCATAACTATACAGTTTACACACTAGTAACATCTATAAGTTCACGTTTCTTGATGAACAGCACCGAAATGCTGCACTGACAGTAACAATTGTGTGGATCGCAATCACTTAAGAACAGAGTTATTAGTTTCTTACAGCACATTCCAGCTTTTCTCGATTTCAGCCCGGAAGAGAGACATAGATCTACTGTCCAGCTGGGTTACAGCAACCGCTGTCGTCACAACCACAAGCTGTCGTACACTTCATCCTTTTCCTGAAGCAGTTGCATCTAGCTGTAGCTTTGTACACATCAGGGAAGGTTTTCGACCGAAGTTTCTTCATCGTTTCATGGAAGCCTACTATCTGTTCAATCAGTTTCTCCTTCATGAAGCCGATTACATGCTGCTTTCCTAGATCCTGAGCTGTCAGCAGGTTCTCCACAACATCTGTGGGTGCAGTGTCTTTGGTTGCCAGTGAAACAAGTGGGATGTTAGTGGCGGCATCTGTATCTCCTGCTTCACTCACGTGAACTCTGAAGACGTCAAACTGCTTCAACTGCTGAACTAGCTTCATGACATCATGAGCGTCACGCCTAGTGCGAGAAGACAGACTGTCAAACCCGAGTGAAGGTGGCTTCCCCATCATCATCTTGAAGATTGAAGAGGCATCTTGTGTCTTGAAAGATGCGTGACCGCTCTGACCATACCTATCCTTTAGCAGTATTATTATTATTATTTTACCAGCTGGCACTGTCTGCACTCTTTTAATTGCATATACCAAACCAATGTCTGGCCAGCCAGTGAAATGAAAATATTGAACATGTGAAAGTATGCGATTACATGTACTATGGTAGTAGTAGGCACATGCGCACCTCACCCAGCATGCTAAATGTAGTTTTAATGGAAATAAAGACATCCAGAATCATTGTTACATTCAAATATTATCCATAAAATCACAAACATATGCTTTATGTGGAAATGATACACCTTTAAACACGTTGTTGTTGTTTAGCCGATCAGCCCACGCTGATCGAACAAGCCGGCGGCACGCACGTAACCGATCGCCCTCTCCGGAGTGGACCAGAGATTCAGCGCAACAGTGATGTTGTGTTGTGTTCGTTGTTGTGTTTGAGTGGTACAGTCTGTCATAATGTGTTCAATTGTTTGTGGTGTTTCCTGGCACAGGTGGCAGGTGTCGTCTGTGGAGTTGTCTAGTTTGTGTTCATATGTCCGTAAGTTGGGATCTGTTAATGGGTGGCGACTTCACACCTAGGACCGCATTCGGACCGAGTCGTGTCAGTGCTTTGTGGTTTAGTTGTGTTTGTATGTGTTTTCTGTACTGTATGATGTCTGTGGGGCGTGGTATGGAATGGAGTATTTGGTTATAATATCTCTCTGCTCTTACCTTAATGTTGCGAGGTGTTGGTGCATGATTGTATATAGAGTGGCAAGGGTGTTGTGGGTTAGTTGTCGCTGCTGCCATGAATTGTGTTCCCCTCATGCTAAATGTTCCCTAACTTTCAATATTTTTGTTTCTGTGTGCAGGTGTTCTATTGGTGTTGTTTGAGTGCATCATGTAATGATACGAAGTGCTTTGTTTTGTATTGTCTGTAAGGTGTTTGTGTGTATGTTTGAGGTAATGGGTGCCCAGCCTGGGCTAGCATAGTCCATAACTGAGCGAATATATTGTTTGTATATGAGTGATGTTGTTTCCTGCTGATGTCCAAAGTTTGTGCCTGTTAGTACCCTAAGTGTGTTAAGTCTTGACGTACATTTGTTTTTCATGTCTTGAATGTAGTTTGAAAAAGATAATGATGTGTTGTATGTGACCCCAAGTATTTTGGTCCTGTGAATGTGTGGAATGTTGGTGTTGTTTAGTGTAAGTTATGGAGTTATCTGGTGTTCTTTTGTGTTGCTTGTAAGCAAGGTGATGGTTGATTTTGTGGACGCTACTTTGAGTCTATTGTGTGTGAACCAGTCTTTTATACTGTTTATGTATACTTGTAAGTTATTTGTAGCGGTGTCGATGTTGTTGTGGGTGGATGTTAGAGTGATGTCATCTGCATATGATGATAAGGTAAGCTTGTTATCTATGGATGTTGGAATGTCATGCATGTATAAGTTGAAGAGTGTTGGTGAGAGAACAGAGCCTTGAGAGACCCCGTTCGGAAAAAGCTTGTTTTTGGATGACTTGCCATTAAATGTGACATGTGAGTATCTTCCTGAAAGATAGTTGATCAGCCACCTTTTTGTGTTATTGTGCATGTTTGTGATGAGTATTTTGTTTATGAGAGGGAAGCGTGGGATAGCATCAAATGGTTTACTAATGTCTATTGTTGCTAATAGTGTACGTTGAGCTGGTCGTCTGGAGTTGATGCCATCCATGATGTGCTGCGTGAGGTTAGTGAGTAATGTCGTGGTTGAGTGGTGAAGTCTGAATTCATGTTGAATAGACGGTAGTGGTATGTGTGGGTTGGTGATTTGTAAGATTAGTCTTTCTGTTACTGTGGAAGGTGTGCATAGTAAAGTAATGGGTCTATAGGAAGCGTTGTTACATAGAGCCAACACTGAAATGTAAAAATTCGAAATTTTTCAGATTTTGACTTTTGTAACTTTGTATGGGACCTTCAAACCCAAAATTGAGAGTGGCATCCACCCACATCTTGTTTGGCACCCTCAATACTACTTATGTAAGGTGGGAGCCTGCTATTAACAAAAAACATAGTTACATTTTTTCTAGAGGACTTTTCAATTTTTGGCCGGCCCACTAGTAGAAGATTGGGGCATACTATCCAGCAATAAAGAATTATGAAATACTTGGTTATTATTTTTAATCAATTGTATATATTTCTATCCTTAGTATGTAAACTCATTGTATTAATAATATTTGTCATATGGAATATAGTCTGCCAATAAACCTTTTCATTTTCATTCATTCATTCTCTCTCTCTCTCTCTCTCTCTCTCTCTCTCTCTCTCTCTCTCTCTCTCTCTCTCTCTACATCTCTCTTTCTATCCATCCTGCGCATGCGCAGAGTCGACTATCGTACAAAATGGCTAAGTAATGCCCACTGTATGCCCAATCAGAAAGTCGGCGAGCTTGTGATTGGTGTACAGCTATTCGTCACTCGAAATGGGGCAGCGTAGTCACATATAAAAATGGGGCATTTTCAGCTCTTCACCATATTAGCTGATATTTTGCCTGTGAAATATCACGCATTACTAGCCGTCATGGACACTGCCAGTCAGTCAGAACTCTATTGTTTACCATACTTATATGAAGTTGGAGATCTTGGTAAGCCATACACACACACACCCACACACACACACACACACACACACACATATATATATATGTATATATATATATATATACATATACATATATATATATACACTACCAGTCAAAAGTTTAAGTAGACCTATTAATTTCCAATGTTTTGCTGTTTAGCTCATGACATAAACTTAAAACTTAAACTTAACAGGTACTAGAGATGAATTTGCTTACATGGCTTTCATATTGTATGCTTCAGCGCATCTTCCTTATGCAGTGTGTTGTAACAAAATAGCCTTCAAAATGTGTTAGTTTACGTCTAGCATGCAACCTAAAATTAATGCCATTAGCTCTGCACAAAAATCCAAAAACATTTTAAAAGTCTTTACTGGGGTAGTGTGTTTCTTCAAGAGTATGTTAATACATGTGTTCAGTTATTAACATGTGCTGCAAGTCTTTACATATAAAATCCTTGCAGAGGAGCTAACTGTGTAGTTTAACGTATATTTCTGTGTTTCAAAAAGCAAAAATGGGTGCTGAAGCTCAGTTAACAACAGTAAAAAGACAGTCGATTGTAACTTTAAGAAATGAGGGCCAATCACTGAGGCAAACTGCAAAAAAATTTAAAGTTTCTGTGAATTCGGTTGCTTGTGCCATTAAACGGTTCGAAGAAACTGGTCAAAATAAGGACAGGAAAAGGTCAGGGCGACCAAGAACCACAACAGACTGAGAGGACAAGTATATCCGAGTCACCATTCTGCGCAACAGACGCCTCACAGCACCTGGAATGAAAGCCCAGCTGAACAACTCCAGAAGTACAACAATTTCAACATCAACTGTTCAGAGAAGACTAAGAGAAGCAGGATTAAAAGGATGAACTGCAGCAAAGAAACCAATGCTGGAGCTCCAGAACAAAAATAAAAGGCTAGTCTTGGCTAAAAACACCAAAAATGGACTGTTGAACAGTGGAAATTTGTCCTTTGGACTGATGAATCAAAGTTCGAAGTTTTTGGATCAGAACGCAGAGTATTTGTGGGGCGCAGAGCGGGTGAAAGAATGACACAGCAGTGTGCTGTGCCAACAGTGAAGCACGGTGGAGAAAATGTGATGGTCTGGGGCTGTTTTGTAGGGGAGCAAGTTGGAGATCTCCATAAAGTCACTGGAATACTGAACCAACGTGGCTATCACAGCATTCTACAGCGCCATGCCATCCCAACTGGACTGCGATTAGTTGGCCAACAGTTCATAATGCAGCAAGACAACGATCCTAAACACACTTCCAAGCTGTGTCAAAATCACTTGAAGCAGAAAGAACGGCAACGTCAGCTCACAGTTATAGAATGGCCAGCACAGTTCCCGGATCTGAACCCCATCGAGCTATTGTGGGATGAACTGGATCGACGAGTGAAAGACAAACAGCCATCCAGTTCTCAGAAGCTCTGGGAACTCTTACAAGAGTGCTGGCAGCAGCTTTCACCAGACTATCTTCTTTCTCTTGTTGAGCGCATGCCTCGAATTTGTTCTGCTGTAATTGCTGCTAAAGGAGGCTATTTTGATGAATCTAAAATTTAGACTGTTTTCGGTAAATTTTCCTTATTTCTTGTTATTTAAGTTCCCCTGTTTGTAATTATGAATTTGTGTCATGATAGCTTAGTTAATAAATAAAAAACTTTAAACAAAATTTGATATTTATGAATATTTCAGGGTGTACTTAAACTTTTGACTGTAGTGTGTGTGTATATATACAGTATATATTTATATATATATATATATATATATATATATATATATATATATATAATATATACATATATACATATACATATATATATATACATATATATATATATATACGCGCCTCGGTGGTGTAGTGGTTAGCGGCGCTGCCTACAAATCCATCGGCCCCGGGTTCGAGACCCAACGGCAATTGGCGCGCAGCAAAACCCAGCTGTTCATCCTTCCACACAATAAAAAAAGTGGTTGGTAGATAAATGGGTACCCTGGGTGGCCTAGTGGTTAAGACGCTAGGCTGCTGAAGGGGCGTGGTTCGGATTCCACGTTAAACTGTAGGTCTAAGGTGGAGTGAAAAGCTTGACCTTCGTCAGAATGAACAATTCGGGCGGAAGCTAACCAAAGGTAACCAAAGGCATACACACGAAAGAGTGGTTTTATCCTGCCCTCCTTCAGGGCTGAAGCCACTAGACTGATCTTCGCAGCCGCTGACCGGAACGAATTACTTTCAGCACAGGCCAATGCAGACATTTGTGATGCCGAACAGAATGATCCAGTGGAAGGGACCACAATTGAAATGTGAGTACAAATAGTTAATAATTACATAATATTTTAAAAACTAATGTGTGAAATGTGATTTAATGTGATTGCAGTTCTCGGTGTATATATATATATATATATATATATATATATATATATATAATATATATATATATATATATAATATATATTCTATATTCATTCTTATATTCATTCATATAATTCTTACATTCATTCATATAATTCTTATATTCATTCATATAATTCTTATATTCACTCATATAATTTTTATGTTCATTCATATAATTCTTATATAATTCGTATATTTATATAATTCGTATATTTATATAATACTTGTATTTATATACTCCTTATATTCTTATATATTTATATTCTTATATTCATTTTTACATATAAATTCGCATATCGCTGACGAAGTTCGGATAAAATTTTTGATTCGCCTTCTATTTTATTTATGCTGAGTAACTGGTGAATTATTTCTTTTTAAATTAATTAATCATTTTTTTAGATTTAGCTCGATAATGTAATCTTCTTAAACTCAGCAATGTTCGTTTTCTGTATACATTCACTCTTCGTTGTAAAAGATGAAGTCATGTCTTGCTTAACGTTTAAGTTTAAAACCTAAGAATTTAATTTTTGCACATATGCATGTTTAATTGTAATTCATAATAAAATGCATATTTCAATTTCCGTTTTTAGTTAACTCGGCAGAGCATGATAACATCAGATCTGTCAATATGCGGTTTAAAAAAAAATATGGCTTCATCTTCAAATATCTTGCTTATCAGTTTAGACTGCTACAGCTAAAATATTTATCTTGACTTTAAATATTTTCCAAGTAAATCAGCCTGTAAAGAATTATAAACAAAAACAGATCAGAATTAAATAATAATGATGTCATTAAAAATTTCAGTATATAAGCCCATAAAATTTATCTAATGTTCATTCTGATTGTTTGATCTAACTTAGAGGCTGATCATTATTTGTAAAATTTAAGCAGTAAACTATAGTAAGAGAATATCTTTGTCTTCTCTTCGAGCCTTGCTCTCTTCAGAGAACTTAGTCTTAAGTAGAGAAAAATAATTTCCCGATACGTTACAACCTTCAGAGAATTTAGTAAGCTCCACAGAATCCTCCGATCCGCGAAACTTCTGCGATTCCCTATACGGTACTAGATACTCCAGAGTAACAAATCCGTTGCTGCCACCTAACCAGAACCCCCTTCAACTTCGTACTGACAAGGCCATAGACGGAGGGGTTAACATATATATATCATGTTTCATTCAGTTCAGTGATTAATACGGTCCTACATTATATTAATCAAGAATCCTTTGCAAGTGTTATTTATTTTTATAAAAATCCATAATTTAGCCATATTTTGATTCGTAGTATGTCGAGCTAGGATAAAAGTACTTCCAACTCTGTGAATTAAAGTAATTGTCAACTGTATTTAGAGTAACTGCTCCACAATGTCTCATTTAAAGTGCAAAGTTATTCGCATTTTCTCTTAAAGTAGATTAAATTTTCTACTTTTACGTATTAATTATGTCATAATCCATAGGCCTGCAGACTTTCTTCAGAATTTATTATCTGGCCCCGGGCTCGAGACCCGGTGATGGCTGGCGGTGCTTAGTAACCTCAGGTAGTTATCCTTATCCTTCCACACAATATGGCTATCAGATAAATTGGTACCCTGAGTAAATATGTCATAATAACGTTTTAAAGCATCTCGTTTTACAATCACTAAATACATCTCTCTTTGCAAGTTATTATTTATGTATATATATATATATATATATTCCTCTGTGTGTATTTTTGGTTAAAAACAATTGCATTCTAATTATACCATATGTCCCACAAAAAAGTACACCCAACTTTAGATTGTACTAACTCCTCCAAAAATTGAGATATTTTGGATCTGTTTGTTTGATTTAATATAGCAAATTATTCTTTGTTAACGTTCAAAATTTATTCATGTTTAAACGATTTAGTTTTTAAGCATCTGCTTTTAACTGAAGGGTACAACAAAATGGATTGCGCAAAATTGGTCAATGAAAAAATAATGTGTGCTATCGATGTAATGAAAAGACAAATACATAATAATAGATACTTTAACATAATTTTAATAAGATACAAAGCAGATTTTTCTTTATTCCTTATTGCAAAAGTTATGCTTCGTTTCGTTTTCTTTCAACATGACCGCCATTCCTATCGATACAAATCTGGAGTCGAGCTCTCGTCTTCCCCATCACTCTTTTGATAAGATCTGGATTGTCTTTTAACAAGTTGATTTCAGCTGTGATGCGAGTCCTCAAATCATCTAAATTGATAGGTTGTGATGCAAATACTCTATTTTTCAAATGACCCCATAAAAAGTAATCACACGGGGTCAAGTCAGGGCTGAATGCTGAATGTTCTCGTCTGTTCTTGCCGTCTTCGGATGGCCTGAACGTCCTTTGTTCAAATTGAGGACCGTTCCTTCTTCTTTGTATTTCCGAACATTCTTCAAAATTGTATGTTTAGTTGGAGAAGCTCTATCGGGAAATTGCAGTTCGAAGGTATTCTGAACTTGTTTTAAGCTTTTAGTTTGCAGATAAGTTGTGACCATGAGAACGCGCTGCCTTCGTGTAAACTGCTTGATAAGGGTTTCAAAGTTATTTATAAATTTAGTAATTCAGATTCTTCATTTATATGTATGACTCGTATCTTAGATACAAAAGTTCGAATTATTTAAAAAAAATATTTGCAATATCCTTCGACGTAGAAAGTAGCACATTGGTTAAAGCAAGAGGAGCTATCTGGCTGGGAGAAATGATCATTCGGCGCAACCCATTTTGCTGTACCCTTCAGTTAAAAGCAGATGCTTAAACACTAAATCGTTTAAACATGAATAAATTTTGAACGTTAACAAAGAATAATTTGCTATATTAAATCAAACAAACAGATCCAAAATATCTTAATTTTTGGAGGAGTTAGTACAATCTAAAGTTGGGTGTACTTTTTTATGGGACATATGGTATATATATGTATATATATATATATATATATATATATATATATATATATATATATATATATATATATATATATATATAGTGAATAGACAAAGAAACAGACAAACTGACAAAGAACAGCCAAAGGAATTCTTTTCACCGCCATTCTCAAACATCTTGGAATCATCAAGAATCGAAGAACACACGTGGTTTTGTCATGGACAAAGAAACAAGAGGGCGCTTGTAGGCGTCTCAAAAAGGCCACAAAACTTAGCGTCCTAAGGGCCTACAAAAGCGAGAGTCCACTGAAACTCTCCCTCATCACTTCGCCTCTCAGCATTCATCACTTCTCGTCTTGTTCATTACGTCTCACTCTCGGCCTTCGTCAGCAGCAACACACGTCAAGCCACCCTGTCTCCGGCCTTCGCCGGGGAGCGGTCTGCTGTTCCTTCAAGGCTCCAGTCTATCGTCAAGTAAGGCCTTCTACGAACCGCCTGCAGAAGCAATCCTTCGAAACCCAGCGCCGTTCGACTTCAGCCGGCCTCAGTCCCTCAAGCAACATCTCAACACTACACGAACCGAATCAACACTTGAGGCGATATCCTTCTGACTCTGGTTTAACTCATCCTTCACCTCTCAAGTCGATCGGCGCCCGTTCAACAAACTTCACTTCGGGCCTGCAGCCTACAAATCAACCTGCAAGTATCTATTCCATCCAGAGGCATTCAGTATTTCGGTAAGCCTACCCCTTTTTGCCTCGTCTTAGACAATTAACGCGAAGCCTACAGAGCGTAACCGCAGCGGCATGATTAGGCTATTCCTAAAAGTGCTTTCAATACCGTTCAAACTAACTTTCCCGTTAAGACTGCAGTAGGCCTATGTCTAGCGTTGTATCAAATACCGTAATTTTGTATCACCCTGTTATTGTGATCATCGTACAATTTACTTATCATGCATCCTACTGTTTACGTGTTCTTTTAGGCATTTCATTCTAGACGGCCTAATCCATTCAGTGTACCAAAATGTACGTGCATAATTTCTATTATCATTAGCTTGCATCATTTATTCTATGTTCCATTTATGCGTAACTCTCTAGCCTACCTAAATCAGTGTATTACGTAATCCATTCAGGGCACCAAACGCACGTGCATAATTTCTATTATCATTAGTCTGCATCATTCATTCTATGTTCCATTTATGCGTAACTCTCTAGCATACCTAAACCATTGTATTACTTAATCTATTCAGTACACCAACGTACGTACATAATTCTTGTTATCAATAGGCTTCATATTTTATGCTGTGTTCCAATTTTGCATACCATTAGCCTATCATAAATGAGTGTATTACTTAACATTTAATCTGTATAACCATTTCCTTATTTGCTAATCCTCAGTCATATTTAGCATACTATAAATGACGATATATAATTGTTAATCACCGTAAATACCTTCATTGCCATGTTATTCACTGTAAACAAATAACTGATTTATTTTCTTAAACACAAAACAACAAGCGATTTTTACAACCTTATTAATATTATTTGTTTGGGTGTAATCCAAGCTAAGCAGGTGACCTCGAAATTTTCGTCTCATTCATTTAGTAATTATAGTAGGCTTACTCCATTAGCCACATCAAACCGGTTAATAACTAGGCCTACTAAAAAGTGGTGACCCTTGAGTGACGAAGTGAATGAGAGAGAGTTTCAGTGAACTCTCGTTTTTATAGGCTCTTAGGACGCTAAGTTTCGCGGCCTTTTTGAGACGTCTACAAGCGCCCTCGTATTTCTCTGTCCATGACAAAACCACGTGTGTTCTTCGATTCTTGATGATTCCAAGATGTTTGAGAATGGCGGTGAAAAGAATTCCTTTGGCTGTTCTTTGTCTCCTTCTCTGTCTGTTTCTTTGTCTGTTCACTAGACTGGTGGAGACTACAATAGGCAGAACCTTAAAAAGACTAATAAACCCAACAACTAGAGACTTAATTACAGTCCCCAAAGATATCCTGTATTTCACTTTGCCTATATGGGAACCTCAAGTTTTAACATTAGAAACAAACTTTTAAAATTGCTCAAGGAATTCTACCCACAACTATGTATAAAAATTATATTCACCCCGTCTAAATCGATTTACCAGTTATTTAAATACAAGGATGTTATTCCTACACTTCTTAAGTCATCCATAGTTTACCAATACAAGTGTGACCACTGCATGGGGTCATATATAGGTAAAACTAAAAGACATTTAAAATCCCATATTTACGAACATCTCGGTAAATCGGTCCGGGCAAATTTGCCTCTTGGCAAACCACCTAATTCTCTCATACGTAATCACTAGCACAACAATAACCACCCAATTTCACAGTCTAATTTCGCCGTACTTGCTGCCGGAAGCTCTGACAAGCTCAAAATTATGGAATCTTTGTTTATTTATAAATTAAAACCAGACAAATTCTGACAAATCATCGGTAGATCTGCTATGTTTTGGTTAAGGTACTAGTTTATTTTATTTTATTTATCTTTCAGTTTTAATGCTTTTATAATTTTCCTAGCTACTTTTTATAATTGTAACTTTTTAACTTCATATTTATTTACCTTTTAGTTTTAATGTTTTACATTTTCATAGCTACTTTTTATAATTTCTAACTTTATTTTAAATTGTTATTAAACAATTTGTATTTTGTATGTGATTTGGCATTTTATTGTTTTAGCCCTGAAGATGGAATTAGGGCATTCCGAAACGTTGGTACTATTAGCCCTTGAAGGATGTTTATTTTTTCTCTGGTGTTCCTGTTTATTATTATTATATATATATGGCAGCTATTTTACTTGGTGGGCATTCAATTAACCTAACCGTGCATTCAATAATTTTCCCCATAGATCTCTCTTAAACAATTTTACCATGCAACGAGTTTATGAAAGTATATATGAATTGCCCAGCTAGGATATTTTTTTTATTATCTGGCACCGGGTTCGAGACCCGGTGACGGTGGGCGGTGCTTAGTAACCCTAGCTAGTCATCCTTCCACACAATATGGTTAGCAGATAAATTGGTACCTGGCATATATGACGAAAACTCATTTGAAGTGCAAATTTATTTGTCGTTTTTCTCTTAAAGAGCATTTAAATTTCAACTTTTACGTATTAATTATATTATAATCCGTAGGCCTGCAGACTTTCTTCAGGAAAGTGTATGAAGAAGCCAAAAATAATTTTAAAATTTGTCTAAACCATGAGGAATGTTTTATAAAATAGCAAATAATAGCGTCTACTGTATGCAACACAATTTTACGTAATATGTCCTTCAATATTTCTCACCCATATAGGAGTGACATTGATATCAATTTTTTATACATTATATATTTATATCCAACTTAAATTAGTTACAGAATTAGCATCCATTACATTTTAAATAAGCTACAGAACATAAGACTCATCCTTAAACGCTACACAAACTAAAACTGTTGGAGACATTTTATATTTTACACAATATTGCTGCAATTACTCAAGTTACATTATATTTTATATATATATATATATCGAGGACCGATTTTTTAGCTGGCTGCATACCAGAACGTCATTTTGCGCTGTCACACAAATCGAATAATTTTTAAAAATTTGTAAATTCGTTCCAACGCGCCATATGCAAGAGAAATGAAAGGCAGTACATCCCGCAAGTATTGCTATAGTACCCTTGTAATTGGTAAGAGCTCCAGACAATTTGGGGAATGTGGAATTGCTCGAGAAATTTTACAATAATAGCGTCATTCCAAGGATGAACCTCCAGTGAGTTAAAATAGTACATTCCGTCAATATTTTTAAAATTGATGGCAATCCAATGAATCCCTTCAACACCGCTAACATCCTTATTTAGAATAATTGCGCCGCAGTGTCTCGTAGCTGGAATCTTCAACGTTTCATTCTCCGCAAACACACCGATAAATTTGGACCGTGTGATTCGGTCATTATTCATTACTCTCTGGAGTGTATTCGCATCTATTTTAAAATTCTGTGACTGTACCTCTAAACCTATCGATCTCTATTAGGGCTTGTGATTCGAGGTATACTAGTACACTGATAGGCGCGGCTAAAGGCTTGGGGTTTGGCGAATTCCAATCTGACTGAGATGTTCCACTCTGTTGTGGACTTAAGAGTGTGTTTACCCGAGCAGATAAGTCCGGAGTGATGTCAAACAGGTAACGGTTAACTTCCTCGATGAATTCCTTCTGTGTTACGCCAATTCCTAGCTCATTTCAAGTAACAACAATATGTGCAAGATTACTATAAGCTCTCGAGCAAAGCGGGAACACGGCTTCTGTTGAATAATCGGTTTCTAATGTTCCCCCTAAGGCGACTCCATTGACGTATAGGGTTATATTTTTAAGACCGAAATTTTCGAAATTAAAGGCGTTCTTTTTATATTTTTCATTCACATAAACGTGTTCCTGCATTCCAATTAATAACGTTTTAGGTAGAGCTCCCAGGGCGACGTTTTCTATCTCTTTCGATGCCAGCCCTATTGGCACCGTGTATAGTTTGATCTGTACTCCGTTAATTGGGTATTTTACTGTGGCGAGTAGTACATTTTTTTCAATTTCGAGTTCTTTAGCAGAGCTTAATTTCACTCGGCGCACGCGAAGATGTGTTTCCATGACATGAATTACCAAGGGCTTTGCGCTCTCTTCTTGGTCAGCCCCCAGATTTAAACAGATCTCAGGATTCGTACGAGTGAGCTTTATTTTCATATCGACCCCATTCACAAGCAGCTTCTCTTGGAATGTGAAGTCTGTAACTGTATGCAGGCGTTCTAAGCATTCATATATCTTTTTAGAATTTTTTAATTTGTCTTATATAGGTACTGCTTTCGTCTTTAAGCCTGATAATAGCCCTCGGCACTTAAAAAGGTATCCTTCGCTTCTTTGGAAACGTTCAGCACTTTTTCCAGATAGGCTCGTAGGTGATAATAACCCATTCCTCCCGAGATGTTGACCTTGTTTAAATACACGTCACACTGACTGAATATGGAGTGTAGAAAGTTAGTTTCTGGAAATACAACTTATTCGTCTTCGCAATCCGTTCCATCTGAATGTGCTATACGTAGTTTAGCGTACATGTGCACACAGCTTGGACAAAAAAGTAAGGGCCTGAGCTGGGGATCGCGAATTCTATAGGGACACTCGTGGAGCTAATGGTGTTTAATGGAATAATTGTAATAAAGTCACTGTGCTCAATAGAAACTTGAGTTGGGGACATGTCAAAGAGGAATAGCCCCGATTTACAACATATTGAACTACAAGGATGGATGAAACGGGCCATGACGAGTCAGAAATAGTGGCACCTCTCTCAGCAAGCAGTAAACAGCCTATGATTCATGAGAGCAATGTCTTTAGCTTAAATCAGTTAAAAAAAATGATTAACCATAGGTTTCAGTCGCTTAGAACACTTCTTTTTTGATGAAATTTTACGTTTAACACGACGTGCTGGTAACCCCTTCTTCTTCCGGATAGGCTTCTTCTTCTTCTTCCCACCACCACGCATTTTTCTCTTTGCATCTTTGATGATTTCGTTCCGTGTGTGCTTTAAGTGCTGTTCTAGAACTTCTTTAGGCTGAGTCCCCGCCATTATATCTTCTACCGTACCGTGTTAAGACCTGATTGTAACGCTTTCCTTCCGAGATATCTGGCACCGCACTTCAGCAAGGGAACAGCCGTACGCAGTATGAATGAAAAAATGGATGCAATCACACTCCCGCTCTGGTATCTCACCCCTCGATAGACTCTGAAAGGCCTTCGGGTCACTATAGCACAATTCGACGAAAGTGGAACTTCACTGTTAAGCTTCCGTCACCGAATGGAAAACTTTTCCCCTCAATCATTCTTATATATATTGAGATATTGGTTAATCGATTAGTTGCGACACTGACATAATGGGGCTTGTCATATGTAACGCTCAGGCTCCTTCCTCTATGATTGGAGATGTGAGCAATGCGAGCAAACGAGCCTGGGTATCCCCGACAAACTGATGCTCCACGATATTACTGTAAATATAGCACATGTCTGGGGAAGGATAGCCATCGTTCAATTTCTCCAATTTCAGCTGATACATTAGGCTGGAAAAGTCATGTTGTTTTCGTGAAAGGTATCTCTTTGGAGAACTGCTCCATATCGACCCTCGGTTATAATTTCGAACAGTCCTTTGTATTTAATATTTCTGTTAGCCTGTGATTTTAGGTCAGAGTATGTGCAGGGGTATTTTTGTTTACGAATTCGTATACTAAATCAGCCGTAATATTTGAGCTTTTCAAACTATTTAAGTCTCTTACAACATCCTCGGCCGCACCATAATGGCCTGGGCCTAATATCACTACTGGAGTGTAATACTGTACCTTCCCACTTCGGGCGGCACGCATGGTCTCATCCCGAGTTACACCTGCCTTTTCACACTCATCACGGTCTCTAAGAACCATAAAAACGGATTTTTTATTTTCAATACTTAAAAACTTGGAAGCCATTTGAATCTCGCATTTTCCAACCCCATACGAATCACAACCCAATTCGAAGGGACCGTGGAGTTCTGTTACAAAGTTGGCCAGAGTGTTGCCAGGATGTACAGACAGAGAAGATGAGGACGGGAGTGTGACTTAGAAGTGGTTAGGCGCCATGTTGCATACTATTTAAGCTTCATTACTGCATCAGCTTTTATATACGTGTTGAAGCTTTCTGAGTACTCTAGCCATTTCACCAGGTATATTTTTCTCTTTCCTGATCCTTTGCTACCTGAAATTTTTTCGACTTTAAACACATTTTTTCCTAAATTAAATGTCACTTTCTGCAACTCCTCGCCGTAAAAGCCTCCTACAATTTCTTCCCCACACAAATCTTCAAAGTAATAGAGCAATTACAGCATTATCTCGTCTTTAGGTTTCATAGCCCTAACTTTAAAAATCTCACTTGTCCAACCTTGCTCAAATCCCTTCGCGAATTTATTGCGGAACGCGACAGCCTTACATAATAATTGATTTTGAAACGCGCAGTGTGGTGGCACTCTGTGGGTGTCTTTTCTCACGTCACGCTCTGTGTGTGTGTGCCTCTTTCTAAAATTTCGTTAGGTGTTTTCCCAATCGCACGGTGGTGCGAATCCAGAATGTGTATATATCTGTATGTGTTTTTATGTGTGAAGTGGCGATGCATGCGCTCCTTTATGGTACGTTGAACTCTTTCAGCTAAAGAGGCCTTATGTATAGAATTGCTAGTGTAGTAATTGGTATTAAACTCTGTCAACATGCTCTGAAAAGTTTGGCCTATAAATTCTTTCCCCATGTTCGTACAAAAATAGTCAGGAATCCTGTTTCCTTTCAACATCAACGTTTTGGTGGCTTTAGCAACTGTTTCAGGCGATTTATTTTTCAGGAGAATTAGCCACAGATATCGAGAGAATACATCTATTATGAATAGGATGTAGCGATAGCCACCATTATATACAGAGTATCTTTGCATGTCTTTTAAATCCGCTTGCCAAATAGAGTCAATTGAGGCCGCTGTTGTCTTGGTTGTTTTAAACCTCTCAACATCTTTTTTTCCCTACTCCCTCATTATAAACATCTCTGTACAGTAGGGCGGCTCGTTTTTACACTTTTTTCGATATGTGATTGGGGGTAGTGCGGAAAAGTTGCGATTTGGAGAGAAAATAAAGTGTGTAAAATTTTTTTGATCTACGCAATACCTTCCTGTGGCGGCGAGTCCTTAAAAATCGAAAAATAGCCTAAAAACACAAATTTTATATAATTTTATATAATTTTTATATAATGTTCATTGTTCAATGACTGCTATTAATTTATTCAAGCCTATAATAGTGTTCTCAGGGTTGTTTGCACAGAAATATACCGGAATTAACATTTGTATAACATCTTGTTAAAACTTGCTTTAAATCAATATTTTGGATATTTTAACGGCTAAGACGCCACCGGAAGTTATTAACAGATTGTGCTGAAATTTTTATTGTTTATTTTGTAAGTCTTTAAAACCATTTCCCAATCTACCCCGTTAGGCCTATTTTTCGATTTTTAAGGACTCGCCGCCACCGGAAGGTATTGACGTAGATCAAAAAAATTTTACACACTTTATTTTCTCTCCAAATCGCAACTTTTCCGAACTACCCCCAATCAAATATCGAAAAAAGTGTAAAAACGAGCAGCCCTACTGTACAGTCTATCAACGCCGCCGTAGGAGGTTGGGCTAGAAATGTCATAATAACCTTTTCTTAATATGTTAGCCATTTGCGTATTTTAGAGGCACACGGGGAGGGTTGACCGTTGTTGTTTGGTCTTTTGTTTCTCCTCTTCAGAGATGCTACCGCTGGGGGTGATGGCGTCCTCAGTTGTGGCACATGCGAGGCTTGTTCTAAGTCTTTTAACCCGTTCAGATTTCCTATCAATGTTTTGGGGACATTTATTTGTTGTAGTCTTGCTTTAATATGCTTCCATCCTGATGGTGAGGGCCTGTCCCACTTTCTCACTAGGTCATAGACGATGTTAACGATATTCGAGCACTGTATCTTTGTTCCTTCAACAATGACCTCACCTGTATCGGTCCACTGAATAATGGGATCCTCATTCAATAGATTATAAAGACTCTAATACATATTCGATATGATGTGGGGGTCGATCCCTTATACTTTGACAGGTCATCTCTAGCCGCGACCCCAGGTCCTATGCTACCATGTTCAGCGTCGTCTGTGCTGTGCCTAATAACTACGAGGACCTCTGTCGGATTCTTATAAGTTTCGTACTCATGAAAAAATTTCTGCAGAGCTTGTTGGTGTAAGATTCTTTTTTCATCAGGTGACTTTTCACTGTTTAATAGGTCTAACAATTCGCTTTCCATTCTTTTAAACCTGCTTTAACGGGGTTCTAGAACTGTATCTGGAATCTTTGAGCTTTGTAGTGAAGCATACACCTCGTGTGGAATCACGACTACTGTCTTCATTATATTAATCTAGTCAGTAAAGGACCCAAAACTGAAAATAAGATGGGGAGGAATGAACCCCTCTTTGTAAAACAATTCGTTTTTTCTTCCTGAAGTTTCACTTCTACGAGCTAGTGTATGTATTATGTTCTTGTTTCGGCGTAGGCGAGCCTTCTGAGGGGGTTTCATTGGTACATTACATTTTATAACGTTAAGACAGATTTCAGAGGTGCATTTTAAAAAGTCGGAGTCAATATTTTTTACAAATATCTGCTGCAACGCCCGGGCAGTCGATAATAGATTTTTATTAATTCATGGTATTTCTTTATCCACTTTGTCATTCTGGAATATACACCGCTTCAGGATCGTTTGGGTATATTCGTTCTTAGAAGCACCCCAAATGTGTTTCGCGGGTGAAGGTCACAAAGCAAATATTCGTAACGTTAACTTGTAGCTTCTTTATGAACTTCCAAAAACTCCTTACTTTGATTCGGGAACATTTGATTGGTTAATACCCCAATTTGCGACACATCTCTACGTTGTGCGAATAAGATTAGATATTGTGTATTTAACGACACATCGCGCATGTATCTATTTTTGAAAAATAGATTCTGATTGATGAAGAATACGCTTAGATTAAGATGGTGGGCGAACACTGTAAATGTCTCGGCAAACGTTTTATCCATTTCTAACATGAGATTGTCAATTACAATGACTATGTTCATTTCCCTTTAATGAATTAACATCATGTACACCTATGTGGAACAAATTTTGAGAACATCTCCCCTTTATCTTTAATGATTTTATACATAAACACAGTTTTACCACATCCCGTAGGGCCAGATATAATACATGTGGATGGGCTCGTGAACCTGAATTTTTCTACAGATTCCATCTCCAACACGTCACACTCCTAAGTGTAACATTTACAAAATATAAAATTCCACGTCAGGTGTAAAGCGTGCCAGGAATTCGCCAGTTGTTAGACCCCATTAATAGAGCCCCAGCCCTCTACGTCTTACGACACAACCCTACACTAGTTCCTTCCTCAAATAAAAATGTGCCCCCTTATTCATGTTCAATTCCGATCGCACCCTCCACAGCACCAGCTTCTCGTTCTGTAGAGGATAGTATAACATTCGACCTGGTGCGCACCGCCACCCCCACCCCGGCCCTGATTAGAAACCGGAACGTCGTACGGGCGGGTCGACCCGCGAACCATGTATAGCAATGGTGCCAAGCACGGACTACGACGCATAGTTGAGCGTATTGTGGAGTTTGCCCTTCAGAACAGCGACGGATGTGAAGTCAGAACGAGACAATCCTTCGGGTTCGGGTGAGATGACGGGGATGTAGATGATTTTTGGGTAGTAATACCATGCAGGCGCTTGGCTGCTGTAGATATAGAATATATTATGGGTCGTAAACACTGTGTAACACTGATTCTGTTTATATAGAATTTTTTATGTTTTTATGTGCATTTGTGGGCGCTGAGTCCAAATATGGCCTTGGTTTGTGTGTATCATCAATGGTTTCAGAGATAATCCATTTTTCATGTTTTACCAGTATAATGTTATTATGGGCGCAGCAATATCAGAATAATCAGGAATTGTTGAGAACAATCCGGATGTTCGTTGACAGTTTCTTGCTCTAGAAATTGCCCAAAACTTCCACTGTGCTATATAAAGAAGAGCGCAGAGTCTGAGAAGTCAGTAAGTGTGAGCACACAAAGAAAGCAGGTTGTTTGTCTGATGGTTACCAGCACTGAGGTACTGTGTTTCTGTGCTTCTCTGTGCTAATGATTTGAGTGTTATCGATCCTTTTTTATTGCGAACATTATTTCAGTGTTGTGAATACATCTTTTTTCTGGAATCTTTAATCTGTTGCAGATTTAATAACTCTTCTCTCTATATCTGAAGGTTATGATTAATGTAGTACAGTTTGGTAAAGAGAATGGCAACTAAGGCTTGTAAACAATTGCTGGATATATTCTGCTACGTTTGTGGGTATTACATAAGTCCCAAGCAAGTATCGCACAAGATTGTGAGATTCACCAAGTTCTGGATCGCGTATCGGCTCTATTTTGTTATGCCTATGGATGACCAAGATAAGCCCTGGGCACCCCATGTGATCTGTGGAAGCTGCCGCTCCACATTTGAAGGGTGGCTGTGGGGAGTACGCAAGGCAATGCCCTTTGCGGTACCCAGAATATGGAGAGAACCAAAGAGCCACCACGACGATTGCTACTACTGCATGGTAGATGTTTCTAAGTACAGGAAAGTTAAAGGAAGGCAGACTCTTCAGTATCCAAGCATAGCGTCGTCCATAGCTCCTGTACCACATGGCGAAGGTCTTCCAATACCACGTCCACCAGAATAGGTATCTATCCATTACTTTACCTTCTGTATTTACAGACTGTGGGTCATTATGTGTCGATTTTTCTTAGTGCTGATGCTCTTCTACATATATAGCTATGCCTATATTTTGTTTCTTTTCTTTGCTGGTTGAAAATGAGGATGCAGTTAGCTCATCTGAAATGTCAGCTGGTGAGGACAGTCATGATGAAGAATATATAGTAACTTTCAGTACAAACCCTCACTTTCCAAATCAGAGGGAATTGGACGACTTAATTAGAGATTTGGGTCTGACGAAATCAGGGTCTGAGCTTCTGACTTCCAGACTCAAAGAGTGGAATTTGCTTGAAGAAGACTGCAAGAGCACTGTATACCGAAAGCGGCATGAAGAGTTTGCAAGGTTCTACGATGTCAGTGGCTCTCTCTGTTATTGCAGCGAGGTTAATGGTCTATTCACAGCTATTGGGTTAACACATATACCCTCAGAGTGGCGCCTGTTTATTGACAGTTCAGGTCAGAGTTTAAAAGCTGTTCTACTCCACAATGGGAACAAATATCCATCTATACCAGTTGCACATTCTATTCAAATGAAAGAGGACTATGAAAATGTCAAACAACTGCTCACTCAAATCAGGTATGAACAATATAACTGGGACGTGTGTGGTGATTTCAAAATGATTGATTTCCTGTTAGGTTTACAAGGAGGGTTTACTAAATATTCATGTTTTCTTTGCCTGTGGGATAGCAGGGCTTCAAAAGAGCACTATAAAACAGTTCAGTGGCCTCCAGGTGAAGGACTGCAACCAGGAAAGTACAATGTACTCAGGGAACCTCTTGTGAAGCCTGACATAGTTCTGCTACCACCTCTCCATATTAAGTTGGGTCTAATTACGCAGTTTGTAACTGCGTTAGATTTTCGAGGGGAAGTTTTCCAACAGATTCGGGTCATGTTCCCTAAACACTCTGAGGCCAAAGTCAAGGCTGGCATCTTTGTAGGACCACAAGTCAAGGCGCTGTTGAATTCAAAGAACCTTGAAGCCAAGATGACTCCGATCGAAAAAGAGGCTTGGTATGCTTTCCGTGATATGGTTCGTGGGTTTTTAGGCAACCATAAAGCACCAAACTATAAGGAGTTAGTGTCAAACTTGATTAAGTGCTATGGCAAAATGGGGTGCCGTATGTCTTTAAAATTACACTATCTGCATTCACATCTAGACTTTTTTTGTGATAACCTGGGCGATGTGAGTGAAGAACATGGCGAAAGATTCCATCAAGATATTCAAACGATGGAGAAAAGGTACCAGGGCCATTGGGATGCTTCCATGATGGGAGACTACGTATGGTCGCTGATCAGAAAGGATAAGAATGTTCATACGCGGAAGTCGCGTTCTTCAGTGCATTTTTAAGGAATGCACACTGCATAACGAGGCTTGTTATTCTCTTATTGGTTCTCCTCATGATATATATTATATCCTTTGCACCATTTTGGGTTTGTCAAACAATTTTGGCTCAATAAACATTAATTTCCAATAGTGTTTTTATTTTCAGAAAATATTTATGTTAGCCTTCTTTACAGTATATACTTTGCCATATGAAAAGTGTGATAACCTATATTTTTGAAACGGTTGATGATAGAGCAAAACCAATATCATTTTTGGAATCAGCGCCCCGAAATCATTAAGAAACGACAGAAAAATCACAATAAACAGAAAAGTTTTCAAATTTTGTTACCCAGTGTAATGCAAGCCTCTCAAAGTAGTACAACCTTCAACATGGACAATTTCACAATAGATATTGACCGGGTATTTCGTGTTGCGGGTCATACGGCCAGACCTTATACTCTTAACTTCAATTCTCAGGCTATTTACAGACGGCATATAAACACCGATCGTGGTTGCAGCTTTATAGCAGTAGTCTTAGCTCATATGTTTACTGTACTAAATACGGGGGCCACAAAAATTTGGCTGCCGACGGTTGTGCAGCGTGCCTATAAACTGGTTTCAGATTGCAAGCATGAGTCTGACTGTAATATGGGTCCTGAAGAGCTGTGAAGGGTAGAGCAGGAAATGAATATTCGTATAGTAGTATTTGGGATGGATGATCGTCGAAGGACTGTGTATGTTTTTAAAAGCTGTGTGAGAGACCGTACAAATCCCTTATTTATTTTAGGGCTGTCAGGGTCAACGTATCTCCCCATCCGTAATATAAGGGACCTTTACGCGAGTTATGATAAAAGTCGGAAATATGGAAGACATCATGATTTGTGTAAGGGATGCGTCGAGTTTGCGGATGATATAGTGAAACATTGTAAGGAATGCCACATGGTGTGCACTGAGCAGTGTAAAAACTCCAAATGTGAAAGTCGTGTAGTTGAAACTGAGAATAGGGATTGTAATGTGTGTAGACGCACATTTTTCAATAATAAATGTTTCCAGCTCCAAAAGTCAATTGGTACTTGCCGGAAAATGAGAATCTGTTAATGTGGTATGTTTCACATGATGGATAATTGGGGAAATTCACGCATAAATGTGATGAAATTCACTGTTGTACATGCCATGAGAAATAAAAGGCAGATGGTATAAAGCATGTATGCTCTATGAAAGATGCTAAGCCTAAAAATAGACCTTGTATAACTGGGTACTACGATATAGAAACATATACGGCTGCTGAAACCAAAGTGGTTATCCCACATCTACTTTTAAGCCAGACTATCTGCGATGAGTGCATGGAAGTCTAGTGTGATGAGTGACATAAATGTAGCAAGCGAACAAACGTTTTTAAAACGATCGCACACGACAACCCCGTGAAACACTTTGTGTCCTATATTGTCAAGTTAGCGGACAAGTTAAAAAAAATGACTGTATACTCTTGCCCATAACGATGCAAAATTTGACACACAGTTCCTTTATAAGGAACTGCTTGAACACGAGTCATCGGAGATATTTGCAAGCGATTCCTTGAAAAGGGGAAACAAATTTATACTGCAAATAAGAGGTAATGTTTAGTTTAAAGATACTTTATTATTCACACCTTGTAAATTAGCCAAGCTACCCAAGGTGATGGCCGTACACGCCGAAGTTTCAAAAGGCTATTTCCCATACACTTTCTTCACTAGCGACACTTTAAATTACGTAGGACTACCTCCCCTCAAACATTACTTTATGCCGACATGAGTGATACTGAGCGTGAAGATTTTGACCGCTACGCAACAGTTTTAATGAAGATAATCCTTACAATATAGCGGATGAATGTGAGCGCTATTGCGTGAATGATGTGCGTGTGCTTAGAGTATGTTTCCAAGCCTTTAGAAGGATGTACATTAGGGTGTATCATGCTCAGGTCGAATATTGAAAAACTTGGAATTTCAAGATTGGCAGTATGTATTCCTATGTAAAACTAAATTTTAAGAGGGGTTCGTCTTTTACAACTTTTGCGAAAAATAGAATTTAAGTTTCAAAATCGCACTTTTTTGTCGAAAAATGGGATTTTTGGCCAATTTCAAAGACTTGGTAACCTCAAATGACCTCCATATGTTCCATATTGTTCACATACACCCTTAAGCATTTCTAGGGGCAGGATTGGACACATTTAAGATCAGCCAAAGTGGTTCATAACCCCTAAAATAACCAAAATCACCCAAAATGGCCCAAAACTAAGGAATTGTTTGATTTTTAGTCTCTTATACACCACATTTCGCGGCTGTTCTCTTCATCAGGCAGAATCTTTTTGTCCTTCTTTCTTGGTCTTACACTTTCTTTTTTTTAGAAACGCCTCCACCATTTTTTATTTATTTTCTTTTCAGCATCACTGAGTGTGATGGCAGCTGCCCCCACCTTTCTGCAAGCTGCTGTGACGTTCAACCTTTTTTTTGCAATTGCAATTCTTCTTTAATATTTGCATAAGTCCCTCCTCCACCCCCAGCTTGTAATAATATGCTAGTCAACTGAATGTTTTGAGATTTTTTCTTCTGAAAGCATCTTGATTTGTCTAGCATGTCTTGTAGAGATCTAAAACATGTTCATAATGTCTTGCTTTGACTTGAAAACTGGCAACAATTCTCTGTGATCGATCCTAGCACGAACAAAACCATCTCTTCTCTCTTGCCCATACACTGCATGAGCTGCAGCTGAAACTTCCTGGACTGCTCCTTCACAGCTTTAAGTGTGAACTGAGAAGTTCTCAACTTCAAGTGGAGACCTGAGAAGCTCCTCAACTTCTCCTCTTGACATCTTACAAGTGAAGAGTGGCTCATACAGTTTCTCCTTATCCTAATTAATCAGAGTAATTGGAGAAGTGGCATCAAAATTCAGTTTAGGGTTTCTATGAGTTCTCAGACTCATGTCTCCATACTCAGGCTTACCTCTGATCTTCCTGATCATCTCAACCCCCAATGCCCTCTCCTCCTCATCCTCACTGCACAGGAGAGAGGCAATGAGGTTCTCACTGTGAGCATGATATGCTCCACGAACTATCACATGAGTGATTATATTCCTGACTTCAGAGGTCTGGCTTCTCAGCAGTCCCAGAGCGGTCACAATATGGTGAGGTCCATACCTCATGTAGTGCTTCACCTTGATCTCAAAATACATCTTCAAGTAGAAGTCCAGGCAGAACTTCAGCACCACCTCCAGCTTCTTCAACACCCCCTTTAGACCATGCATGCTGCATCATCCACAGCATCAACAGAGCCTCACCTGTAGTCAGCCAGCGTGACTGATTCAGTGAGCCACACTTCAGACCAGCAACTTCCTTGCTCAAAGCTCCTGTCTTCAGAGCTTTGATCAATAGGTAGCAGTTCTTCTGGTCAGTGCTAAGTTTCTGTACAATGTCTTCTGGCAGTTCAATTATATCTTCTTCTCCTGGCAGAGCCTTCAAGCTAAAGTTGACAGGTATGCCATTGATCTTCTCCAAAAGTTTTCCTATTGGGCCACTGAAACCAGACTTGTGCGTGTAGGGACCATCAAGCTTGATGATCATGTGCCTGAGGCTAAGTTCATTAATATGCAACTGGCATATCAGCAAGTGACATTTGTGACCTAGCAGTCTCTCCAAGTGAGTGATGGCTCCTCCATCAGGTCCTGTGTTTGTGTTGGTGGAGCCACCACCAAGGACCGCAATAGTATCCTTAGCACCATGAGCATTAACCCACTCAAACAGAGCCTGAGCTATCTTCAGTGCAGGTTTCTCATTTCCTTCAGGTTCTTCTGGTGTACAATGGAAGAGATACTTCCCCTCAGGTTCCCAGGTAACACTATAGTGCTCTTCAGTTGTGATATCAGGATGGAAGCGGCCAGTTTCTTCATTGTACCTCATGATCTTTGTCTTCTTATCTTGTTTTCCATCAAAGAAAATTCCCTTGAACTCCTCTCCCTTTGTCCTTTTCGCCAGGCCCTCCACTGAGGCACCTATTACAGACTCATTGCCCCGCCACATCTTCATCCTGTCAACAGCTAGATATGCCTTATCAGCAGATAGATGGCCAGCTTTGATGAGATCTTGCAAGAAACCAGTTGCAATGGCTGCTGCAGGAATGTTTGCCACCTTGAACCTGACTGCAGCCGCAGCAGTGCTTGAGATATCCATGTAGTTCCTCAAGGCAGAGGTGGAGACTTTGCCAGTGTTGACACTGGAGCTTGTGCCTGGTGCAGTACTGAAAAAATCTGTGTCAGCAGTAGGAGCTGCTCTGCCTGGAGACTCTTGCAAGGAAGTCACCTCATCTTCATCACCATCATCAGCTCTAAGCAGTAGCTCCTTTTCTTCTTCCTCTTTTCTGTTTCTTTTCTCAGCTGCCTTCTGTTCTTCCTCCTTCCTCTTAGCGGCCTTCACCTGCTTCACTGTTTCCTTCACATCAATAGATGTCATCCGGAAGCCAGAAACTTCTGACGTTTTGATCCTCTGGTAATGGAGCCACTCTAGCTCTAGCTTTGGAATCTTCTGAGGCAGAGGATAGTCACAGTTGACATGACCTCTAGCAGCACAGCCAGAGCAGCCAGATGCTTCAGTTCCACAGAGAGTGATATCATGTCTGCAGGTTGTTATGTCAAACAATGTATCAAGTTCAGATATTCTCTTCTCTCTCTTTGCAGCCTTCACTCTGCCATTCACTAGGTAAATCATTTCATTCCACCTGACAAGAATCTTCCTGGCAATGGATCTCTCTTGAATGATCACAGGAGGAGTGAACTTGGCATTGCTTTTGTGCCACTGTGCCAGTACCAGTGATGCCAAGTCCTTAGCCAAATCTTGCAGAGGGTACTGAGCTCTCTTCATATCATCCAGAAGCAGCTTCTCTTCCTGGAGGAGGATTCCTCTCTGAAACACAGCTCTCCAGGTTGGAACTTCTGTGGGAAATAACTGCTTGCCTGGACCCACCAGATCACTCAGCTTTGAACCAGAACTTTTTCTGGTCTTTCGTCCTTGCTTAGCCATGGTGGCTAAACAATCTTCACTAAGCTTTGTATCTGAAACATAAAAATTATCACAGTGAAACTCTAGTAGCCTATAACAGCTGTTACAATGGTTTTGTTTGGTAAGAAACCGGTCTGTTACATTTGTACTGCAGTGTATATCCTGCAGAGCTGTTCTGTACATAACCAGAAAACGAAAAAGTGGAAATTTGAACACTTAAACGTGATTTTTAGCAAAAGTTCAAGAAAACCAACCCCTCCTAAAATTTAATGTTACACTCTAAATTGTACATAGACCGGTTCAACTGCGACTCACTGCAAGTCGCAACCACGATCGCCTTATTGTGCTTTACGGCGTTCAAAACAATTTCATGCCTAAAGACACCTTAGCCATCATTCACAGAAACAACCCACGCAGTTATGGGCATAAGGCTATTTACTGGCTCATACACCTACAGCAAAAGACCGGTGTATACATAAAACATGTCCGCAACACGGGGAAGTACCCATTAAGGTCAATGGTCGTGTTTTTTGGGTGGATGGTCTAAGCGAAGACCGTGCCACTGGTGAGAAGACTGTGTACTCCTTTAACGGTTGCTGGTGGCATGGATACCCACGTCCTGAGTATGGAATCATAGGAGATATCCATGGTAGATCTCCTGCCGACGGTCTTGCATGGACCCGCACCCGCGATCAGCTTATAGGTTCCCAGTTCACTCACAAGATCTCGTGAGAGCACGAGTATGATGCACGGATGGAGGCAGATGGGCAGTACCGTGAAGAAATAAACACAATCAAACGTTCAATGGTGTTGGGTCCTCTCAAATCCGGTAATAGCTTGTTCGGAGGACGTACAAACCCATTCAAGCTATACTTTCCACCTGCAGAGGACGTGAAACTCCATTATTACGACTTCTGCTCTTTATACCCTTACGTGATGAAGAACAATCCGTACCCCGTAGGTGCACCTGAAAAACTGCTGGGACCCGCGCTGCCCACCATCGAAGAGTTCTCAGCAAATTTGAACGAAGACTATTTTGGTCTTTCTTTCGTAGACGTGCTCCCACCTCGCGACAAATGGACGCCGGTCTTACCCGATGCTATACATCACAAGCTCATGTTTTCCCTGTGCGTGAAGTGCGCAGAGGCGAACAATGGGACCTGTAATTACACAACGAACCAGCGAAAGATCAGAGGTGTATACAGAAGTCCTGAGCTGTCCCTAGCCGTTCGCCACGGCTACAGAATATTGAAGGATAAGGTAGAAGCATCAGGGTATCCGCGAGGAGTTGAGACCGAAAATGAAAAATCGTCGTATATTCAGCGCTACCGTGATGGTGAAGGGATACAACAAGACGAGTTCCAAATTGTAAAGAATCCGGGCGAGCGCTTTAGTGCAAAGTTGTGCCTAAATAGCCTTTGGGGGAAATTTGCACAGAATACAGGCAAGGGGAACGTCCATCTAGCCCAAAGTTATCACGAGGTGTGGGATTATGCCAACGCTCCCGATAAAGAGGCCATGTAGATCGTGAATGTTGGTAATACGTACATATTAAAGTACATTACCGAATTGGCTACAGATACTTCACGTGTTACAAACATACCAGTAGCCAGCTTTACAACAGCATATGCTCGCATCAAACTTTGGGGGTCGACTGCATTCTCTTGGGCAGAGGGTTCTGTACGCAGACACAGATAGTGTGATAGTCACAGAGAGAGAGGGTGAATACATGCCTCCTATTGGAGAATTCTTCGGAGAATTGACTGATGAGATCAAGGGTAAGTATGGTGAGACTGCCTACGCTGATTCTCTTGTATCAGTAGGTCCAAAAACTTATGGGATACGGGTGAGGGTGGGGCCGGAAGTGCGATATATCGTGAAGGCGAATGGCATCACGCTTAACCAGGCGAACCGTCGGATCGTTAACTTTGATTCGCCGAAGGAGCTAGTGTGCTTAGAAGAGGAGAGTGATCAACCGCCCCAACTCACTGTAGGGACTCACAATTTTCGGGCACAGAAACTGGGGTGTGTGAAGGAAATTAGGAGGACGAAAGTGTGTCGTACCACATATAGGAAACGCTACCAGTTGCCTTGCACCTACGATACCGTAGCCTTTGGTGCCATAGCCCTTGAATGCTTTGTTTTATATATATATATATATGTGTGTGTGTGTGTGTCTATTTACTTGTTAACGATATGTTTATTTATTTATTACGCGTAGCTGAATATATTCCATGAATTAGAGACTAATTATTTGTTAATGTTTTCTCCTTCGTGTGTGTGTGTGTGTGCGTGTGCAGGAAAAGGATAAGCCCCGCCCACTGTATGGCCGATCAAAGGGGTCACGTGACTCCGACCACTAGCTGATCAAATCTCAGCCCTGCGTGCTCAGTTGACCTCAACACGCCCTGAATCTCAGACGTGTATTTTGAAGAATTCTCGCCTAGACGGAAAAAGTAATGGCTACCTTTGATATTGCGTACTCGACATTCATGAAGTGGTATTCGATAAAGTTGACAGATGTGTTGAATACTCAAAGAATCCCGAGTCCTCCCTCCTTTGAGGCTTTTGAGGCCATATTGAGCCGAGCGAAGCGTGAGGAGCAGGAGGCTCAAATACTCTATGGTTATTCTGGCAAGAGCATTGCTGGCTTTCGTGGCTCAAACGATGTGATGGACTACATCGTAAGACTAAACTTTGTAAAGGCGCACATACACCGCGAAGTGAAAGAAGCATCACGTGCAAAAGAGAAGCAAAGGGTATGGGTAGTGAGTCTTGTTGACGAAAGGTATGACAAGCGGTATTATGTCATGTTACATTACATCAAGTACCTATACCCTGCGTCTGAGAATGTAAATCTTGTTATCATGGACAGTCTAAAATATTTTTAGCATTACATTCATATATATTATGAGGTTCGCAGTGAGGTTGTGGCTAAAGGCCTGTGTGAGTTTTTAATAGAATTTAGGGATGAGTATCGCTTGCTAAGCAAGAAAGACAGATATGGACACATGTTTCTCTCAAATAGAGCACCGGAGTGTTAATAAGATGTGTGTAATTCGAGAAAATACAATGTTGAAAACCCCTGAACGAAGCTGTATGGTTTCCATAAAACATTAAAGCCGTTACTACTTCATGTAACAGAAAAATTCTGATTGCCCGATACAATGGGATACAAGTATTCACATGACTCTTTCATGTTGGAGCAAGCCCGTGCACGAATCACTAACGCTGGGTATGACGTGCCCATGTGACTCATACCCCCCACACCTCCCGCCGAGCCAAACCGCTCACCGGCTGCTCATAGTCACCTCAGAGCTTGACCAGACTGGACGTACACTCCTCAAAATAGAAAACGATGGAGATTCCGTTGAGCCGTTATCTCAATGCCGTATACGATGTGTCCGTGAAGAAGTCAGTGCGTGTGTTCATCGTAAAACCGGCGCTGTTAACTATGTACTGGAAACACGTTGTAGACAAACAAACTCTGGTAAACGGAATGTTATTTATTTGTTGAGATGAATAGAATCGTCGTGATAGTTAAGAAGTGGGGCGAGGATCGTTATAGAATACCTGTAGGTTTAGGCAGAAGAAGAGAGCAGATTAGTGCTGCACCCTCATATACCATTACTTGTACGTTGTGTATAAATCGCGACCAGCCATGCATTGATATACGATTGATGTGGAAGAATGCGTCTGATAATATCGTCCTTGTCCCCACGCGAAACCGTTTCATCCCCGACAGAATGTTTGAAATCGTCGGTTTCCGCAAACTAAAGCCTATATTAGACCCACGTGTTACCGATATGCTTCATTTTGACACGGTTCTTGAATACGCATACAACGCTCTGCTCGAGGGGTTTACCGAATGTAGGACTGAACAAGGCGAGAATGGTTTGGAACTAGATGCGTATTTAAAGCGTATAGATTCTTCGAAATATCTTGAACTTTGGTACAAAGAACTTGAGCGGTACAGGGCTGAGCTCACCTCACTATTCTCTCTGAAGAGCTATTTCTTTATATAACGAGCAGCTGTCGGCACGACTTAGAAGAAGAAGAGTACACGGTTGAAAAGCTTGGATTGGAAAGAATAAACTCTCGTTTGGAAAGGAGTGTTTATAAACTTGAATTTAATAATGATGTTGTGACAAACGATGCCCTATTTGTGCGTGCTTTTGATTGTATTCTATCCGTGTTTGAAGAGTGGTAATTTTCCAACTAATTGTAAAGTGGGCACAAAAATAGTGTTAAACAAATTGAAGGCCATTTACATTAAATATAGGCACCCACGTACTTTGAGTGGTGAAGTAATGTTAAATTGTATTTATTGCATAGTACAAAGCAACGATGATGTAACTGTAGGCTCGATCACATGCGAGCTTAGTATTTTAATTAAGCGCGGTAGAACATAGAGCACGTGTATTTTGATGTGTATATATATGTATTGGGATTCTTCTGCACTATTATTAATATTATTTTGAAGTTTATATATAAGTGCGTATTTCAGCGTATACCATATGTCCCACAAAAAAGTACACCCAACTTTAGATTGTACTAACTCCTCCAAAAATTGAGATATTTTGGATCTGTTTGTTTGATTTAATACAGCAAATTATTCTTTGTTAACGTTCAAATTTATTCATGTTTAAACGATTTAGTGTTTAAGCATCTGCTTTAACTGAAGGGTACAGCAAAATGGGTTGCGCGGAATGATCATTTCTCCCAGCCAGATAGCTCCTCTTGCTTTAACCAATGTGCTACTTTTTACGTCGAAGGATATTGCAAATATTTATTTAAATAATTCGAACTTTTGTATCTAAGATACGAGTCATACATATAAATGAAGAATCTGAATTACTAAATTTATAAATAACTTTGAAACCCTTATCATGCAGTTTACACGAAGGCAGCGCGTTCTCATGGTCACAACTTATCTGCAAACTAAAAGCTTAAAACAAGTTCAGAATACCTTCGAACTGCAATTTCCCGATAGAGCTTCTCCAACTAAACATACAATTTTGAAGAATGTTCGGAAATACAAAGAAGAAGGAACGGTCCTCAATTTGAACAAAGGACGTTCAGGCCATCCGAAGACGGCAAGAACAGACGAGAACATTCAGCATGTTCGGCACTTATTAGAGAGACATCCAAAAGTGTCCACCAGGCGAAATGGTACAGAACTCTCACGCATGTCATTTCATCGAATAGTTCGTGAGGATTTGAATTTGTACCCATACAGAATGGAAATTCGACATCAACTCATTGAAGGAGATCTACCTCGCCGCCTAAGATTTGCCCAGTGGTTTCTTGAAAAACCAGAAAGATTCACGGAACAATTAGTGGTTGGAGATGAGGCGGCCTTTTTCATGAATGGTCTAGTGAACAGACAAATCTGCCGTCAGTATGCACCAAAAAATCATCCACCTGACAATCATATCTACGAAAAGAATAACTCTAGACAAAAACTGTCTCTCTGGGTAGGACTGTGCGGTAATGGAGCGGTAATTGGCCCGGTCTTTTACGATGGTAATCTAAATGGTGAAGCTTACCTAGAAATGATAGACCGAGAAATCCTTCCACAAATACGTATTACTTATGGAAACCGATTTAATCGTATTTGGTGGGTGCAAGACGGAGCTCCTGCTCACAGGAGAGGTATTGTGAAGGAACGCTTGCAGGAAGTCTTCCACCAAAGAGTAATTGCTACAGGCCATGACATTGAATGGCCTCCCAGAAGCCCTGACTTGACCCCGTGTGATTACTTTTTATGGGGTCATTTGTAAAATAGAGTATTTGCATCACAACCTATCAATTTAGATGATTTGAGGACTCGCATCACAGCTGAAATCAACTTGTTAAAAGACAATCCAGATCTTATCAAAAGAGTGATGGGGAAGATGAGAGCTCGACTCCAGATTTGTATCGATAGGAATGGCGGTCATGTTGAAATAAAACGAAACTAAGCATAACTTTTGCAATAAGGAATATAGAAAAATCTGCTTTGTATCTTATTAAAATTATGTTAAAGTATCTATTATTATGTATTTGTCTTTTCATTACATCGATAGCACACACATTATTTTTTCATTGACAAATTTGCTCAATCCATTTTGTTGTACCCTTCAGTTAAAAGCAGATGCTTAAACACTAAATCGTTTAAACATGAATAAATTTGAACGTTAACAAAGAATAATTTGCTATATTAAATCAAACAAACAGATCCAAAATATCTCAATTTTTGGAGGAGTTAGTACAATCTAATGTTGGGTGTACTTTTTTGTGGGACATATGGTATATATTAAATGTGTATATAGATTTCTCCTCTACTATTATTATTATTTTTGATGCTTATATACAAGTGTGTATTTATTCATACATATATTAAATGTGTATATAGACTTCTGTACTATTATTAGTTTTTATACTTTCTATAAGTGTGTATTTGCTCATACATATATTAAATGTATATCTAGATTTCTACTGTACTAATATTATTATTTAAATATATATATATATATTAGTGGTGGATCGGATATCCGCATAATTTTTAACATCCGCATCCGCTCTTCTGACTGCGGATGTTATGCGGATGTTATGCATAATAAATTATGCAATTTACAATTAAATTAGCTTATAAAGTAGCTTATAAGGCCCAGTCATGCACATTTCATGTAAAGTATTAATTAATTACACTGTACAACAGTGAAAAAAACGGAAATGAGATCGTCATTTTTATGGCTAATTATATGCGTAGATTGCGAAAATAACACTCATTTATTTGTATCACCCGCCAATTTTATGAAAATGACCCTATTTCATTGTATCATTTTGAGAACCAATGGTTCTCTGAACGCATCTTTTACATTTTGTTCAGTCATGCATATGCTGTGGTGCTGGTGTTTGGCTCTGTGTTTGCACTTTGATTTTATGAAAAATTTCTTTCATAAATCATTTAAAACAAAATTGTCAGCCATATTTTATCATAAATCGGTGCTATAAGTGAGTATTATTGAATAACAGCTATCAAGTTATGTATATTTCACCGACAACGTCTATATTGTGTGAAATTGCAAATTGATCTATCATTTTCTTATTTTACAAGTTTTTATTGATGTTATGCTACAATGCCTAGAGAGTGCAAAAATTCGCGACAGTTTTTGTTATATTTGTGAGACATTAACGTTAAAACAGTATAAAAGGAAGTTGACTTCTCATTAGAAAAAGCTTTATGAATTATACTTTGCATGCAAAGTTGGTGATGGACAAGCACTGGGCGCCTCATATCTGCTGTGTGAGATGTACAAGCTCGTTATCTGCATGGTTCAAAGGCACCGGTCCTGGTCTGGGATTCGGTGTCCCAATGGTATGGAGAGAGCCGCTGGACCATTCAACTGATTGCTATTTCTGCTTAACGAACATCACAGGTTTGAATCTTTTATTTTTCTGTATATACACGTCAAATTTGGCGTTTTTAGCACATTTTAGCATATCCTGCTCTGCATAATGTATTACACAATTATGCTATCTTTAGTCAACAATGTCTATTGTCTCACATTACAGGTTGCAACAGAAAAGTGAAAAAGGCTATAGTCTACCCAAATCTTGTTCTGCTATGCGTCCTGTGGAACATTCTACAGATATACCCATCCCTCGTCCTCCAGCTGAAATGCTGACCGAGAACACAGACTCTGACAAATCGGAATCAGACGGCGAATGCTATGAAGCTCAAGTCGAGTCCAAGAAAGAACAACATCTCATCACGCAGCCTGAACTCAATAATTTGGTCCGTGATTTAATACTTACCAAGCAACAAAGTGAACTGCTGGCCTCACGTCTACAAGAATGATTGATATACATGGTCTGTTCGATGCTCTGGGTTTTTGCTATGAACCGAATCAGTGGAGATTGTTCATTGATGCATCTCTGTACAGTGTTAAGGGTGTACTGCTACACAATGGGAACACACTGCCTTCTGTTTCGATCGCTCATTCAGTCGTCTTGAAAGAAACGTATGACAATGTTGTTTTTATTCTGGACTGTATAAAATACAATGAACATGAATGGCTTATCTGTGCAGATTTGAAGGTTGTGGCTATTCTCAATGGATTGAAATACATGTGTTTCCTATGCAAGTGGGATAGCCGAGCAAGGTCTGAACACTACACACGCTCAGTATGGCTGCCGCGAGACAATTCCTCACCTGGATCTCACAATGTTATTCACGAACCACTAGTACTAAAGGAAAAGGTTATCTTGCCGCCACTTCACATAAAACTAGGGCTGATGAAACAATTTGCAAAGGCGTTGAAACAGGATAAGCCTGCCTTCAAATATCTAAAGGAAAAATTCCCAAAAATAAGTGATGCCAAGATTAAAGAAGGCATATTCGTCGGCCCTCAAATTCGCCAATTCATGCTAGACGAAAACTTTGAAGCGGTGATGGATGAGGTTGAGTTGGCAGCCTGGCATGCATTCAAAAACGTGTGCAGCGGTCTACTAGGAAAGAGTAAATACGACAACTATGCTGCACTTGTGGATCAACTTATCAACTCATACCAACGTCTCGGATGTAAAATGTCATTGTAAATTCATTTTTTGCATTCACATCTCTCATTCTTTCCGGAAAACGCATCTGCTGTTAGCGACGAACACGGGGAGAGATTCCACCAGGATATAGCCACACTGGAGAGCCGATACAAAGGGAAGTGGAGTCCTGCTATGCTGGCTGATTCTGCTGGAATTTAAAGCATGACAAGCCAGAAGCATCACACAAACGCCAGCATAAATACAAATAATGAGTTGAAAACAGTATAATACGAGAGTTTTATGTTAATTTTGTGCATATATGTTGAAGTATAGCAATAATTAAACTGTTCCATATGATAAAGCCTATCTGTTTATCAATATATTCTTATTTTTTGGTATGAAGTTTTTAAGCAGTCATTACAAAAAACGTGACGTGATAGAAAAAACTATTTTCAGATTTGGAATCACCACACTCGAAATATTAAGAATGACCAAATGCTATTCCCGTTTTTTTTCTGAACCGAAAATTTGTTGTACTGTGTTATTAATGAACGAACAAATATATAAACCTCAAAATATAAATACCTGGTAACACAGAAAATTGAGTGAAACTTGTTTCATTGAATTTTCTGTGGCTGAAACTCTTGAGAAAGCTATTATCTTTATCATAATGAAAACATTAATATTAATTTTAATTCTTATGCATTGCCTGCCATAATAGTAATATCACGAAATTTGAAAAATTATGTCATATATTCATAATTCTATATTATATTGATAGATTAACTAAATATCCGCATCCGCATCCACGGATATTGAAATTAAAGATCCGCATCCGCAGATGTTGAAAAACTGACATCCGTTCCTTCACTAATATATATATATATATATATATCCTTCGTTTAAAGTGTGCATTTTTTGCTGTAGAGAATTCTTCTGAACTATTTTTTTTTGTATATTTATTTTCTATATATTTCATTTATGTTAAATTATTTCCAATAATTCAATTAAATAAACAAAATTATGTAGTTTTATTATTCAATAAATGGTAGAAACAAGTGCTTTCCGTGGTGTGTATATATATATATATATATATATATATGTATATATATATATATATATATATACATACATATATATATATATAAATATAAATAAACGATATTAAACGATAACTGGGATGATGGAAATATATAAACGATGCATGTGTGCTTCAATAAATATATATATGTATACACTACGCCAAATGACTGGTTACGCCTTCTAAGCCAAATGATGCTGTCAAGAACATCGCCATTAATATATACACTAATTAAATAAGTAGCTCAATCTGGCACTACAAAAGTTATTTATATATATATACATATACACTCCTTTCTAAACACCTTCTAAGCCAAATGGCGGATTAAGACTTCTAAGCCAGCTGATGCCGTCAAAAGCGCTCATTATGCGCCTGGGTTTCCAGGCGAAGGATGCTATCTCTTCTCTCTCCTCCTCCTCTCTCTTAGGTTAGGTTCGGGTGGCAGCTTGGGGGATAAACCACTCCCCCTTGCTTGCATACACCCATTCTATGTGGCGCTGGCACCAAGGGGTGGGGGTTGGCACCTTGTAACAGGGGGGAAGGCCGGCACCTTGCAACAAGGGGAAAGGGGGCCGGCATCTTGCAACAATTGATCAACATTGCAATTGCATATGCACTCGAGCATTTTGCAGTCATACTACTACCTCCTCTCATGACTTTCAATATGAACTTGAAAATGTATTAAAATCGTAGGCCTAAAGCGGAAATGTTTATGAACGCTTCTCTCTCTCTCTCTCTCTCTCTCTCTCTCTCTCTCTCTCTCTCTATATATATATATACAGTGCCCGCGAAAAGTATCCGATCACCCTTGAAATTTGTATTTTTTACATAAAAAACAATGTTTAAATGTATACTAACCTTATATTAGTATTTTGTCATCTGTCCTTTGGTTTGGATGACTTGTTCTAGACGTTTTGGCATGGATTTAATCAAGTTTTGACAAACTTCCACTGATATTTCCTTGCACCATACCATTTTGATGGCCTCTTGTAATTTTACTGAGCCAGTGTCGTGGCATTCAACCTTATTTTTTATTATTAGCCACAGATTTTCTATCGGATTGAGATCTGGACTATTACCAGGCCAATCCAAAATATCAAATTTATTGTCAGTAATCCATTTTGTCACTATTTTGGCCCTGTGACATGGTGCACCATCATGCATGTATGTTTTTGTCCTTTGGATTGCCATTGCCATTGGAAGTTTATCCTGTAGCATTGCTAAATACCGTGCACCATTCATAGTTGTGTTCTTCGGAAGAAAATATAAGTTTCCACGCCCATAGTGACCGAAACAACCCCAAACCATCACACTTGGAGGGTGTTTCATTGTCTTTAGGGTGTATTTAGGGTCCATCCTATTTGAGCCAATAGGCCGGCGAACCTTTTTTGGACAACTTCTGAATGTCAAAAATGTCGACTCATCGCTAAATAAAACCTTCTTCCAGTCATCAACAGTCCAATGAATGTATTTTTTACAAAATGCGACACGTTTTTTACGCATTTTTTCATTAATGAACGGTTTCTTAGCAGCATGGCGAGATGGTAATCCGAGTTCTTTTTGGAGCCGCTCCTGGATAGTTCGTTCAGAAACACCAGATAACAAATTATTCATATTAAATTTTATTTCTTTCGCAGTTATTGTTGGGTTTTTCAATACTAAACGTTTCATAAGTTTGTCTGTTCGCGAATTTGTTTTTCTCGGTCTGCCAGATCGTTTTTTAGGGACTGGCTGGTTAGGCCACCATTGTTCTTAGCCCGTGAAACCCATAAATTAAGGGTACTTTGGGATATGTTTAATTCCTTAGCTATCTGTCTCTGTGATTTCCCACATGCATGCAAAGCAACAATAGCACCTCGACAATCACTCTTAAGTTGTTTTTTAGCACACATTATATATAAATTTTATTTACACCACTTTCTGTAAAAAAAAAAAAAATATCAAGAAATTTACACAAACAGTGAAATCTGACAAATTTGAGACACAGCCACCCGCATCGAAGGCTACCAGAACACTAATTTGAGAATGCGTTGGATAGCTCTCATATCAGCGAGCAACCTCAAAGTTACCAGATGTCGCTAGAACAAATAGAAAGTGAATTACGTGTCTCTGAATATCAAGGGAAAATATTGTATTTTCTTGAGTGATCGGATACTTTTCGCGGGCACTGTATATATATATATATATATATATATATATATAATTGGCACACTTGTTAGAGTTGCTGCATGGTCATTCAGCGAATTAAAAACCTTCATGCAATAAGACTGCGAAGAATGGGTAGGAAGGGCTGGGGTGTAGGATTGCCGTGGGAGAAGGAAGTGTAAAGACTGGCGGTAGAATGCATGAAATGAAGTTGTGATGAAATAAATTTGACTGGTCGGCAACAAAGTTGAATCCATGTTATTTCTTGCTTCACAACTTTGAAATGGAACAAATTAAATCTCATTAACTTTGATTTCATTTGTAGTTTATATGTAAAGATAAGAAAGAGAGAATAAAACTACATTTGAAACATATATATATATATATATATATATATATATATATATATATTAGTGATGTAGGTCACATCCGCATCCGCATCCGCATCCGCGGAACATCCGCACATTTTCTCGCATCCGCATCCGCACCCGCATCCGCACTTTGGACTGCGGATGTCGTGCGGATGTGGACCGTTGAGATAAATTGTCATTAATAAGCGGAAATTATCAAATTCTACTATATTAATAGAACTAGTTCATTGTGCGCAAAAGTGATGCAAGCGACAAGACGAGAGGCTGTTCTTGTATGAAGTTACTCTCTTGCAACCTACTTAGATCCACGTTACAAAGCTAAGTTATTTTCACCTAGTACATTAGAACGAGTTAAATCATCACTTGGCAAAGCAGTTGAAGAGCTTCAATCTCTTGAATCTGTCGCTTCGCCACCCACCAAAAGAATAAAAGTTTCAGTGACAGAACCAACACCTTCAACAAGCAAATCTATCACAGAATCTCTCTCTCAGTTTCTTGAGTCAAGCAGCAATGACGAGACCTACGCGATGTCAAAAGATGTAGTAAAAATGATCGAGAGCTATCACCAAGAAAAACGCCTGGCTGCATGTGACAATCCTATTAGTTGGTAGAAAAATACGCAGAATATCTATCCATACTTGAGTAAACTTGCAAGGAGACATTTAGCCTGTCCTCCAACAAACGTACCAAGCGAGAGATTATTTAGCAGTGCTGGATTAATATATGATGAAACGAGAAACAGACTGGCAGCAGAAAAGGCAGAAAAATTAATGTTCCTTAAGCATAACCTTCCTATAATTAAGTTTGAACATTAAACGATGAACATCTTAGTTTACTTTATTTTAATTACTCATTTATAAATATGCCTAATAAAACTTTAAACTTGATATAAATAGTTATGAAGCTAATTAAAGATCTCTTTCTATAAGGGTGGAGGTTGGGGAAAGAGGTCGATGAGGTGCATTTGAGTTGGGTTCACGTCCCGCATCCTGGTAACACAATTATGGTTTCTAATTGTGGCTGAAACTCAACAAAATATAACGAATTTATTTGCAGACGAATTCACTAATTGATTTCTATATTAGTTAGATGCTTGATATTATTTTATATGTTCAGAGAAAAGTACAGCAATTATTGTACAATTAATCAATTATACTACATTATAGCTACAGCTCTCTCTATATAATAACTTATTATATACGTTAAACACAACAAATCTCGAATATATCCTAAAAAATAACGATAATGTAGACATCCGCATCCGCATCCGCATCCGCGGATGTTGAAATCAAACATCCTCATCCTCATCCGCATCCGCGGATGTGACAAAAATGACATCCGCTACATCACTAATATATATATAGTATAACCTTGGTTTTGCTTCCGCCCGAATTGTTCATTCTCACGAAGGTCAACCATCTCACGACCTCCCGATCAGTAACCCAGCATTCTAACGACTAGGCTACCCAGGGTACCCATTTATCTACTAACCAATTTTTATTCTGTGAAAGGATGGACAGCTGGGTTAGCTGGGTTAGCTGCCTGCCGTCACCAGGATTCGCACCCGGGGCCGATTGATTCGTAGTCAGTGATCCTTACCACTGCACCACATAGGCGCATCGCATATATATATATATATATATATATATATATATATATATATATGTGTGTGTGTGTGTGTGTGTGTATATATATATATATATATATATTCAAATTTTAAATGGCAATTTTAATTACCTTTTTTACTATCACCATTATAGTCATTATCATTTTCATGTTCGTTAATTTATAGTTGTTGTTTTTCTTTCTTAATGACTTACTCTCCAAGACTAAATTAGTTGCAATAATAGAAGGCATTTTATAGAGCCCTTAAGAGATCACTTGCCAAGATATGGTAGACGTCCTCAGCAGTCCAACAAAGAAAGATCGTTCGTAGGGAGGCACTCGAAGAATCTTACACAAAGAGGTTTTAAGGAGTCAACAAAACAGATTAGTTTTACTGTCGCTATAACGAGTGAGGTTTTTAAATTTTCAAAAGCAGAAACTGAGAATGAAAATAAGACACATTTCGCTAAAAAAAAAACGGGAAGGGGAGAGAGAGAGAGAGAGAGAGAGAGAGAGAGAGAGAGAAGAGTTATAAGGAGTTATAAGGAGATACAAGTATAAGAGGGAGCCTCAAAGCCCTTTCGTTCCACTCGGGGAGGTTCCTCTTATTAAACTGGTTCATTTTTAACCTATTTAAGCAGTAGTAGAAAAATTGATTTAAACGCACAAGGCTCTCGCCCCACCCTCCGCTTCCTCCCCGCGAGAGGTGGGCACGGAAAAAGGTTGAAGAAAATACCTTGAGCCTGGAAATGTAGCGAAGGAAATTTTATAGGAAACAGGAAAATATACAGAGTGATTCATAAATGTGTTTCTTCAATCGCAGGGTGTATTCTTGAGACAAAAGTAAAGAAAAAAAACATATAAACAGGTTGAGAAACCCGTAGGTTTCGAGCGACACGCGATAGAAAAATGAAACTCCTAAAGATTTTTTACATTTTATGCAAATACACAGTGTGATACATTTGCTTCATTAAACTAAATGTTCGAAATTCGTTCCTACTTCTTGAATACATGCCTCAGCACGTCGCACCAGTGATTGTCTGACACACTCAAAAATTCCTGGAGTAGTGCAGATCGTTTCACAATTGTCTTCAACTGGTTGCCACATTTTATCAAGTGCTCGAACTTCTGTAACATAAACTAGGCTTTTTAAATTACCCTACAAGTAATAACCAAGAAGATTTAAATCTGGTGACCGAGCTGGCCAAAGAATAGAACCACTGGCGGATTTACGAGGGAGGCGGTGAGGGAGCCCTTTTTTGTCAAATTGTTTATCTTGGCGCCGCTTCCAAATGCTTTATTTTTTATAATAATTTTTTTTTAATTTCTAAAAGGAAGAAGTACATACTTTTTTAAATCATAAAAAACATCAAAATCACCCTTGTAAATACCTGGCAACTTAAATTTCAATTTTATTTTTAGAAACTGTGTATAAAAATAATATTAACGTCGTATACTTAATTAAATTATGCTTTCCAACTTTACATATTCATTTATTAATGGTTGTAAATATTTGTAGACACAAGGTTAATGTGCTTGTAAGCCCTTTGCGTAGTATTCACATTCACGATCTTCCTCTCTCTAAATGACTGATTCAGGTAATACTTTGAACAGATGGATTAGATAACGTCACTCAAATTAGTTCCAATATTTACTACCAGAAACCTGGTCTTTAACTACATTTTAACCCTCCTCAGGTATAGTGGAGTACCACCTCCCCCACGCTATGACGCAGTTTCATGTTTCATCATGAAGGAAGGCTGGGAGCAGCACCACTTTCCATGATTTTGTCAGCCGCAGTGGTGGTGGGGATACGACGTTCGTGCCTGCGCTCTGTTGGCAGTGTAAGCATACTGAAATGCGCATTGGGGTAGGACGTACCCCCTATACCTGTGGTGTGTGTCTGAAGTGAATTTCACATAATTTTTGCAAATTTTTTTCTGTGACGAATAACTAATTTTTTTTCTGTTTTTTTCAGTGAAATAATTTCAAGTATAGACAATAATAATAGCATAGACAATAATAATAATATAAATAAAATGGCATCATCACAGAAACGCCTCACAGAGGCCGAATTGTTACAAACAGTGTATGATGGAATTGATGACGGTGATACAAGTGAAATGTCGGATCATTGTGATGATGAACTTGAAATACAACCAATTTATGATAGTGATGAGGACAAGGAGTATGTTCTGGCGCTAAGTGAGATTGAAAGTGAAAGTGACATAAATGACCTGCCCAACCGCAAAGTTGCCAAACACAAACACACAGCTGCCAGACCCTCATCTACAGCTGCCACACCCGCAGCTACAGCTGCCACATCTGCATCCACATCAACCACACCCGTAGCTGATGGAAACGAACAAGATTTTAGGTTCAAGTTCCCAGTGAGGTCACTCAAAGGAAAAGATGACACAATTTGGAGTACACAAGCACCAGCAAGAGGTAGAATGCAGCGGCTAAACATCTTTTATAATCTTAATGAAGGTCCAACTGGTGCAGCTACAGCAGCTCATACTCCTGAAGAGTGTTTGCAGCTGTTCAGCTCTGGCGATATGGTGGATGTCATCGTGGAGCACACCAATAATTGCATCAAGAAACTCTGTGTCAAGTATTCCAAGATAGTTAGTGCTACATTAGACACTACACCGGCTGAAATCAGGGCTCTGATAGGGATTCTATGCTTCTCTGGGTCAAAACGAGATGGTCATTGGCGACCTCAGAGATGTGGTCCATACAGTTTGGGCCACCAATCTACAGGGCAGGCATGAGTGAACGAAGGTTCTGCTTCCTCATTCGATGTCTGCGTTTTGGCGACCCAGAGACACGTGCTGAGAGGAATAAAACAGATAAGTTGCCACCAATCAGAGACCTTTGGGGCAGATTCATCTCAAGCTGCACGGCCAACTACAAAACGTCACCATCGATGAGCAATTGTTGGCCTTTAGAGGGCGTTGTTCCTTTCGCCAATATATTGCAAACAAGCCTGCAAAATATGGGCTAAAAATCGTGATGGTCTGTGATGTAACAACCAAATACATGCTAAGCGCACGCATGTACCTTGGAAAACAGAAGAAGGCTGCACAGGGAACGTTAAATCAGGGCAACTACTTTGTACGACAGCTAATGCAGCCTTACTCTCAGTCAGGACGCAATGTTACGTGCGATAACTGGTTTACATCACAACCCCTCATAGACGATCTCTGGACAAATATGAAGTTAACTCTGGTGGGGACCATAATAAAAGACCGAAAAAGCATTCCACCTGTACTTAAGGAGAAAAAATATCAACCAGTCAGGACCACTGGATTCCTGTTTTGCAACAACAACACTTTGGTTAGTTACCGGCCCACACCACAGAAGATTGTTTTTGTGGTGTCCTCCATGCAGAAAGAGCCTGTCATGGAACACAAGAAGGCAGAGATCACACACTTCTACAATCACACAAAGGGGGGTGTGGACTCCTTGTACCAAATGTTCGGGATGTACAGTTGTCGCATGACAAAAAGATGGCCCCTCTGTCTATTTTACTGGATGTTGAACATCGCCTTCATCAACGCATTCGTTATCTACAAGAACACAACACGATCACAAACACGACAGGGTTTCATGCTGGAACTTTCACTCGAGGTGGTGAAACCATGGGCAGTGCACCGCCTGACAGTCAGTGGCATATCCCACGGTGTCAGAGCCATCATCCACACCACTTTCAAATTGCACCAACAGGAACCAGATGCTGCACCAACCCAGCAGACAATGAGGAGGTGTTCAAAATGTCCAAGAAAAGACGACAAAAAGACCAGAATTGTCTGCTACAGGTGTCAGTCTCCTATCTGTACAAGGCATACCGTGCATGTCTGCAGTGATTGCATGTAAAAGTAGGGTAAGTACAGGTATAATAAATATATAACAAATAACATAGCAAATATATAACAAATAACATATAAATACATGTTCATGTCAGGTGGTTTAAATGCTCCATATAGAGTGATCGAAAAGCCACAAGAAAAATGCAAAATTTTGGCCAAATTTTGACCACTACAAAAAAAAACCAATTTTCACTTTCCTGCTTCGAGGCATCCAAGAAGTCTGTGCAGATGACCTTCCTCCCAGATGATGGCCAGGGCAAGTGCGCGAAGATTTTTGGTTCAAATAGATTTTCTTACTTTTACTTTTTTCTGTTCATAATTTTTTTTATTTCTTTCAAATTTTGTAAAAAAGTTTTTTTTGCTTGAGGTAAAATAGGTTAATTTCTTCAAAGAATTTTTAATTCCACCTTCAACGTTAAAGAATTGATGCTAAAAGAATATCATAAGTGTTTGGTTTCAAATAAATAAAGTTCTGCAATTTTTGGCCATTTTTTTTTCCTCCTGGGGTAGGAGCTACCCCACTATACCTTTCGTGTTACAGAATGACCCCTATACCTGAGGAGGGTTAATAAACGATAAAAATTTGCCTGCTGGTGCTTAAAGGGTTAACATATGTATTTTTAATTCCAGTGTATGTAATTATATTTATATATAATTAAATATTATTTGGGCGCAATTTTTACATATGTAAAGGTCCGCCCCCCCCCCTTCCGAAAATCCTAGATCCTACTGAATAGAACCACCGCGCCCTATCCCTATCCCTTGAGGAGTTTCATCTTTCTGTCGTGTGCTATAGCTCGAACCCTACGAGTTTCTCGATATATGTTTATATGGTCTTTTTTCTTTACTTTTGTCTCAAGAATACACCCTACGACTTATGAAACACATTTATGAATCACCCTGTATAAACTAGCTCTACAATTATGCTATGCACACACAGATATCGTACACTAGATAATACCGCTATATAAACTAACCAATAATACAATGTACTGACTGTGTGTGTGTGTGTGTGTGTGTGTGTGTGTGTGTTCAAAATCGTTTTCTCTTATTTTTGATTCTCAAAATTCTTTAAAAAAATATAAAGAATATGAAACAAAGTTTTGAGAAATTCTTTTATAGGACTATCTTTCATGTTTACTTTTAGGAAAAACCTAATTTTCTTTTTGAAAAGGAGAATGTGAAATAGAATTTTAATTTTTAATACAGTACACTCATTGATTTAACTAACCTTAGTAATATAACCGCAGTTAGGGAAAAGGGAAAAAGAGGGTAATGGGTCCATTTAAGATGAGAAGGAAAAGAGGAGTGCCATGCCAAGGGAAGTACTATTGCCGATGGGAGTGCCAGTGCCAAGGAGTATCCCCAAAAGTAGAAACTGAATGTAGAGTAACCTTACCTAATCGACCCTAAAAATAAAAGTGTAAACAAAACTTAACCTAACCTATAGAGTATAGTAACCTAATGTGGGGAGTTACAGAATATATGATAGTAACCTAACCTTACCTAACCTAACCTAAACTTGAATATATATACATATATATATATATATATATATATCAGTGGCGACTCCAGCTCTTCAAGACTACTCGGGCTCTTTTTAAATTTTCAAGTCTACATATGAGCCGACATTTAAATGCATGACAATAACTTAAGATTATCAATAAAATAAATAAATATATACCTCGGTAAAAAAATTATTTGAATTTTATTTACTTGAACATAAAGTCCAAGCGTCTTGGTTTTAAAGCAAATTCCTTTAATATATATTCGGTCATGTAATTCCTTTTTGCCCATGGGTGGGCTATACTTCTCAGAATACTTATAATATTAAAAATAAATCAGATTATTTAAGAAAAGTGAACAACCTCACATTGCGGCAAAAATCAAACTGCACCGCCGCCTAAGGCAGTTGAAGGCACGCTTATCGAAATGTAAAAAGTTACCATGTATCGCCAGAATTAAAAATTGTGCCTCTACAAGGCCGAAGGATATAAGCCCGAGTTGAAATGTTTTTTCTTTATAAAAAAATTAATAGGAGGAAAAACGTAATTTATTTAATGAGAATTAGAAGAAGGACTATTATGTAACCGTATGCAAGCAAATAATTATTCATTAAAAGAACTTTAAATATACGATATTACTTATACTTTCTCGGACGTAATGTCTTGCTCCCGAGTAAAGGATCTTGAAAGATTACACGAAAACTTAATGTGTCAATTGTTTTTTTTTATAGGTAGTAAGGGTATCTAAATGCGCTCAAAATTTGCTTGCGTGACGAAGGCTAGACAGAAAAATAGTAACATACTACCAGCCAAAAACCATTTTTACTATTTGTATTTAAAACTTTTTTTTAAACTTAAATCTATAAATACACAATTTTATCTCTCATGCTTCTCCTTGCCCCTTGCCTCTCGGGCTCAGCGCGAGAAGCCCGAGTGCAGGAGTCGCTACTGATATATATATATATATATATATATATATATATAGCTAGTTCTCGTTCGTTGCTGTTCCGTGCGTTGCTCTCTCTTCACACGAAGGTCAAGCTGGTGGCTCCGCCTCTAGGTCTGGCTTGGTGGAGGAGCGAGTTGCTTTCTTACGCTCTCCACCGCAGGTACACCCGGCTCATCTGGTACCGTCCTGAGCCATGCATCTAGCCTTCTCTTGAAGACTTCATCTTTGACCCCTGTAACGTTTCTGAGGTCCTTTGGAAGCTGGTTAAAAAGTCTTGGCCCCATGACAACCAAGCTATTTTCCTTCAGTGTTCAAGAGGTCCCTTGTCGGGCATTTAATTTGGGAACACTACACATCCTGTCTACCCTATTTTCTAGTGTTGTTTGAATGGTAATTGGGTTTAGTTTGTTTGGTATCAGTTTTTCGATCATTTTCCATATATAGATTAAGGTGTACCTCTCCTTCTTTCCAGGGAGTACAAATTTAGTTTACGTAGTCTTTCCAAGTAGTTGAGCTCTTTGCAGCCATCAATCTTTGCTGTGAAATGCCTGAGAGTTTCTTCTAGTCTATTAGTTTCTTCCTTTTTATATGGGGACGTCAAGACTGAGCAGTATTCAAGTTTTGGTATAATTTGAGTTTTTAGCAGGGGAATCATTACTGTCTTGTCCCTTCTTCTAAACGTTTTTAGTACCTGTCCCACCACTCTTTTTGCTTTGTTTATCGCTATCTGATTTTGTGTTTCGAATTTCGCATCATCGGTCATTATTACCCCCAGATCGATTGCTTTAGTGCTTTTCTGAATTTATGCAAAGGGGGATGGGGGTATGCAATAAGTCAATGCTGCAAAGGGGAGGGGTTATCCCCCAAGCTGCAATGAATGGGGTAGGGAGCTTCAGGGGCAGAAGGGAGGATGACCTCCCCCAAATGGGTAACCTTAACCTAAGAGAGGGAGAGAAAGGAAAAGGAGGAGGGTCTTTGGGGGAGAAGTTGGGATGTCCTCACCCACCAAAGGGAAACACTAACCTAAGCCTTAACGTAAGAAGGAGAGAGGAGAGAGTTCTTTATTCCACCGGAGTCCGTCGCATAATGAGCGTCATAGGGCCCAGCAGCTGTTATATAGAGGGTTGTGAGTTGCCAGATACAACTTTTATTTTAATTATGTTCAGGTGTACCTTATTAGGGTGAGTTGACAGATATCACCATTTATTTTAATTATTTATTTATAGATGAGTTGCCAGAGGAAAACGTTCTACTTAATTGCTCGAACTAATTAAAACACATTTAAACGATCCACAATATTAACAATAAAATAAATACAATTAATCTGAAATGAATGAAAAAACAAATGATACACAAAATACAAGCAGAAAATATCAATACATACTTTATATATATATATATATATATAAAAAAAAACAATAAACATTTTAACTAACTTCTCCAAAAGTGTCTATTTACTTTTGTCGATCATCTCTATATAAGATGTCTTCAGCAACAGCATCCCTTTTTATTCGAAGAAAGACCAAAATGTATAACGAGGTAAACTCGATACGCATAAAAACTCACACCTGACTTGCACGAGGCCTCTTCAAAACCGCAAAAGATCGTGGATAACTACTTTCACATAAAGACTCGCTTCCGTCTCCTCTCTCTCTCTCTCTCTCTCTCATGCGACTCTCCTTTCCCTGTTACTGTGTATTAAATTTATTTTTTTCATTTTCATTTCATTTCCATTTCATTATTATTATTATTATTATTATTATGTCTTATTTTTCTTTGCGTGTAATTTGCATGTTATCTTCTTTCTTCATAGATGTGTTAATCCTTTACATCGTCTCTGTTATTGAAATGAGTTGAAACAAAATGAGATGAAAATGAAATGAATTGAAACGAAATGACATGAAAATGAAATAAATGAATGAATGAATGAAAATGAAAAAATTAAAAGTTTTATCATTATTATTATTATTATTATTATTATTATTATTATTATTATTATTATACAGGCTTCTTGCACAATTTTTGAAAAGAAAAAATCATCAATTTTTTATAAGTATATTGGAACTCATTTACCGAGTTGGTTTATAATGGTCGTAAGTAGTGACAGCAAAATTTTTACAGAAATATAAAAAAAAGGAATGAAAAGAAAAACAAAAATATTTATAATTTCTTTATTATAAAATCCTCTCGATAAGATCGTAAAGGAAAAATTTGAAAAAAAGAGACTCAACAATTCATTTTATTAAATTGAAAAACATAATTGATTCCTTGTGAAGACTTTTGCGGTGCGGCTCTGGTTCGTCCCAGCATACTGTCTCGTGAACCTAACCTGGCCTACGGTTCAGACCATAGATTCTCCTTGTACTCTAACGACTTCTGGAACCTAACCTAACCTAATACGTTGCAAAGGGTCTAAACTTGTCAGACTCGTGCAAAGATTAGAAAATAATGAAAAAACACACCTATCAACTAATCTCGACAAAGGGTACCCACTTACTGGAATAATATTACTTAATTATACGACACATAGGAGAGCAATTATGCTGTGTGTGGAAGATAATGGAGAATATATTTAATACACAGATTTTCAAAAGACCTTTTGGAGAGAGAAAAGGAAAAAAATATACAAACGAGGAATATATGCAATAAAATTCGGACCATAGATTATCTTTGTAACTGGAACCTAACCGTGGTGCAAATGTATTTATACAGTAGTAATAATAGCTCACTCGGTTTTCCTTCTCCCCGAATTATTCATTTTGACTAAGGTCAAGCTTGTCACTCCGCCTTAGACCAACAGTTTAACGTTGAATCAAAACTACGCTCCAGCACAGGCGGGCAGAAATTACAATGTCATCATCCGGACTCGATCTCTCAACCTCCGATCAGCAGCCCAGCGTCTTAACCACTAGGATACCTAGGGTACCCATTTATCTACCAGCCCAACCAGACATTCATTTTCACGAACTAAGCACATTTTAATCACACTCCTACGCGAAAATTGGCAAGTAGAAAGTCAAGTCGAATAGATTTATCCATAAAGGGAAAAAATTGCAGATCGATTAGTATGACCTCAAATAATAATGCAAATATTGTCGTGGTAGAGATTGCAAGTGGCAAATGTTGATCAATTTTGCAAAGAGTTGAGGGATATTGCATGAAGGGGTGGGTTCCAAAAAGGGAAAAAAGAGAATAGTATGGGCGCAAATAGTAATGCAAAATATTGTCGTGACAGGGATTGCAAATGAGCTCATACACCTTGACATTTGAGCATTAAATCTACGGAGAAGATAAAGACACCATTAGTCGACCAATCAGGACGTCCAAAGCGTGTGTCCGTTATATCGGTGTTACGAATGGCACACAAATTTAACATAGCTCCGCCCAGTTACATTGACAACCAATAACTGTGAATCACAGCTGAAAGGAAATATTTTCAGCTGTGATTCACAGTAGTTATTTTCATCAGTGAATAAACATTCCCTCCGTCATGAATCAAGAACTTTACAGTTTACCAGATTTATATCAGGATGGAGACATTGCAGCGGTGTCTACAATTAATCTTTTTAACGCAGCCGACCGGGACGGATTATTCCCAACGCAAACTGTCGATGATGATTTTTGCAATGACGCTCCTTACGATCCGACGCAAGGGACTGCCGTAAAAATGTAAGTAATTATGTGCCTGTAATTTTATTTTTTGTAGCCAATTATTCCAATTATTCGCGAACTTGTTATTTATTTAGTGTGCCTGTCATTAGGAGAAAGAGAAATGTTCTGGATTATTTCATCATATGTATGGAGGGTTGTAGTAAATCAGCTCACCACATTTAAAATGATCCATTTAAATAGTAGGTATCCGCAATTATAGATTAGTTTGCAATTAATATTACGCTATAGTCCTTTTTGGATTCGTTGAATTTTACATAGCAATCCTTTGCAAGTTTAATTAATTTTATAATTTCCATAATAAATGTTATTCGGTATTTTCTCTTAAAGGAACTTCTCTCATCGGTTTGAAGATATCTTCACATTGTAATACTCTGCATATATCTTAAGCAATTAGGTTTTTATTAGAAAAGATTCAGTATGAACTAATGAATTATTATTTCTTCTTTAAGGTCCGACGAGGATTTGACTCGTGTTATACAATCTTTTCGTTTTGAAGAAACGCATGTCGTGGACCTAAATACAGAGATAAAAGATTGCCACATCATTAACGAAATAATGTAAGTTTTTTCTTCTGTTTTGAGCTTTTATTCGGGTAAGAAGACGCAAGGTATTTTCATCAATTTATTAAATGAAAGAAATCATGTTTTTATTACAATAATCATCTTCAATAAGCTACAGAATACAAAAACTAATATTATTGGATGCAACTATATATATATATATATATTATATATATATATATATGGGATGAATTTCACAATTAAGCACGTGAAATGAATGAATGCTGCAATAGGGTGTGTCAGTTTGGGACGTGAAAATTAATTTTTGCCAATTCCTTCACTGAGAGGTTTTAAAAATATGTTTTTGGATGTGAAGAATTCAAATCTGCTATTATTTTTGTGATTGCTCAACACTTAGCTTGGTAAATCTACGTTTGATTAAAAAGCACATAAATTGCTCTCGGAAAACAACATTTATTAATTTTAGCTTCTCAAAATGTCAGGTAATGCTATAAAAATTTTAGTTTGTCGGCATAAAACATATCCTAGTAATCATAAAACATATCCTTGTAATCATAAAACAACATTAGAAAGTAATGACATCAGTAAAAAAAAATATTTAAACAACAAGTTTCAAGTCTTGCTTTGATTCGTTCTTGGACATCAGCCGCCGACTTGCTTCTTGGCCTCTGATATAGCCCTCACGTTTCTCATGTGTATACACCCTGCCTGCTGCCTCTGTGACTTGTTTCACAGATCTCTCTTTTGACTGAGCATGACAGGGTCAATGTGGAACTTGCATAGGCTTGTCAAAGAACTTCTTTACTTCCGCTGTAGTCAGTTTACATGTCAAACGAGGTTCAAATACCCGTCAGACCAGTCTGTCAGCTCCAACACGGAAGAAGCACTGGGGTTGATGGAAGGTGTCTTCCTGGGACGTACAGAAAGATCTCCAAGTGTGTTATCATCTCCACCCCTCATGTCAACAATCTTTTGGACACCAGCTCTCCTCTCCTCACTGTCATCTGAGCACAAGAGTGTCTGGATTATCATTTCGCTGAATGCATACCATGCTGAACGCTTGATGGTTGGCAAAACAGCATCCACTACAGCCTTCTTTTGCAGCCTAACTAGCCGCAGCTGAAACAAGATGTGGCGTGGGCCTTCCACCCAAGAGTGTTTTACTTTGATGTTGAACCAACAGGGGTAGTACACACCAACAATGTATTCCACTATCAGTCTTAAGTTGTTGAGGGTTTTGCCTTTAAGGCCATGTTTTGAAACCCATATGCGACAAAGCCTGTTTGCTGTTGTCAACCACCTTGAATGGCTCACTGGACCAATTTCAAGAAGGGCCAGATCTGTGGGAAGTTCTCCTGTCCTTATGGCCTGTGTGATCCTATACCCGTACGCTTGATCAGTAGAGAGATCCTTTACGACATTGTCACTCAGTGAAGTAAGAGGCTCTCCAATTGAGAGTTTGGTGAATGAAGGATCAATTTCAAGTTCGGTTGCAGTGTCTAGCATCTTGCCAATGTTACCTGTCCACTTGTTGTTAGACAAGGTCTTCCCATCCAGTGCTGTGATCAAGTGTCGCAGGGGTAACTCGTTAGTGTGGAGGGCACAAACCAACCAGATCAGCTTACGGCAAAGCTTGACCTCTACCCAATGCATGGAACCACCCTCCCAGCCAGTGTTAACATTTGTAGAATCACCTCCAATGGCCTGCAGGCTTTTATCAATGCCCTTCTTCTTCATGAAATCTACAAGATTATCAGCAATAACTTCAGCAGGTTTTTTCTCGTTGAGCCTTTCTCAGGAGTGAAGTGGTAGAGATATCTTCCACCTGGCTCACTGCACACAGAATAATGCTCTTCTTTGATGATACCGGGGAACTGACGATCTGAATTGTCTGCTTTCAGCATAACTTTATTTGTATCTTGACGGCCGTCAAAGAAGATGCAGTCAATTTCGTCCTTCTTACAAAGATTATCAAATTCCTGATCGAAGGATCTCATAACTTTTTCTTGGGTCCTCTTGACTTTATTGTGATCAACTACAAGTCTCTTGTCTTCTTCAGTGATCAAGCCAGCATCCATAAAGGCAGCAGTGGTGATGGCAGCTGTGGCACGCAGGCCAACACCATATCTGATGCTATGCATAGCAACATTAGGTATTTCTAATGTGTTGTACTCTGGCTTTTTATTGGAAGTTGAAGACGTGCTTCGTATTTCTAATGTCACTTCATAACTTCCATCCTTTCCATCTTGAGCATCAGCTATTTGCTCTTCATTTTCATCATCAGAGAAAATTATTTCATTTGATGGCATTGAAACATCCTGCTTACTTGTCTGCTTATATTCAGCAAGCCTTTTCTTTCGTCTTCTTGCCGCTTCTGCTTTTTGACTTGTCTGTTGTGCTCAGGTTGATCTGGCAAGCCAATCTGATGTGGTCCAATAGAACCAGACTTGTCTCTCTGACCTTTAATGAAAGCAAGTTCCTTCACAGGGATCTTCATCTCCCTAGGGCATGTACAGTTAATGTGAGTTTCGTTTTTGCAACCAGCATCTGCAAGACAGCCAAATTCAGAGCAGAGAACAATTTTACACTTGCAACTGAGGATGTCAAAAAGCTTGTCAAGTTTTGCAATGAAAGCCTCTTTGACATGTAGCTTTCCTCTCCAAGAGATATGTTTTTGGCCTGCTCCCAGCTCTCTTGGATCTTGTTTAAGATTGTGACTCGTGAATTTACAACGGGGGCTACAAAAGAACTGTTTGCTCGTTCCCACTTTTCAAGCACTTTAGGGTAAATGTCCTTTGCAAGACTGGCTGCTGGGTAGTTTCTCACATCCTCACCACTTTGTTCTCTTAGCAGTAGCCCATATTTCAGAACGTCTCGCAGAGTTGGGAGTTCAGAGGGCAACAACTCTCTACCAGTTCCAATTAGGTTGCTCATATGTGTGAATGTCCCCAGTCTTGTCCTCCTTTTAGAAGCCATTGTAGGTCAATTCGCACTGGTTAGGATGGTAGCACTGACGGACAAGTAATCTTCAGCACACTGATGAATATGTTTCAACCTGTGAAATAAGCAAAAACAGCAGTACATTATATATACAGCATATACAGGGTGTCCGAGAATTATCTGTACAATTTTTGGCTGTTATTAAAAGTCAACCATGAAGTGTAGAAATTCCAGTGTTGTCTCATTTTACAGAGAATCTCATTAAGTGTTTTCTGATACCAAGTTTTGACAAGTTTTTTAGAAATTCCAGTGTGTCCGAACATTATCTGTACAATTTCATCTTTTAATAAAATTCTTGATAACACACGTAAAATTCTTAAACAAGATTATTTAGAATCTGTATTTTCAAAAGTTTCTTTTATTAAAGTAACGTTCTTACAAACATTCGATATGTGCACCATTAGTGTTTCGCAAAACATCCAATCGATACTCCAAATGTTGCCATTTACGCTGCAGCATATCCACATCAATTCGCTCAATAGCAGCTGTGATTCTTGCTTTTAAATCATCAATGTCTGTCACCCGCGTACATTTCTAAAAAACTTGTCAAACCGTGGTATCAGAAAAAACTTAATGAGATTCTCTGTAAAATGGGACAAGACTGGAATTTCTACACTTCATGGTTGACTTTTAATAACAGCCAAAAATTGTACAGATAATTCTCGGACACCCTCTATAATTATTAATATAATAATTATTATATAATTCCACAAAAATAAAAAAAGTCTATTTTTATGTAGCTTCTTACCAAGCAAAACTAAATTATATTAAATTAACAAAAATATCTTTAGAATTCCTAAGTCATGCTGCAACTTTTTAGCACCCCTCATATTTGGAATTTGAAAGTTGAAAAATTCGACACACCCTAATGCTGCAAGTCCACCAGGAAAAAGAAAAACGATTCCAAGGTCTTTCATGTATTCAGAGCTACACCTGGTCAGGGAATGAAGAGAGAAGGCAAGATGCCCATAAATATATACAACGTAGCGGAAACCAAAGCAATTAGCACATACTTAACAAGAGTTAATGAGAGGCAAAAGGAATTTTAACAAGATATTGTCAATTTTATACATTCCCGCAGTTATTGAAATTGTTTTTAAAATTAATAAATGCACATTCTAAAATATTTCTTCCTATTATATCTCTGTTTTCAACAAGCGCTTTAGAACTATCCCACTTGATGCTTTGATTACATCTATACATATGGTTAAACAAAGCATTGGAATTATTAGCTGTTCTACACGCATATTTATGCTGTTTTACCCTAATATCTAACGTTCTACCAGTTTGGCCTATATATACTGAGTTACATTGTGTACATGCAATCGAATACACAGAACCAACAACATTTTCCGGGCTATTCTTTATTAGGCGTGATTTAACAGTATTATTATACTTAAAGACTACATTGATGCCAATTGCTTTAAGTAAAGTTGGAAGATATTGAAAATTAACATGATAAAGTAGGCTAAGGATATTTTTACGCTCAAATTCCTTTACAGTTACATTATTATAATACCTATTCTTGGCTTTCCTAAGACAGTTATCTAAAAATGAAATAGGATTACATAATTTAGTACCAATATTCATGATATTGCATAACTCGGAATCTAAAAATTCAGGACTGACAACTCTCAATGCTCTAAGAAACATAGCAGAGAAAACAGAGGATTTAATCGAGGGATGATGGTCAGAATAAACATGCACATAAGAGATATTATTAGTAGGCTTGCGATAGACTTAAAATTTGAACTGATTAGAGCATCTCAAAATTTTTAGATCCAGAAAAGATAGGCTTCCATCATTTTCTTTTTCAACTGTGAACTTAATAGATGGGACTAAATTGTTCAGCCTACCAAGAAATAAGTCAACATCCAAATTATTAGGCCAAAGGCATAAACTATCATCAGTGGCGACTCGTGGTATAAATGTATGGGGGTGCGATTTCATAAAATTTATAATTTTTAGAATTCTAGTACATAAACAATCACATGGTGCTTCCGTACGGTACTTATATGTCAATAGAAGCCATACATTTGTATTAAAAAAATATTTTAATAAAATATAAAAATAATTGTTGAATATCTTAAAATTAATATATTTTTTATCTGTTAAATTAATATTTATAGTTTCAAGCAAGGACGAGCGACCGCTCCATCGCTCCATCGCTCCTATACACCAGTCGCCACTGACTATCATCTATATACCTTTACCAAACCAGGTTAAAATTAACAATCGGAGGCAAAATTCTTCTTTCAAAAAATTCCATTTATAAATTAGCTAGTACAGGTGAAAGGGGATTTCCCATCGCCAATCCAAACGACATAGCATAAAACTTATTTTCAAACTGAAATTTACAGCCTTGACACAAAGCTTAATTAATTCAGTAAGAATGTTGTGTTGAACAGGGAAATTTCAGAGATCTTATCTTTTAAAAAAATCATGTAGGTCATCAACAGGGAATAATGGGCTTTCGCAGCAGTTTCTTAGTATCAATCCATCACTACCATATTTGTACGGCTTAGTAAAAACACACAAAGTTAATAATCCCATGAGGCCTATTGTTAGCTCAGTAGGCTCCGTAACCTATAACTTATCTAAATGATTAATTAGTTTATTAACGCCGTTAGTTGGTTCTATTTCTAAGTCACATATTGTAAATAGCATGGATCTTATTGACAAGCTGAAGTTTCCTAATGACCCTAATTTCAAATTGGTAAGCTTTGATGTATGCTCGTTATTCACAAAAGTCCCTGTTGACGACCTACTTCATTTTTTAAAAGATAAGATCTCTGAATATTCTTTCCCTGTTCAACACAACATTCTTATTAAGTTAATTAAGCTTTGTGTCAAAGACTGTAAATTTCATTTTGAAAATAAGTTTTATGCTATGTAATTTGGATTGGCGATGGGAAATCCCCTTTCACCTGTACTAGCTAATTTATATATGGAATTCTTTGAAAGTAGCATTTTGCCTCCGATTGTTAATTTTAACTTGGTTTGGTACAGGTATATAGATGATATTTTATGCCTTTGGCCTAATAATTTGGATGTTGACTTATTTCTTGGTGGGCTCAACAATTTAGTCCCATCTATTAAGTTCACAGTTGAAAAAGAAAATGATGGAAGCCTATCTTTTCTGGATCTAAAAATTTTGAGATGCTCTAATCAGTTCAAATTTTAAGTCTATCGCAAGCCTACTAATAATAACTCTTATGTGCATTTTTATTCTCACCATCATCCTTCGATTAAATCCTCTATTTTCTCTGCTATGTTTCTTCGAGCATTGAGAGTTGTCAGTCCTGAATTTTTAGATTCCGAGTTATGCAATATCATGAATATTGGTACTAAATTATGTAATCCTATTTCATTTTTAGATAACTCTCTTAGAAAAGCCAAGAATAGGTATTATAATAATGTAACTGTAAACGAATTTCAGCGTAAAAATATCTTTAGCCTACTTTACCATGTTAATTTTCAATATCTTCCAACTTTACTTAAAGCATTTGGCATAGACTGACCATATTTCCTTGAGACAAAAACGGGACATTGGGATGGCAAAAAAGTGACGGGGGTTATGTAATATTCTGTATTCATGAAAAAGTAAGTATATAAACCGGGACAAAATTGACATTTTTATTAAAACGACGGGACGGCCAGGAAATATAAAAAAACGGTACTGTCCCGTTCAAAACGGTAAGTATGGTCAGCCTAATTTGGCATCAATGTAGTCTTTAAGTATAATAATACTGTTAAATCACGCCTAATAAAGAATAGCCCAGAAAATGTTGTTGGTTGTGTGTGTTCGATTGGATGTACACAATGTAACTCAGTATATATAGGCCAAACGGGTAGAACGTTAGATATTCGGGCAAAACAGCATAAATATGCGTGTAGAACAGCTAATAATTCCAATGCTTTGTTTAACCATATGTATAGATGTAATCATAGCATCAAGTGGGATAGTTCTAAAGCGCTTGTTGAAAACAGAGATATAATAGGAAGAAATATTTTAGAATGTGCATTTATTAATTTTAAAAACAATTTCAATAACTGCGGGAATGTGTAAAATTGACAATAACTTGTTAAAATTCCTTTTGCCTCTCATTAACTCTTGTTAAGTATGTGCTAATTGCTTTGGCTTCCGCTACGTTGTATATATTTATGGGCATCTTGCCTCTCTCTTCATTCCCTGACGAGGTGTAGCTGTGAATACATGAAAGGCCTTGGAATCGTTTTTCTTTGTCCTTGTGGGGTTGCAGCATATATATATATATATATATATATAAATATATATATAATATATATATATAAATCATACTATACAACGAGTGCGCACAATCGGAAAATGGCTTTTTATCTGTCTGCATACCATTTCGTCGTTTCGTTGAGTGTGACACGGGTCGAATAAATTTAAAAATTTATAAATTCGGGGATATGCATCTGCTCGAGAAATTTTACAACAATAGGGTCACTCCAGGGCTGAGTCCCGAGTGAATCAAAATAGTACATCCGGTCCCTATTTTTAAAATAGATTGCAAAGCAATGAATCCCTTCACTAACAACATCTGTGTTCACAATAAGACTACCGCAATCTCTCGTAGTTGGCAATTTCAATGTTTATTCTTCGCAAACACACCGATAAATTTGGAACGCGTGATTCTTGCACTATTCACTACTCACTGAAGTGTATTCGCGTCCATTTTAAAAGTCAGTGACAACACCCCTAAATCTATATACTTCTATTAGGGCTTGTGACTCGAAGTATACTAGTACACTAATAGGCGCGTCTATTGGCTTGGCGAATTCCAATCTGACTGAGATGTTTCCACTCTGTTGTGGACTTAAGTGTGTATTTACACTAGCAGATAAGTCAGGTGTGATGTCAAACGGATAAAGGTTAAATTGATCGAGGAATTCTTTCTGCGTTACCCCATTCCCGAGCTCATCACAATCACCTACAATATGGGCCAGATTACTATATGCTCTCGCGCAAAGTGGGAACACAGCGTCTGATGAATAAACCGTATCCAATCTCCCCCCAACGCAACGCCATTGACGTGTAGTTATATTTTTAAGGCCGAAATTCTTGAATATAAAGGCAATCTTTTTATATTTTCCATTAGCCGAAGCATGCTCCTGCATTCCAAATAATATCCTTTTGGGTAGAACCCTCAGGACCACGTTTGTGATCTGTTTCGATACCAAACCTGCTGGCACCGTGTATAGTTCGATTTGTACTCTGTTAATTGGGTATTTTACTGTTGCATGTAGTAAATTTTTCTCAATTTCTATTTGTTTGGCGAATTTAATTTCACTCGCAGTAGGCGGAGGTATGTCTCCATAATGTGAATCACAACGGGTTTTGCTCCCTCTTTTTGATCAGCATCCAGATTTAAACAGATCTCAGGATTCGTGCGGGTGAGCTTTATTTTCATATCCATCCCATTCACAAGCAACTTCTCCTAGAATGTGAAGTCTGTATGCAGGCGTACAAAACACTCATATATCTTTTTAGAATTTTTAAATTTGTACTTTATACTACTTTCGTCTTTAGCTTGAAAATAGCCCTCGGCACTTAAAAAAGTATCCTTCGCTTCTTTGGAAAAGTTCAGCACATTTTCCAGATAGGCTCGTAGGTGATAGTACCCCGTTCCTGCCGATATGTTGACCTGATTTAAATATACATCAGACTGGTTGAATATGGAGTGCGGAAAGTTTGTTTCAGGGTATACAGCATATTTGTCACCGCAGTCCGTTCCATCAGAATGGGTTATACGTAGTTTAGCGTACATGTGTACACAGCTTGGGTCAAAAAAGTAAGGGCCTGAGCTGGGTATTACGAATTCTATTGGAGCACTCGGGGAACTAATTGTTTTTAAACGGTTAATTGTAATAAAGTCACTGTGTTCAATAGAAACTTCAGTTGGGGGCATGTCAAAGAGGGACAGCTCCGATTTATAACATTGTGAACTACACGGATGGATGAAGCATGGCATGACGAGTTAGAAATAGTGCCTCCTCTCTCGACAAGTAGTAAGCAAACTATAATTCATGAGATCAATATCCTCTGCTTATATCAGTCAAAAAAATGGTCAACCATAGGTTTCATTCGCTTAGAACACTTCTTTTTTATATCCTTTTACGTTTAATGCCACGTGGTGGTAATCCCTTCTTCCGGACAGCCCTCTTCTTCTTCCCACCACCACTCATTTTTCTCTTTGCATCTTTGACGATTTCGACTCGTGTACGCTTTAAGTGTTTTTTTAGAGCTTCTTTCGGTTTAGCCCCAGTCAATATGTCTTCTGCCTTGTTAAGACCTAATTGTAGCGCTTTCCTCCCGAGGTATCTGGCACCCCTTTTCAGCAAGGGGACAGACGCACATAGTATAGTTGAAAAAATGGATCCAAGTCCACTACCAGGCTCGTATCTCACACCTCGATAGACTGTGAAAGGCTTTCTGTCCATTATAACTCAGCGCGTCGAAAGTGCAGCTTCACTGTTAAGCTCCCATCACCGAATGGGAAATTTTTTCCTTCAATCGTTCTTATATATATTGATACATTGGTTATTAGATTAGTCGCGACATTCACATAATGGGGCCTGTCATATGTAATACTCAAGCTCTTCCCTCTATGGTTGGGAATGTGAGCAATGCGTAGCAGGTGCGCCTGGGTATCCCCAACAAACTGGTGCTGCACTATATTGCTGTAAATATAGCACATGTCTGGGGTTGTATAGACAGCAACCAATTTCTCAAAATTTCATCTGATACATTAGGTTGGACAAGACAAGTTGTACGTCGTGAAAGGTATCTCTTTAGAAGGCTGATTGATATCGCCCCTAGGTTATAATTTTGAACAGTCCTTTGTCTTTAATATTTCTGTTAGCCTTTGATTTTAGGATAGAGTATGTGCAGGGTTTTCTTTGTTTACGATTTCGTATACTAAATCAGCCGTAAGATTTGAGTTTTTTAAACTTACGTTTAAGTATCTCACAACATCCTCAGCAGCACCATAACGGCCCGGACCTAGTGTTACTACTGTACTGTAATACCATGCATCCTCAGTCCAGGCGATACGTATAGTTTCACCCTGAGTTACCCCGGCTTTTTCACACTCATCAAGGTCTCTAATAATCGTAAAAACGGGATCTTTATAATCAATATTTAAAAAGAGGGTGTCCAGTTGAATTTTGCATATCTCCACCTCATACGAATCAGGAACCAATTCAATGGATCCATGGAGTTCTGATACAAAGTTGGCCAGGGTGTTGTTAGGATGTACAGACAGGGACGAGGAGGACGGTAGTGTGACGTAGAAATAGTTAGGCGCCATGTTGAGTAATATTTAAGCTTCATTATTGCATCAGCTTTTATATACGTGTTGAAGCTTTCTGGATACTCTAACCATTTCACCAGGTACATTTTTCTCTTTCCTGAACCTTTGCTTCCAAAAATTTCTTCAATTTTAAACACATTTTTTCCTAAATTAAATGTCACTTTCTGCAGCTCCTCGCAGTAAAAGCCTCCTGCGATTTCTTCCCCATTCAAAGCTTCAACGTAATACATCATTATCTCGCCTTTATGTCTCATAGCCCTAACTTTAAAAATCTCACGTGTCCAACCTTGCTCAAATCCCTTCGCAAATTTATTTCCTGAACGCGACATCCTTGCATAATCATTGATTTTGAAACTCGCAGTGTGTGGTAGTGGTGTTCCATCTCTTCTCACATCGGACTCTGTGTGCGTACTTCTTTCTAAAATCTCGTTAGGTGTTGTCCCAATCGTGCGGTGGTGTGAGCGGTTGTATGATGAGGCCAATGATTCCAGAATGTCTATACAGTACTGGCCAAATTATTAGGAATTTTTTAAAAATTCATTTTTTGGTATAAAATGTTAAATTAAACCAATTTTAAACGTTGAAAAGTTATTTATTTCTACACAAGAATACATGGTCATTATTTAGCAATAGTTTAGTACTTAGTTTGACCCCCCTTAGCTGCCTTAAGGGCTGCGACACGCTTCGGCATGCCATGAATCAATTTTTTGCATAATTCCTTAATACGTGTAGAGTGAAACCAGACTTGAATAAGTCGCTCTATGAGTTGGTGTTTTGTTGTTATCGGCGTAACATGGATTACGTCCTTTAAAATACACCATAAACTTTCGATTGGGTTCATGTCTGGAGAATTTCCAGCCCATGGAAGCAACCGAACACTATTTTCATGACACCATTTTTTAACCGACTTTGCCGTGTGGCATGGAGCTGAGTCTTGTTGAAAAATCCAACGTCTATTACCATACCATTCCCTTATTTGAGGCAGTAGACGTCTTCTTAGTACTTCTATATACTTGACTTGGTTCATATTCCCCTCAACAATGCTCAAACGACTAGTTCCATGCACAGAAATTGCTCCCCAAACCATGATCTTTTGTGGAAATTTCACCGTTTTCATCAGACACTCAGGCAAAAATTCTTCTCCAGGCCTCCTTCTTACACTTTGAACACGATCGTCAAGCACGGCAATCGTTGACTCATCGGAGAACACCACCTGCAATCAAAGAAAGCCCTGTGAAAGAGTCAGTGCATAGCGTATGAAGTACAGCTAAAACGAAGTACAGTATGACTTGCTGCTTTACAGATATTTTACTGCAGTTTTATCACGTACTGTAAATACACTTCTATGCATACTGTATTTACTGTATTAACATTCTATTTAATGTTAAATATTATTCTTACCTGTTCCCAATCCTCACTAGTCCAGTTAATGTGTTCCTTTGCCCATGCAAAACGTGCCTTCTTCATAGCCTCAGTGAGCCTGGGCTTCTTCCTTGGGCGGTAGGCTTCGAAGCCGGCAGTTAGAAGCCTCCTGTTGACTGTTCTACGACTAATATTGATGCCATCAGCCGCTAGACTACTGGAAATGTTTTTGCAAGTAGCTCTTCTATTTCTAAGAGACAAAATTGCAATCTGTCTATCAGTTCTTGGAGTCGTTACCCTTTTTCTGCCGCATCTTCCAACCCTTTTGGGGCCTACATTTTCTCCAAATACCATTTTTTTCTTAATACGAAGTACTGACTGTGGTGAAACATGGAGTTTGGCAGCGATTTCCTTTTGTTTAAATGTAGAAGAAGTTAATAAAACCTGTATTTGCCCAATTTTCCGTGGACTCAAGTCATTCTTTCGCCCCATTTTCAAATTCACTTAAAAACTGTAACAAATAATTGCCGAAATTGGGTAAATACACTATTTAAATTAAACGGTAGTTACAATGACACGTAAAAGAAAGAGAAACACACCCGCATCGCACGACAACCAAACGACAACTGACGAACAAACACGCTTCGTTCGACTAAAGAATTATGCAAAAAATTGATTCATGGCATGCCGAAGCGTGTCGCAGCCATTATGGCAGCTAAGGTGGGTCAAACTAAGTACTAAACTATTGCTAAATAATGACCATGTATTCTTGTGTAGAAATAAATAACTTTTCAACGTTTAAAATTGGTTTAATTTAACATTTTATACCAAAAAATGAAATTTTAAAAAAATACCTAATAATTTGGCCAGTACTGTATATCTGTATGTGTTTTTATGTGTAAAATAGCTGTGCATGCGTTCCTTTATGGTACGTTGAACTCTTTCAGCTAAAGAGGCCTTATGTATAGAATTGGTAGTGTAGTAGCTGATATTAAACTCTATTAACATGGTCTGAAAAGCTTGGCCTATAAATTCTTTCCCAATATCCATACAAAAATAACCAGGAACTCTGTTTTCTTTCAACATCAACGTTTTGGTGGCTTTAACAACTGTTTCAGGCGATTTATTTTTCAGAGGAATTAGCCACAGATAGCTAGAGAATACATCTATTATGAATAGGATGTAGCGGTAACCATCGTTATACACTGAATATCTTTGCATATCTGTTAAATCTGCTTGCCAAATAGAGTCAATCGATGCAGCTGTTGTCTTGGCTGTTTTAAACATTTTTCTCACAGGCTTATGAAGTGTATAACCGTCCTGCTCCCGCAAAAACGTCTCAACATTTTTTTCTGCTCCATCATTGTAAACACTTCTGTACAGCCGATCTACGCCTCCGTAGGAGACTGGGCTAGAAATGGCATAATAACGTCTTAATATGTTAGCCATTTGCGTATTTTAGAGGCACGTGGGTTTTGTTGACCGTTGTTTAACCTCTTGTTTCTCCTGTTCAGAGGTGTTACCTCCGGGGGTGATGGCGTTTTCAATTGTGGCGCGTGCGATGCATGTTCCAAGTCTTTTAACCTGTTCAGATTTCCGAACATTGCTTTGGGGATATTTATCTGTTGTAGTCTTGCTTTAATATGCTTTCATCCTGATGGTGAGTTCCTATCCCACTTTCTCACCAGATCATGGACGATGTCTACGATATTCGATCTCTGTACCTTTACTCCTTCCACAATGATCTCACCTGTATCTGTCCACTGTATGTTGGAATCCTCATTCAATAGATTATAAAGACTTAAACCGTTATTCCTCAATGTATGTGGAAGGGTGCTTTCTAATACATGCTCAATATATTGTGTAGCCGACCCGTTAATATTTGGTTGGTCAGCTCTATCGTCGGACACAGGCCCTATGTCACCATGCCCATCGTTGTCCGTGCTGTGCCTAATAACCACGGGGATCTCTGTCGGATTCTTATAATTTTCGTACTCGTGAAGAAATTTCTGCAGAGCTTCTTGGTATAAGATTCTTTTCTCATCAGGTGTTTTTTCACTGTTTAATAGGGCTAACAATTCGCTTTCCATTCTTTTAAGCCTGCTTTTACGGGGTTCTAGAACCGTGTCTGGATTCTTTGAACTTTGCAGTGAAGCATACACCTCGTGTGGAATCACTACCACTTTCTTCATTATATTAATCTAGTCAGTAAAGGACCCAAAACTGAAAATAAGATGGGAAGGAATGAACCCCCTCTTTGTACAGTAATTCGTTTTTTCTTCCCCACAGTTTGACTTTTACGAGCGAATGCACGTATTATGTTCTTGTAACGGCGTAGGCGAACCTTCTGAAGGGGTTTCATTGATACATTGCAATTTATAACGTTAAGACAGATTTCAAAGATGCATTTTAAAAAGTCGAAGTCAATATTTTTAGCAACATCTCATCTGTTGCATAGCCCGGGGCAGTCGATCATAGATTTTTATTAATTCATGGTATTTCTTTAGCCTCTTTGCCATTCTGAAATATACACCGTTTCAGGCTCGTTTGGAAATATATTCGTTCTTAGAAGTACCCTAAACGTGATTCACGGATGAAGGTCGCAACGCAAATATCCCTAACGCTGGCTTGTAACTTCTTTATAAACTTCCAAAAACTCCTTACTCTGATTCGGGAACATTTCATTGGCTAATACCCCCAATTTGTGACACATCTCTACGTTGCGCAAATAAGACTAGATATTGTGTATTTAACGACACATCGCGCATGTATCTATTTTTGAAAAATAGATTCTGATTGATGAAGAACACACTTATGTTAAGATGGTAGGAGAATACTGTACATGTCTCGGCAAACGTTTTATCCATCTCCAACATGAGAGTGTCAATTACAATGACTGTATGTCCATTTCCCTTTAACGAATTAACGTCATATACACCTTTGTGGAACAAAATATCATCTTCGTACTTGTTGAACACTTGTTGATACGTCTAATAGCACCATATAACTTTATGCAGAAATTTTTAGAACATCTCTCCCTTTTCTTTAATGATTTTAAGCATAAACACAGTTTTACCACATCCTGTAGGGCCAGATATAATACATGTGGATGTGCTCGTGAAACTGAATTTTTCTAGAGAATCCATTTCTAACACGTCACACTCCTAAGTGGGTCATTTACAAAATATAATAAATATTTAAGTGATGTTCCTTATATTCTAGTCTGTTTTACTCTTCTCCCACAGAACCGTAAATGACGATGAGGTACAGCACTCCATCATCGATATTACAGATGACCCCGATGAGAGTGTAGTTGTGATCACAGACTCCATCCCCACTGCCGAGTTCACACCAGCGATACCTGTAGCACGCGATAATTCAAAGCGGAGGCATGATGAAGAGCCCTCCACGTCATGTATAAAGCGTACCAGGATTGCGCCGGTTGTTAGACCAACCCAGTAATAGAGCCCCAACCCTCTACGTCTTACGGCACAACCCCCACAATAGTACCTTCCCCAAATATACCCCCCTTATTCCTGTTCAATTCCGGATACATACTCCACAGCGGCAGCAGCTTCTCGTTCTGTAGAGGATGGCATAACATTCGAGTTGGTAAGCATCGCTACCTCCACCCGAGCCTTGACTAAAAATCGGTATATAGTCAGGGTTGATCCTAGATCCATGTATAGCAATGGTGTTGAACACGGACTGCGACGCATAGTTGAACGTATTGTAGAGTTTGCCCTTCAGAACCGCGATGAACGTGAAGTCAGAACACGTCTGTCCTTCGGTGTCGGGTCAGATGACGGAGCTGTAGATGATTTTTGGGTAGTAATAGCATTGGGACGCTTGGCAGCTGTAGATATAGAATATATATTAGGTCGTATAATGAAGGCTTCTCAAAGTAGTATAGCCTTCAATGTGGACAACTTCACGGTAAATATTGACCGTGTTGCGGGTCATAGTGCCACACCTTATACACTTAACTTCAATTCTCAGGCTATTTACAGACGGCATATAAATGCCGATCTTGGTTGCGGCTTTATAGCAGTAGTCTTGGCCCGTATGTTTACTGTACTAAATACACGGGTCAAAAACATGTGGTTGCCTATGGTAGTGGAGCGTGCCCGTAAACTAGCTGTACACTGTAAACTTGAGTTTGATTGTATTATGGGTCCTGAAGAGCTGCGAAGGGTAGAACATGAAATGAATGTTCGTATAGTTGTATTTGGAATGGATGATCGTCGAAGGACTGTGTATGTTTTTAAAAGCAGTGTGATATCGTACAAGACCCCTACTTATTTTAGGGCTGTCAGGAACAACGTATCTCCCCATCCGTAATATAAGGGAACTTTACACAAGTTATGATAAAAGTCGAAAATATGGACGACATCATGATTTTTGTAAGGGGTGTATCGAGTTTTCGGATGATATAGTGAAACATTGTAAAGATTGTCACATGGTATGTGAGCAGTGTAAAAGCTCCAAATGTGAAAGCCGTGTAGTTAAAGCTGAGAAGAGGGATTATGATGTGTGTAGACGCATATTTTTCAATAATAACTGTTTTGAGCTCCAAAAATCAATTAGCACGTGCATAAAAATGAGAATTTGTGAATATGGTATGTTTCATATGATGGATAATTGGGGGAATTTCAAACATAAATGCGATGAAATTCACTGTTCTACATGCCATCAGAAATATAAGGCGGTTGGAGTAAAGCATGTATGTTATATTAAAGAAACTCAGCCTAAAATAGCCCTTGTATAACTGTGTGCTACGATATAGAAACATACACGAACGCTGAAACCGAAGAGGTTATTCCACATTTACTTCTAAGCCAGATTATCTGTGATGAGTGCATAGAGATCGAGTGTGATGAGTGTCACAAATGTGGTAAACGAACAAACGTTTTTAAAACGATTGCACACGATAGCCCTGTGAAACACTTTGTATCCTATATTGTCAAGTTAGCAGACAAGTTCAAAAAAATGACTGTGTATATTCTTGTCTACAACGGCGCAAAATTTGACACACACTTCCTTTATAAGGAGTTGCTTGAGCACGAGTCATCTGAGATATTTACAGGTGATCCCTTGAAAACAGGCAGCAAACTTATACAGATGCAAATAAGAGGTAATGTACAGTTTAAAGACACTTTATTATTCACACCTGAAGTTTCAAAAGGATATTTCCCTTACACATTCCTCACTAGCGAAACTTTAAATTACTTAGGACTACATCCATCCAAACATTACTTTAACTATGAATGTATGAGTACAGATGAAAGTGAAGATTTTGACCGCTACTACAACAGTTTTAATGAATCTAATCCTTATAATATAGCTGATGAATGTGAGCGTTATTACGTGAATGATGGGTGGGTGTTTAGAGTATGTTTCCAGGCCTTTAGAAGGATGTACATTAGGGTGGAGCGAAAAATACTTTTTTTCTAGTATGAAGTTCTAATAGTGATTAAAAGTTGCATTTAGTGGATGAAATATGCCTGCCAAAATATGAGTTCATTTGTTTAAAATTTTCAGCTGCCACCAGGGGGCTAAAGTTAACACAATTTTGTGTAAAAAGGAAAAAAATGCTTCTATTTTAGGTTTGTCAAACTATTATAAAATGTTATCTTAGAATTATCTAATAGTTTGATTAAGATTCTTAAATGATAGGAATTCGTTTTGTAAAAATGCCTTTTCATATGCTTAATATCTTCAGCTGCCACAAGAGAGCTGAAGTTAACACAATTTAGAGTAACTGAGTCATGTTGAGACTACACTGAATGTTGTGGGGGAGGGTTTGGGGAGGGTTGTGGGGAGGGTTTTGGTGTGAAGGAATTTCTTTCTGTGAGTCATTAGAACAGTGTGTTAACACTTGTCTTCTTAGGTAGTAGGCCTAGTCGCTCAGTTGATCGGAGAGTTTTTTAATATGATCGGAATATTATAAAACTTTATTTTAAAGTGATTTATATAGAGATAATATTGATTTTATTATAAAATGCTTGTTATAATGTATTATATAATTTTAGTTTATTTATATAATATATTATATATATACTTATAAAATATATTATATATATTAATTATATAATGTTTTGATGTTACAGGATATTTTGTGATTGTGAATTTTTCTTAAAAATATTATGGCATCAAATACTAAATATAAACATTTCACTAGAGAACATATGAAGTGTGCCATATTTGAAGTACCTTGTGAGATGAGTGATATGCAACTACCAACTTATAACTGCATTATGAAAGATTACCTGTTCACAAAACATTTAGTGAAGGAGCAGATGAATAACAAGGAGCCTTCATTTTCTGAAATAGCAGAGGCAGTTTCCAAAAAGGTAGAAAATATTTGGAAGAAGGCCTCTTTGCCAATAGTTTCACATACACGCGTTTTACAGATGATGCGAGTGTACCATGATAAATACAGGTCCTTATTAAAGCCATACAAGTCACGCAAGGATCAGCCTAAGTACAAAAATCAGCTTGAAGAATTTGAAAACTCTTCAAAATGCACTTTGTTTGACATCTGCACCTGCAAATGTAAGGAGTTTAGGAGATGCTCATGTGAAAAGAGTAAGAAAGTCCCTCCAAAAGAGCAGGATTTTTTAAATGACCAACGAACACGCAGAATAATGGTGATAGGAAGCATTGACATAGCACACACAAGACGATTACAAGCAAGAGAACATCGAAAGGAAATGGAAAAAGCACGTCTGGAATCCTCACAAACAACTAGTGCTGCTATAACCAATACGTCCAACTTACAAATCGAAACAGAGACAAGTGAACTTCAACAACTAGAAGAGATATCTGAAGATAATGAGGAAGATACAACCTCGACTCAATATGTAATATCAGAACAACAGATGCGTGAGCCACTGCCTTCATTAGCAATTACTTGTGATAGATTTAAAATGTCGGACAGAGCTGGGGCTGCTATTGCTTCTGCAGTATTGGCAGATCTTAAAATTGTTACTCCCGAAGACAAAGGGAATATTATAGACAGAAGTAAGCTAAGACGTGAAAGACAAAAACAGAGAAAGGAACTACAACAGATAGGAGAGCCAAAAACCATGCGGGGATTATACTTTGATGGCAGAAAGGATAAAACAATGATTCAAGTCCAGGAGAGTGATGGCTCTAACCACCAAAGAACCAAACGCGAAGAGCATATCAGCATAATATCTGAACCACACTCTCTGTACTTTGCACATGTGACACCTTCCAGTGGCAAAGCTAAATACATTTGCACAGCGCTAGTGAATTGCTTGAAAGAAAGGAATGTTGATATAGGGAACATCGTTGCAGTTGGCTGTGATTCGACAGTGGTTAACACTGGTAGTATTGGAGGCACAATAAGATTACTGGAAGAAGCCTTTAATAAGCCATTGCAGTGGCTGATATGCCTTTTACACCTTAATGAACTTCCATTGCGCCATCTGTTTCATCACTTGGATGGTACCACTACTGGACCAAGAGCATTTTCAGGAGAAATTGGCCGAGCACTTTCAGACTGTGAAAAGCTTCCCATAGTTAACTTCAAACCCATTGAAATTCAAGAGGACATGTGTGAAGTTGATGTAGATGACATAAGTACTGACCAGAAATACCTTCTTGAAATTCACAAGGCTATATCAAGTGGAACATTCTCAAAGAGTCTTAGTCATAAGAGTCCAGGCAATATATCACATTCAAGGTGGCTCACCACAGCAAACAGGACTCTGCGGTTATATGCAAGCACAGAGAATCCTTCAGGCAATTTACAAGAATTAGCTACTTTCATTGTTAGGGTATACGCACCAATGTGGTTTCAGATAAAGCGTAAACCATTATGCCAATATGGTGCTAAACATATGTGGCATATGATTGCAAGAAGCCGGTATCTCCGTGAAGAGCTTAGGAGAGTACATGACTCAGTCATTCAGCGAAATGCATATTACGCAAATCAAGAAAACATTCTCATTGCAATGATAGCTGATGAAAGGGAGCATGTGCGTCAGTTGGGATTTAGGCGTATCATAAAAGCAAGGGCATGCATTCAAGAAACAGATGTTATCAGGTATTTTAAGGTGCCAGAAATAAATTTTTATGCCAAAGACTATACAGATCTCATTATGTGGCAAGATTTTCAGATAGCAGAACCACCGATAACCAAAGGAGTTTCTCTTGATGATATTGAATCATGCATCAAACATGGTACTACTCTTCATTCAGAATTATTTCAGTTTCCATGTCATACACAAGCCGTAGAGAGATGCGTCAAGCTCGTTACAGACGCTGCTGGATCAGTCTGCGGACCTACAAACAGAGACGGTTGGATTCGTGCTACATTAGAATCAAGGAAAAAACAGCCAAAATTTGACACAAAAGCAAATTACTAAATAGTCTTCAGCAAGAACCCTTTCTAGAGGGAGGTTGGTTGGGGAAAGGGTGGTAACTCCGCTAAGGCACGAAATAACGTTTCTTAACTGTCTCAAGCCAGTATAAAGGAGGAGAGACATCCTAATTTATTACTGTTCCCTTTTTCAAGTAAATACAGAATCATACTTAATTGTCATTTTTAAGTTAACTTCAGCCCTCTTGTGGCAGCTGAAGATATTAAGCATATGAAAAGGCATTTTTACAAAACGAATTCTTATCATTTAAGAATCTTAATCAAACTATTATAATTCTAAGATAAAATTTTATAATAGTTTGATAAAACTAAAATAGAAGCATTTTTTTCATTTTTACCCAAAATTGTGTTAACTTTAGCCCCCTGGTGGCAGCTGAAAATATTAAACAAAGGAACTCATATTTTGGCAGGTATATATTGTCCACTAAATGCAACTTTTAATCACTATTAGAACTTCATACTAGAAAAAAAGTATTTTTCGCTCCACCCTAAATTGTACATAGACCGTGTCAAATGCGATCCGTTGCAAGTCGCAACCACGATCGCTTCATTATGTTTTACGATGTTCAAGAATAACTTCATGCCTAAAGACACCTTAGCCGTCACTCATAGAAACAATCCCCGCAGTTATTGGCACAAGGCTATTTACTGGCTCATACACCTACAGCATCAGACAGGTGTATACATAAAGCATGCCCGCAACACGGGGAAGTACCCATTAAGGTTAATGGTCGTGTCTTTTGGGTTGATGGGTTAAGGGAAAACCGTGCCACTGGTGAGAAGATCGTGTACTCCTTTAACGGTTGATGGTGGCACGGATGATCCCGTCCTGAGTGTGGAATCGTAGATATCCACGGTAGATCTCCTGCCGACAGTCTTGCATGGACCCGCACCAGCGATCAACTTATAGGCTCCCAGTTCACTCACAAGGTCTTGTGGGAGCATGAGTATGATGCATGAATGGAAACAGATGGACAGTACTGTGAAGAAATAAACACGATCAAGCGTTCAATGGTGCTGGATCCTCTCAAATGCGGTGATAGCTTGTTCGGAGGACGTACAAATCCCTTCAAGCTATACTTTCCGCCTACGGAGGGAGTGAAACTCAATTACTACGATTTCTGTTCTTTATATCCCTATGTGATGAAGAACAGTCCGTACCCCGCAGGTGCACCTGAAAAACTGATGGGATCTGACCTGCCCCCCATCGAGGTGCTGTCCACAAATTTGAACGGGTATCATTCCGGCCTTTCCTTTATAGATGTGCTCCCCCCACGCGATTTATGGATGCCGATCTTGCCCGTCGTTATGGATCACAAGCTCATGTTTCCCCTGTGCATGAAGTGCACAGAGGAGAACAATGGGGATTGTAATCATACAACCAACCAGCGTAAGATCAGAGGTGTATATACAAGCCCTGAGCTGAACCTAGCCGTTCACCATGACTACAGAATATTGAAAATCCATGAGGTGTGGAGGTTTCAGAAGCTACCCAACCTTTTCACGCCATATATAAATGCTTTTTTGAAGGATAAGGTAGAAGCATCAGGGTATCCGCGAGTTGATACCGAAGATGAAAAATCGACTTATATTCAACGTTGCCGTGACCCTGAAGGTATACAGCTTGACCGTTCCCAAGTTGTAAAGAAACCAGGCAAGCGCTTTAGTGCAAAGTTGTGTCTAAACAGTCTTTGGGGAAAATTTGTACAGAATACTGGCAAAGGGAACGTTCATTTGGCACAAAGTCATAGTGAAGTCTGGGATTATGCCAACGCTCCCGATAAAGAGGTCAAGGAGATCGTGAACGTGGGTAATACTTACATAATAAAGTACAACAACACCGAATTAGCTACAAATACCTCACGGGTTACAAACATACCTGTAGCCAGCTTCACAACGGCCTACGCACGCATCAAACTTTTGGGCCTATTGCATTCTCTTGGTCGGAGGGTTCTGTACGCCGATACAGATAGCGTGATATTCACAGCGAGGGAGGGTGAATACATGCCTCTTATTGGTGAATTTCTCGGGAAGTTGACTGATGAGATAACGATGAGTATGGAGACATCGCATACGCCGACTCTTTTGTCTCAACAGGACCAAAAACGTATGGGGTACGGGTGAGGGTGGGGGAGGATATGAAATATATCGTGAAGGCTAATGGTATCATGCTCAACCAGGCGAATCGGCGGGTCGTTAACTTTGATTCGTTCAAGGATCTAGTGTGCGTGGATGATGATGATGAGGGCGACCAGCCATCCCAACTAACTGTAAGGAGCCACAATTTTCGGCGCAGAAGCTGGGGACGTGAAGGAACTTAGGAGTACAAAGGTGTGCCGTAACACCTATAGGAAACGTTACCAGGTGTCTGGTACCTATGATACCGTACCCTTTGGATATCGTAACCTTTGATTGTTATATATGTCTATTGTTAACGATGTGTTTATTTATTACACATATTTGTAAATATATATACACCTTGAATAATTCGTTTATTGAATAAATCGTGTTTCATTTAGCGTTTCACTTTCTCCTGTGTGTGTGTGTGTGTGTGTGTGTGTGTACAGGAGAAAGTTCTAAGCTCCTCCCCCTGTATGATCGGTCACGTGACTCCTGTTACTACCTGGGCATATCTCTTCCCCGCGTAATCAGTTGACCGCTGCAAGCCCTGGATCTCAGACGTGTATTTTCCCACGTAGACGAAAAATAGTAATGGCTACCTTTAATATTGCGTGTTCGACGTTTATGAAGTGGTATTCTGCAAAGTGTGAAGATATGGTGGATACTGAATGGCTCCCTCTTCCACCCTCCTTTGATACTTTTAAGGTTACATTGATTCGTTCGAAGCTTGAGGAGGAAGAGGTACAAATACTCTACGGGTATTCTGGCGAGAGCATTGCGGGATTTCGTGGTACAAACGATGTACTGAAGTATGTTTTAGGACTAAACTTTATAAAAGGTTACATATACCGTGAAGTGGAAGAAACAACACCTGCAGAAGAGCAGCAACGGCTGTGGTTAGTGAGTCTTGTTCATGAGTGGTGCGACAAGCGATATTATGGGATGTTGCATCATACCTAGTACTTGTGCCCTGCGACTGAGAAAGTAAATCTTGTCATCATGGAGAATCTTAAGTATTTTTACCACTTCATTAATATACATCATGACGAAGTTTCTATTTAGGTTGTTGATAAGGTTCTGCGTGAGTTTTTAACAGAATTTAGAGACGAGTATCGTCTGCTAAGCAAAAAGGAAAAATATGGTCATATGTTTCTCTCAAATAGTGCATCTGGTGTGAATAAAATGTGTTTAGTTCGTGAAAATCCCCCTGAACCAAAATGTCTGGTGCGCATTCTGGGGAGTTGAAGTGATAAAATATTAAAACCGATTGTGCTTCATGTATCAGAAAATTTCTCAAAACACCTACCCAGTATAATAGGTTACAAGTATTCACGTTGGAACAACGCCCTACACGTTTCATCAGCTTATCGTGTGACTCACTCCTCCCGTCGAGCCGATCCGCTCGCCTGTGACTCATAGTCATCTCAGAGCTTGAAACGAGTGGACGTGCACTCCTTGAATACGATTGAACTTCCTTTGAGCAGCATTCTCAATGCTGTATACGATGTGTGCGTGACGAAGTCATTGCGTGTGTTCAGACGTAAAACCGGTGCCATTCAATATGTACTGGAAACACTTGTAGACAAACAAACTCTGGTAACGGAATGTTGTTTATCTAAATGTTGAGATGAATAGAGTCTTCGTGATAGTTGAGAAGTGGAGTGAGGATCGTTATAAAATTCCTGCAAGTGTGGGTACAAGAAGAGAGCAGATTAGTGATACCCCTCACATGACATTGTTTTTACGTTGTGCATAAATAACGATCAGCCATGCATTGATATACGACTGATGTGGAAGAATGCTTCTGATAATAATGTTCTTGTCCCTACGCGAAACCGCTTCACCCTCGACAGAATGTTTGAAATCGTCGGTTTCCGCAAGCTGAAGCCTATATTAGACGCGCGTGTTACGGATATGCTTTATTTTGACACGGTTCTTGAATACGCATACACCGCTCTGCTCGACGGGTTTACCGAGTGTAGGACTAAACAAGGCGAGAATGGTCTAGAGCTGGATGCTTATTTAAAAGGTTTAGACTCTGAAATATCATGAACTTTGGTACAAAGGACTTGAGCGATAGAGGGCTGAGCTCACCTACACCGTTCACCCTGAAGAACTATTTCTTTATATAATGAGCAGCTGTCGTTACGACTTAGAAGACTATTTCAACTGCCGCTATGCATTGTGAAGATGAGTTCACGATTGAAAAGCTCGGATCGGTAAGAATAAACCCTCGATTGGAAAGGAGTGTTTATAAACTTGTATTTAATAATGATGTTGTAGCTAACGATGACCTCTTTGTACGTGCTTTTGAATGTATTCTAGCCGTGTTTAAAGATAACTTGCCAACTGAATGTAAAGTGGACACAAAAATAGTATTGAACGATATGAAGACCATTTACATCGAGTATAGGTATCCCTATAACTTGAGCGGTGAAATAATATTAAATCGTATTTATTGCTTAGTGCAAAGCAACAATGATGTGACTGTAGATTCGATTACGTGCCAGGTTAGTGTCTTCGTTAAGCGCAGTAGAAGATAAAGTGCATGTGTGATATTTTGATGTATAATTATTTTCAATATATTTAATATAATTGTGTATATATATTTCTCCTGTTCTATTATTTTGATGATTATACTCCATCGTTTTGTTTCTTATATGATTTTTTATTTTATTTTTTAATTTTATATATATATATATATATATATATATATATTCCTCGTTCGTATTTCTTATATTATTATTATTATTTTTTGAATGTATATATTTTTCGTTCGTATTTCTTATACTATATTATTTTTTTTTTTTTATCATATATGAGGGTACTTCAATAAGTATCCGCACTTTTTATTTTAGTGATAATATAGTATATATAATATATACTCGTAATAACGAGCCAAACTGAGATCTATAGGCTTATTTAGGCTAACAACAGTATAGGCTTACTTAGGCTACTCGTAGCTGTCACATATCGTACGAGTAGTGAGCATGGCTGCGCCGCTTTCAGTTTGTACTCAGGAAGAACAGAGATCCGTGGTTCGTTTTTTGTGCGCAGAAGGTGTGAAAGGAGCTGAAATTCACACGCGTTTATGTGCTCAGTATGGGAATAATACGTTACCACGGCGAAGTGTATACGAGTGGATTCAAATGTTCAAGGAAGGTCGGACATGAGTGACAGATGCTCAGCCCTCAGGACGACCGTCAACACCAACCAGTGGTGACAAGCAGGAAGAAGCCAGAGCCATGATTTTCGATGACAGAAGATTAACAATAAAAGAAATTGCATCTTCATTAGACATCAGTGAAGGGTCAGCCTATTAGAAAGTTCATGACATTCTTGCTTTCACAAGGTTTGTGCAAGATGGATGCCCAAACAGTTGACAGAAGAGCACAAGCGTAATCGTATGGACGTCTGCTCTCGTCTTTTGGCGCGGTATCATAATGAAGGTGAAAACTTTTTGGAGCGCATTATCACTGGAGATGAAACCTGGATCCATCACTATGAACCAGAAAGCAAGCAAACGCCAACAGAGCATGCAATGGAAGCATCCAACATCTCCCGTTGCAAGGAAGTTCAAAGCGCAGCCGTCAGCAGGTAAAGTTATGCTAACACTGTTTTGGGATGCAATTCGCATAAAACGGAGAGGGAGATTGTCGGAAGGTGTTATTCTGTTACACGAAATGCACGCCCTCATACCGCTGCACAGACTAGAAAATGCTTTCAAGAACTTAAATTTGAAGTTCTCGACCATCCAGCCTACAGTCCAGACCTGGCATCTTCGGATTTTACCTGTTTGGACCCACTAAAAGACGCTTTGAGAGGTCAGCGATTCCAAGGCGATGATGACCTTAAGGAGGCGGTGCATGACTGGCTACGCACACAGCCAAAAACATTCTTTTGTGATGGCATTAGGAAGCTTGTAGATCGCTGGACTAAGTGTATTGAGAAACAGGGAGACTCTGTTGAGAAGTGATGTGTTTATAATCTATCAGATGTGAAAATAAAAAGTGCTGATACTTATTGAACTACCCTCATATATGCCTCGTTTATATACGATTGTATATTTATTTTCTATATATTTCGTGAAGTTGATTCCAATAATTCGTCTAAATAAACAGAATGATGTAATGGTGTTTTATTTAATTCTTTAATTCTATATTATTTAATTATATGTATACCAAATGGCTGGTTACGCCTTCTAAACCGACTGGCTGCTTTAAGACTTCTAAGCCAACTGTTAAAAATATATGTTTTAATTAAATAAATAGCGAAATCTGGCAATTCAACCCTAATAATGTACACCTGAACAAACCATTAACGCCTTCTAAGCCAGATTAAGCCTTCTAAACCGACTGACGGATTTCTAAGCTAACTGTCAAGAATATATGCTTTAATTAAATAAATAGCGCAGTCTGGCAAATCAACCCTAATAATGCACCTGAACAAACCATTTACGCCTTCTAAGCCAGATTAATCCTTCTAAGCGACTGGCTGCTTAAGCCAACTGGCTCATTAGGACCTTATAAGACAGCGGGCTCTCGGATGAACTTTCATTATGCGTCTGGCTGGAGCCAGGCGCACACCCCTTAATCCTTCTTAGGTTAAGGCTTAGGTTAGGGTTTCTCTTTGGCGGGTGAGGAACTTCTCCCCCAAAGACCCTCCTCCTTCTCCTTTCTCTCCCTCTCTTAGGTTAAGGTTACCCTTTGGCGGGAGGTCATCCTCCCCTCCCCCCTTCATTGCAGCTTGGGGGATAACCCCTTCCCCTTGTTGCATAATCCCTTGCAACATTCCCCCTTCCCCCTTTGCATCAATGATCAACCATTGCAACATTGCGTTGCACTTGTCCATTTTGTGCCCATACTACTCATAATATGCAGTCTGTTTAAGTTCCTCTTTACCATATCTCAAGAGCTGAAATTTCTCGGTGTTAAATGTCATGTTGTCTTCTGACCATTTGTATATTTTGTTTGTGTCCCACTGCAAGGCCTCCACGTCATTTACATCGCTGATTTTTCTGTTGATCTTTGTATCGTCTTCAAAAGGATGTTACTATACTGTTGCTGTTTACTCCGCTGTCTATGTCTGTTAGCATGATAATGATCAAGAGTGGGGCCAGTACTGTACTTTGTGGTACTGAGCTGTGTACTTTGTATTCTGATGATAATATACCTTAAATTTTGACGACCTGTAGACGTTCTCTGAGGAAGTTGTAGATCCATTTTCCCACTTTGCCTGTTATTCCAATATATTTCATTTCATGTGCTATTATACCGTGATCACATTTGTCAAAAGCTTCAGCAAACTCCGTGTATATGACATCGTAGTTCTCATTGCCTTTCAGTGCATCTACGATATTGTTGTAGTTATATATATATATATATATATATATATATATATATATATATAAAACGACATCATACTATGAACTTTAGCGGCCACCATTCAACTCTGTCTTAGGCATAATAGTGATATTTCACAATTGGGAGTCGAACCCCCGACCTATCCTACGGTCAAGTATTTCAGTAGCATTTCAGTTCATTTGTTGGAATTGTTGTAGGAGTTATTTGTTGCCAGTCTTTTCTAATAACTCGTAGTCAGCTAACATCATAAGGGTACTATAATCAAGTGCCATGCACAGAAAAATACATGGCATTGAATGATACCGTACGTTTCTAAACCCATCATTGACGGACGTGCGCGCGCGCGACTGCGTCCCACAAACCAACAAATTACTAAGCCGCATACATAAAGAGGGCAAACCCTAAATATACACGTCACGAGATTTAAAGTTCAATAACTTCCAAAATATACACTGTACAATCACAAATTTGAAATCCAATAAATTCTGTTTATTGACAAGCTGCCATAATATTTTCAGAATTCTACATGCAATACTTTCTCGAAAATGAAGGAAACAATAAGGTACACTCAAATAAACAAATATCATGAAACAAAAAATTTATAAAGTAGTAGTTGGTAACTATTCTTATTGCGAAAGTTGGGGAGGAGTTAGGCTATGCTAAGCTAGTTTCTACAGAAATGTCAAATGGTGTGCTTAGGCTACTGTTAATCTTGAGTAGTTTTCAACTACTCTAATTATGGTTTTAAGCAAAGGTGACAAGGCGATAATTGAAAGATGTTTTATAGAAAGGATGGACTGGAACAAGAATTGTGAAGGAATTTCCTGGAACAAATTGCAATAAGAGATTGCTGAATAGATAAATAAAAAACTTAAGGAAACTAGGTCAACTGAAAGGAAATCTGGAAGTAGCAGACCTAAAAGTGTTCTCACACAAGAAAATATTGACTATGTCCAAACCGTTAGTTTGTCTTAAGAAGATCTACCGGACTCACACTTTCTCAGAGAAAAATTGCAAGAAATTTGAAGACTAGTCACAGTTCTGTTCAAAGTATGCAGAGAACTCTAGAACTTAAGGCATATAAAAGAATCTGTGTCTCAAGACGTGACAGCAATGTTAGACAAAAAAAGGAAAACTCGCTGCAGAATGTTGCTAGACAAATTTTCAGCGCGTGATGTTAAAAAAATTGTTTTCACAGATGAAAAGGATTTTACAATTGAAATTGTGCGAAACTACCAAAACGATGTTTTTTATGGTGTGCGTAAAAGAGATATTCCTCCATCGAGGCTTTACCACGAGTCATGTCGGTTTAAAAAAAAGAATCATGGTTTTAGCTGGTGTATCATGGAACAAAAAAATTAACTCAGAAACTTACGAGTATGTTAATTTTTTGGAACAAAATCTTTTGCCAGATTGTCGGCGTCTCTCTCCTGATAATTACTTCATATTTCAGCAAAATGGAGCTACCACTCATACCAGCAAGTACACCCAGGACTATCTCCAACAGAATGTGGCCAATTTCATTGGGAAAAATGACTGGCCACCTCAGTCACCGAACTGCAATCCAGTGGACTATTGCACATGGAACTCTCTCGCAGGAAAGATTTATGAAAGTCAAACATCAAAATTTACTGAGTTGCAATTAAAATAAAAGATACTTAATTGTTGGGACAAAATAACTTTAACTGAAGTCAGAAAATGTATCATGTCGTGGAAGAAAGGGTTAAGATCTGTTTGTGAGCAAGACGGCGTGCATCTTGACCATCTCTGTCAATATATAAGATGTGAATAATAAAGTTTTTGTTTCATGATAGTTCTTTATTTGAGTGTACATTATTGCTTCCTTCATTTTCGAAAAAGTATTGCATGTAGAATTCTAAAATTTTAGGGCGCTTCTCATTAGGCTGAATTTATATGGATTTCATATTTGTGATTGTGCAGTATATATTTTAGAAGTTATTGCATTTTAAATCTCGACGTTTTCGTTTCGGGCCACCCGATATATACATACACAGGTTAATGACCTTAATTGAAGTCATTATAACCGCGTTCCACATGCATTCTCTTTTAGTACGTGACAGTTCATTAAATCTATTAAGATCTCATTTTCCCCACCCCACACTCCATTCTTCCTTTAGTTTCATATCATCCATCTCCCCCCCTTTATTTCCCTTTACATAAAAAATATATTTGAAAATCAGCCTTTTTCCAAACCCACTCAACTCCTTTTCAACACCTGAACAAATGTGAGACTTGTACAGATCACGAGTTTATTCGAAAAAGTTTACTTTTACTTATCTCTGGTCACTCATTATATATATATATATATATATATATATATATATATATATATATATATATATATATATATATATATATAGTAGGAATCAAACAATGAGTTCACCAAGATAAAATATGCATTTTGCTTATAAAACAAAAGAAATTACAAACATTACATTAAAATTGAGTCTCATTAGGTGCCAAAAAGTTGTAATAATGAAGAAATGTTATCAAAATACACAAAAACATTCAAAATAATGAAAATACTTAAATATTTTGTGTGACCGCCTTTTGCCTTGAGAACTGCTTGTACTCTATCAGGCATAGATTCGACAAGTTTATGGATGGTATGCGGTTCCAAGTTGTCCCAACACAGCTGAACAGCACCCCAGAGAATATCCTGGCTTGTTATTTCGTGTTTTGTTTTTCCTCTTCTCAAATGTTCGTATAAATGTTTGATGGGATTGAGATGTTGGGATTTGACTGGAAAATTCATAATGATCAGGACACCTTCTTCCTTATTTTTTAGATAGTCCTTACAAGATTTGGATGTGTGCTTAGGGTCATTCTCTTGTTGAAACAAGAAGCTTGACCACACAATCTCAAACCAGATGGTATGACATGTCATTGAATGATGGAGTGATATTTCTCTTTGGTGAGATATAATTTATTCTGTGGAGGTCGCCAACTCCATTGTAACTGAAGCAACCCCAGACTTGGATATTTCCACCACCATGCTTAACTGAAGGTTTTATGCACTGCTTAAATAATTTCTTACTACTTCTACATCTAACATAGGAGTGATAGGACCTTTGATGATTACTAAAAAGCTCGAACTTTGACTCTGTAAATAAAACGTTTTTTCCATTCTTCAACAGTGAACCTAATCTAACCTGACGAACCCAACCTAATCAAACCTAACCTAATCAAACCCAACCTAATCAAACCCAACCTAATCAAACCCAACCTAACAAAACCCAACCTAACAAAACCCAACCTAACAAAACCCAACCTAACAAAACCTTCACGAAGTTATTAATTGCTCAATCGAATTACACGAAATGCCTGAAATTTTTAAGCATTACGTGAAATGACTGGTTTCACAAATTGACTAATATATATATATATATATATATATATATATATATATATATATATATATATATATATATATATATATATATGAAATAGGATCTCTCCTAAGGAGACGTAGTTTTACATTTAGGCTAAAAACGAAGACGTAGAGCAAAAAACTCATTATATTTGGTTGCAGCCGACGTTTCGGGCAACTCTATCCATTTTCAAGGCCTAATAAATAAAAGCTAAAATTAATACATGACAAAAAATATATAAATGTCGAGTTAAAAACTAATCTAGGATACAAAATTAAAACTGTTCAAGAATAAAAATTAAAATTACAAAGTAGAAACAGACAAAAGCCAAAATCAAATCTAAAGTAAAAAATATATAAATGACAAAAAAATATACGAATAATAAAAATAAAACTTAAAACTTAAGACATTCAAACGTATAATTGTTAAAACATTACAAATAAAAAGTTAAATGGAATAAAAAGTTAAAAGAAAAATCACAAGGGTAAACCGACATACCTATGCTCACTTGACAGCCACAAAAACTGAAGCGAAAAGGAGACAGGGTCGCAAGGGAAAATTTAGTAGGTAGTTTTTCTAATTAATATAAATGGGGTAACAGCCAGAATCAATATTTAAACTAGAGCTCAAAAACTTAATACACAAAGATTCGTAAATACGAAGGGAGGACGGGCATTTTAACGATTTAAGAATTTTAAAATTGTCAACAGAAACGTGAACCTTACACTTGATAGAATGACTTCTAATCGCAGACTGTTCCTTTCTCGACAAAACCTTCCCTGTCCTAAGACTAATACCCATATGGGAACAAAATCTCGCCTGCAAAGAACGAACTGAACTGCCAATCTTAAAATCAGTGTGAAAATAAAATTTCCTCACAACATTCAACAATTGCTTCTTCACAAAACAGTTAAAATGGTAGATATCAAGTAAAACAAGATATTTACCAATCTTAGGAACATCATACGTTGGGACAAGGTTGGGGGAATATACACTATTAAGAAATTTACCAATAACACTTCCTACAAGATCCCGTGGAAAACCATTTTTAAAGAAAAAATCAGTAAGGACTTCAAACTCATTATGTAGCAGAGCAAAGTTCGAGCAAATATTATAAGCTCTATCCACGGGTGTGCGAATGGAACTTATAAGTGGCAAATTTTATTCTGAAAATAGTTTAGTGAATATTTTCTTATAAATTTCAGCTGACTAAACACACAAATCTCTTTCCTATCTACATAACATAATAAGGGGAGCACAAAATACAATGATTTTAAGACTTAATTCACTGATGATGACAAAAGATTTGTCGAAACGTCTAAAGTACAAAAAAATAAACGAAAATGTTTGCAGTTGTGTTGGTCCTTCTTTTCATATATAGTATATATATATATATATATATATATATATATATATATATATATATATATATATATATGTTAAACACAGACCGTACATGAAACAAGGAACTCTTCTGGGAAATTACAGCCACTGTAGTTCGAATAAGTAATGATAAATGACAAATACTATAGTTTTTCTTTTTCATGATGGAAAGCCCAACGTGGGCACTGGGTTACTCGCAAAGAGGCCCCAAAATATAGCTTCCCTCACCAGCTATCTGCAAAGCAGATGGGATCCAGTTTTGGGACAGGATCTAGGGTTTACAGCTTACACCTAGCCTACTACATTCAGAACCTCAATATACGCAAGAAACTCGTTGCATTCACGTCGAATTGAATAATAAAAGAAAAAGGGGTAACTATTGTATTTTTAGCCAAAAAACAAAACTTGAACCTCAACCGGGACATTGAGCATCCACTTTTCAAGGCACATAACACGGCTAAAAAGATTTTGGGATTATCAAAGAGGATGATCCATTTCAAATCATCGATAGGAGTAAAATTCGTCGCGAACGAAGTAAATATCGAAAAACACAACAAATTCAATATCAACCTGTTGAGAGTGTTAAGCACTCTTTGAAAGACCTATATTTTGATAGTTGTAGAGATAAGCCTATTACACAGGTGAAAACAGGGTACAAATTTTTCCGTGCAACTATTAATGAAGAACACATAACTCTGATTGAAGAATCAAGTTCCAAGTACATTGGTCATGTGACTACCCCGTCAGGATCAGCAAATGATACTGCTGCTAGCATCATAGATTTCCTGGGACAAAATAATGTTTGTTGTTGGTTGTGATGGAACCGTTGTTAACGAATAATTAAAGAAAATTTGAAGAGACCTCTTCAAAGAGCTGTGTGCTTATTACATACAAATTAACTGCTCTTAAGACATTTGATGCACCATCTAGATGGTGGCGCACGTGTCCCTTCATGTTTCAGCGGGAAAATTGGCAAGCAGCTGCGAGTTGTGAAACACTGCCTCCTGTTCAGTTTATTCCAGTTAATGTCAATTTACCACAGGTTGACTGCTCATGCTAGGTGGCTTACTAGTACTAACAGAATACTTCGACTGTACGTTGCCTCTGCAACCCCAACAAAATCGTTGGTAATATTGACAACATTTATTGCAAAGGTATATTCTCCTTGTTGGTTTTCAGTCGACATCAATTCGAACTTCACTAATGGAGCAAGGCATCTCTATTCTAAGATTGACAATTGTAGGTATTTGCCTGAAGAACTGAAAAAAGTTATTCATCATGTGAAACAAAGAAATGCTCATTTTGCACATCAAGAAAATCTAATAATAACGAGGCTTACAGACAATCGCCGGCACATCCGTGAGCTGGGAGTTCGAAAGATACTGAAAGCGAGAGAGACTCCTCAGCCAAATGATGATGTTCAACACGTTAAGGTGCCATAGTTCAACTTTGTTGCAGTTAATTACAATAGCATGATTGACTAGTCCTTTTCAGAAAGATTTGCTCCTCCACTCACTAAGCACCTGTCTGACAGCAGTCTAAGAACTTTTATTGATGAAAAAGCGATTGGAGACCTTCACTTATGTAAATTCCCATGTTACACACAAGCAGTTGAGCGTGCAGTGCATTCAGCAACAGAAGCATCTGCTGCGGTCTGTGGAGAAGTTAATCGAATAGAATCCAAGAAATTATTGCCAAGTTTTCAGACTCTGACTACAAAATTTATCCAAATAAATAGATCGAATCTATGAGCAAGTGAGTTTCGCATTATTGAGTGGATGGGTGGGACAGGGTGAAACTCGATATGCAGCCACCTCCTCGTGGTGAGTTCTGGGTGATTGTAATGAGAATCTGACTCAATCAGCGAAGATATATATATATATATATATATATATAATATATATATATATATATATATACAAACTCAGAATGGTCCCCTGAGAAACTTATATGTTAAACACAGACCGTGCATGGAACAAGGAACTCTTCTGGGAAAATTAAATCCACTATAGTCCGAATAAGTAATGGTAAATGACAAATACCACAGTTTTTCTTTTTCATGATGCTAGCCCGACGTGGGCAACGGGTCTCTCGCAAAGAGGTCCCATAAATATAGCTTCCCTCACCAGCTATCTGCAAAGCAGATCCTGTCTGCTTTGCAGATAGCTGGTGAGGGAAGCTATATTTATGGGACCTCTTTGCGAGAGACCCGTTGCCCACGTCGGGCTAGCATCATGAAAAAGAAAAACTGTGGTATTTGTCATTTACCATTACTTATTCGGACTATAGTGGATTTAATTTTCCCAGAAGAGTTCCTTGTTCCATGCACGGTCTGTGTTTAACATATATATATATATATATAAGGTCATCCCGTAAGTAATGTCGTTTTTTACGATAGATTAAGTTTAAACTAGTCCTACTCAATTTAAGCATAAATTTTCCGAAGGTTATATCTAAGAGGAGATCTATCGTGTTTCGCTACATACTTTACAGACCTTGACCAGTGAAGACGTGTGTTTTGCTTTATGTAAACCCCTCATAAACATGGCGGTATCAGAAGAGCATATCAGGCATATAATGCTTTACGAGTTCAGAAAAGGGAATAGTGCTACTGAAGCAACGCGAAACATTCAGGACGTTTATGGCAACGATATTCTGCATGTGAGGAAATGTCAAAGATGGTTTCAAAAGTTTAGGAATGGTGACTTCTGTTTGACAGATGCAGCACGCTCTGGACGCCCTGCTGAGTTTGATGATGACCTGCTGTTAGCCGCACTTGAAGAAGACTGTTCAACGACTGTCGAAGAATTGGCCCAGAAACTCAATTCATTCCCGTCCACCATCCATCGACATTTGCAACAACTCGGGAAAGTGCCTAAGTTAGGAAAATGGGTGCCACATGAATTGTTGGTCGACAATCTGAGGGTGCGGGTAAACATTAGCACAGCTCTTCATTCCCGTGAACTCCAAGATCCGTTTTTGCACCGTTTAGTGACTGGTGATGAAAAGTGGATACTGTACCAGAATGTTAAGCGCCGTCGACAGTGGGTTTGTGCCGGAGAACCAGCGACACCACAGCCAAAACCAAATCTTCACCCTCGGAAGGTGTTGCTTAGTGTTTGGTGGGATAAAGGTGGTGTAATATAGCTGTTCGTCGCACATGGGGCGAAAGGGAATCCGGTGAATATTCCGGAACCGGACGCGGGGAAGATTTTCATGAGGCTGGGCGGACGTTTTACGCTCAATAGCCCGAAGCTCCCGGCAACGGGAGCTAGAGCCACAGGCGCTGGGGGCAATACACTTTGAAACCTTACCACACAACCAAACAATCACCGATCGATCACTTCTGCAAAAATTGAGGAGCTTAGGTGGGAAAAACTTCCACATCCTCCATATTCTCCCAACCTTGCGCCTTCAGATTAATTACACTGGTATGCATCAATTTTGCTGTCAAGGGTCTTGTAAGTGATTCTTATAGAGTTTTTCTGCTGATTTCGAATCTGCAATCCGTTTTTCTCAATCAGCTCAGGTTATCCGGCTATGGCCTCATAAGTAAAATAGAATTTTCGTGATTTTGTCAAAGCGGAATTGGAACAGTAACATCTATCATCACTTGTTTCACTTGTATAATATCTTTTTTTACTTTTCAGGCATATAGATAAAATATTTCATAATGAATAGAGCGTGTAAAAATGATCCCAATAGATTCTGCTACATATGTGGGACGGTTACCATGCCAAATAACCAGTCCCAAATCACTAAATTTGTGAAGACAATGTATAGAGCATACTTTGGAATTAAGCTAGGGGACCAGGACAAAAATTTCGCCCCTCATATGTGCTGCAAGACGTGCATTGAAAATTTGAGAAGATGGAGCAAAGGCAGAGCGAAATCTTTGCCTTTTGGAATTCCCATGATTTGGAGAGAAGGAAAGGATCACGTGACAGATTGCTATTTCTGCATGACAAACCTCCAAGGTGGGCTTATAAATTTATTTTTCTTAAATATTTTGAAATCCTCGTATGAAACTTGACATAATATACCATAATGTAATATTCACCATATATAGCATAATATTCACCATAATGGTAATCATACATTTACATATACATATTGTTATAGAAAATACATTTACACATACATATTGTTATACAAGTTACATTTACATATACAATGATTGTATATTTTCTTTCTTTTTCTTTCATATTGTCTCCGAAGGGACAATATGAATGAAAAAGAAAGAAAATACACAGACTCCATCGACCTATTTCATATCTTACAGACCGCAGCCTTCCCTCACGAGCCGCCACTGTCTGAATGCTTCTTCTATTTCATATGCAAGTTTTATATCCATGTTTCTGTGTTTCTATTTTCAGGAGTTAACAAGAAGAATAAACACATTGTTGTACCCTGACATTCCTTCTGCTATGAGACCTGTACCCCATGGTCCTGGAATTCCAATACCCGACCCACCTCAAACCCTGGACTTCGATGATTCTGATGATGAATCAATGACCAATGCCAATGACCAGTCCCAGTCGTATATACCTCAAAATACAGCTTCAAATGAGCCGAGGCCTCTCAACCAGGCCAAACTTAATAATCTTACCAGGGATTTAGGACTTTCCAAATTAGCTGCCGAGATCTTGGGCTCACGACTTCGAGAGGACAACTTGCTGGCTCCGGGAACAACATTCTCCTGGTATAGGAAACGAGAGGAAGAATTCCGCAAGTTTTTTGCAGTGCACGAAAATACCTCTTCCTTAGTGTACTGCTGCAATGTTGAGGGGCTAATCGAATCCTTGGGCCTGCCATATAACGCATCAGAATGGAGGCTATTTATAGACTCGTCTAAACGAAGTTTGAAAGCAGTACTTCTCAACATTGGGAATAGGGTTGCATCAGTCCCTGTAGCACATTCCATACAACTTACTGAGAGCTACGATAACATGAAAATTTTACTGGATGCTCTCGTATACGACCAACATAACTGGAGGATCTGTGGAGATTTGAAGGTAATACTAATATCATAAGTAAACTATTGTTATTGACTATGTTGTTTTTCCAAAGGTTATTTGAGAGCATATAAGAACACTTAACTTCCCACAGAAGTGATACAGTCCAATGCATAGATTTTTTTATCTGATAGAACAAATTCTCTAAATTCTTTAAATATTTTCATTTTTTTCAGATTGTGGCATTTGTATTGGGAATGCAAGGGGGATGCACGAAATACCCATGTTTCCTCTGCAAATGGGATAGCCGAGCGGATGAGAAGCACTATGCACAGCGTGAATGGCATCCAGAGAGAATTTTGAACCTGGGTCGCATAATGTCGTTTCAGTGCCCCTTGTACCACCAACAAAAATTTTGCTCCCACCACTTCATATTAAGCTGGGCTTGATGAAAAATTTCATCAAATCAATGAATAAGGAGGGTTCAGCATTCCGATATCTCGAGAGTAAATTTCCTCATATATCTGATGCTAAACTAAATGCTGGGGTTTTTGATGGTCCTCAAATTCGAACATTGATCAAGGATACTCAGTTCGAAAACGCAATGACTCCAACTGAGAAGAATGCCTGGCAGGCATTCAAATCAGTTGTCACTGATTTTCTTGGCAAGCGTAGAAGTCCAGAATACGAGTCCGTTGTCGAAAACTTGATGGAAGCTTTCAAAGCTCATGGGTCGCGCATGTCCATAAAAATGCACTTTTTGTGGTCCCACTTGGACTATTTTCCTGAAAATTGCGGGGATTATAGTGAGGAACAGGGTGAACGATTTCACCAAGATATCAAAATAATGGAAGAGCGGTACCAGGGAAACTGGGATATCAATATGCTGGCGGACTATTGCTGGTGTTTGAAGCGAGACGTGCCCGAAGAAAAACACAGACGGAAAGCCCAAAAAACTTCATTCCTTCCTCAATAAACTTTTTTCCATATTCATTGTATGAATAAAAGTATTTATTCACACGATGTTTTCATTTTTCACGAGTGTTCTTATAATATTACTCGTATCTACAGTGTTTAAGCTAAAAAAATCAATAAATTTGGGGATAAAATTGGACTTATAATAAATGGCCAATAGAGAAAAAACCTGACCTGATTGAGGAAAATCAATGTCATTTTCGAATTCAGCATGGTCGAATTATATAATATGAGTTGAAAAAACCCTCACAGCAGACAAAAAAATTTCATATGCATACCAGTGTTATCATCTCTTCAGGAGTCTGCAAAACTATCTTGACAGAAAACAGTATACTTCTTTAGATGACCTGCACACCAGTCTTTGTACGTTTTTTGCCTCAAAACCGCCTGATTTTATAAACATGGCATTGAAAAGCTTGTAGGACGTTGGCAGAGTGTCACTGATTCCGATGGAAAATATATACTAGATGGGATGACCTGATATATATATATACTAGTACAATACCCGTCGCTTCGCTGACGGTTAGGTAAAGACCCGCCCTACGTGCGGGTAGTAAAACATATCCAAGTAGAGGGCCGGAATATTTTTTGTAGTTCAAAGGCTGTTATTAGCTGTTATTAGCTAGGTTAATTAAATGGTTAGGTTAGGTTAGGTTAGGTTGGTTAGGTTAGGTAGGTTAGGTTAGGTTAGGTTAGTTGGTTAGGTTGGTTAGGTTGGTTAGGTTGAGTCGTGATATTTTCGTTAAAGCTTAACCTAACCTAACTTAACCTAACCAATCGTCAAGGGCGTACAGTTGACCTAACCGGGCATTCAACACCCAGGTGTACAACCTCGGGACCTAATCAATACAGGGCTATTTAAAATTATTCATCCGATTTTAACTGAGAATACTTCCGTACCTATCAACCGTGCATCAACTGGGCATACACCACATGAAAGAGGAAATCTTCGAGTTTTACAAGATCACCGCGAGAGGGCTCCAAAGTCACGCCGTGGCCTAGCCTAGCAACAAACAGTCAGTGTGAAAATTGCGTCCGCACAACAGAAGGCGTTTTGTGTGTTGCAGTTTTCGAGCTGTAAATCGGTAGTCACAGTGCAGCGTGAGTTTCGTCGACGTTACAGAACAGATACAGAACGTTACAGAACGTTAAGGATACTGTGTACGTACCACCGTTGCCCACATCTTTGGATGAGCTCCGAACTCGCATTGTTACTGCCGTAGAGTCAGTGACAACGGACATGCTGGAGCGAGTATGGGAGGAATTCGACTATCGTGTCGACGTTGCTCGTGTAACTAGGGGAAGTCACATAGAGCATTTATGAGGTGAGAAACAAAATTTGGACAGTTTTTCGTTTGGTTGATGTATCACAAATCACTCTGTATTTGTAACATTAAAAAATATTCTCATTTGAAATTAGGTGAATCATTTTAAATAGCCCTGTATGTGTGTGAAGTTTTATGTTTGTAACTGCTTTCATTTTGGAGCTATGGCTGGAACAGACACACACACACACACACGCACGCACGCACGCACGCACACACGCTGAAACACACACACGCACGCACACACACACGCAAGCACACACGCTGAAACACACAAACGCACGCACGCACACACGCTGAAAGTGTGACGGACAGACAGACGGACGGCTCTCTTATATAGTAGTATATATATATATATATATATATATATATATATATATATATACAGGATGGCGGAAAAGTCGCGCATGGCAGGAATTTTCAGTGTTGATTATAATATAGGCCTATTATTTTTTTCTTTTAGGTAGGGGATGGCTGCGAAATAACAATAGACGATAAGGTGAACTTGATTTTAATGCATGGAATACCAGGTGCTACGAGTACAAATCGATGAATCAGTACAAAATTTAAATTCTGTACCGATTCATTTGGAATACGCGATCCAATTTTGGAATCCGCATATGTGCAAAGATATAGGCAAAAATCGAAAGAGTTCAAAGACGAGCAACTAAGATGATTCCCTCGCTTAGGTCAAAGTCGTACGAGGATAGGCTTAAGGAGTTAAATTGACTACACTCGAGACGAGGAGGCTAAGGGGTGATCTAATCCAGTTTTTTAAAAATATGAGTGGGTTCGATAACGTAAATAGAGATAGCTTTTTCGAAATATCACAGTATAGTAGAACGAGAAATAACGGGTGTAAGCTGACAAGTAGAAGGTTCGAGACAGCAGTTACCAAAACTTTTTTACGCATAGAATAGTAAATAGCTGGAATAGTATGCCGGTAGTAAAATTAAGGATTTTGTGGTTCGGAAACCACGTAAAACTGCAGGTCCCCTCCGCCACCACGGAGGACATGCCATGCACAATACACAATTACAAACATAGTTTGGTAGACCAGCCATGAGTGGATCCTAGGATCTTTGTTCGTTTGAAACATTATAACATTATATATACAGTATATATATATATATATATATATATATATATATATATATATATATATATACAGGGTGTCCCGTAAGTCTGGACCCATAGGGAAAAATAATAAAATTACAAAAACAAAAATTTATTACATAATCTGTTCAAAGTGTCCGCCGTTGAGTCGCACACATAGTTGAAGACGCAATCTCCACTGCGACAGCACTTTCTGAATCACAGTCGCAGAAATTTCTTGACACGCCTACACAATGCGTGCTTTAAGGTGGAAAATGTTCTGAAGTTTGACCTCGTACACTTTGGCTTTCAAGTGGCCCCACAAATAAAAATCATAATAAAAATAATAAAAAAATAATAATAATAAAATAATAATAATAACATAATAAAAAAATATATTATAAATCCCTATGGGTCCAGACTTACGGGACACCCTGTATATATAAATTATTTCACGAAAGTAACACGTGAAAAATATTTATGATGAATAAAACCACGAAGGAAAGGAAACACAAAATGGTGCTCAAGCGCTTTCGTCTAATGACATCCTCAGGAACACTGAAGTACATAAAAGGGTAACAGCCTATATATTTTACAGAAAGAAAAAAAAGAAAATAAATATACATACATATATACACACACACATATACATATACATACATATCTATATATACATATACATACATATATATATATATATATATACTGTATATATATATATATATATATATATATATATATATATATGCAATAAACAGAGAAGTAAAAATAAAATAAAAAATAAAAATTAAAGGATTATCAGTGAGGCGTACAGATTTGTAAGGAATAATATCGATTTTTAGCACAAGATCAAATGGATTATAAAAATACAAATTTATATTGGAAAACTGCCCGGGTTTTAACACTCTGCCTATGGTCAGGTTTCGATATATAAAAATAAAATGCAAATTAAAAGTTAATAAAGTAGCAGACAAGTTTACCAAAGATTTAGTGTTCTACCCTTCTTATCTAAATCTGTTTGGAAGGAATTCAAAATAACAGGATCGAGTTGAAAAAGACCTTTGCTTATGTTGAAGTTATTTGAAAGTTGGATAATGGCAGACTCAAGAATATTTCTATTAACAATGTTGCTAGAATGGAATAAAACTGAAGCATTATTCCAATCAATACAGTGGGCTAACTCTGACAAATGGACAAAAATGGCACTGGACAACTGTCCTGTTCTAACGGAATATTGATGCTGTTTTATACGTGTGTGCAAATCCTTTCCCGTCTGACCTATGTAAAAGGAATCACATTGTTTACAACCAATTTTATAGATAATGCCTGAATTATTGGTAGGGCTTTTTTACTATGATATTTTTCACAAATTTATATGAAAATACTACATTAATATCCAAAAGTTTAAGTACATTAGCAATGCCTAAAAAGCCCGGGAAAAATGGAAGTACTAAAATATTTTTTGACAAAGTACGAGTGTTATTATTGACACGATAGAAAGTTCGTTTTGCCTTGTTGAGACAAGATTCCATAAACGCAGATGGATAACACAAATCACTTCCAATACCGTTGATTTTTTCCAATTCGGCATCGATGTATTCCGGACTGGCGATCTTAAGGGCGCGGAGAAACATTGATGAAAAAATGGCCTTCTTAGTGGGGGTGTTATGTCCAATGTTCCCTCTAATTTTTTTTAGTCCGTGTGCGCAAGAAATTTTCGTTGTGCGCAAGAAATTTTCGTTGTGCGTACATTTATATTCATGGTGAAAAATTGTGCCAACTTTTCTGAGCGCTATTATCTTCAAAATGAAATATATATAAATATTAAATACTTAATAAATATTATTTCCATAAGGTGATAGCTCGATCATTACGGTACTATTATATAGATATTAAAAAACTGTTTACGATATTATATATTCTTAAAAAAGAAAACATTTTATCCATTCTAAAAATATGAATAAAATAAAAAATAGTAAAATAAAATTCAAAAAAATAAAATAAAAATAACATTAATTGAAAACTACTATTTTAGTTATCATTTCTCAAAACAATTTTTAGCATTTAGCAATTTAAAATAGACTATCAAGATTAATACGTGATTTTATCCATTCACAAAATAGGAATAAAATAAAAAATAATAAAATTCGATAAAATAAAATATAATCAAAATAACATTAAATGAAAGTGCCTTTCATTTAAGTATGATTATGATTTCTCCCTACGATCTTTAGCATTTGCCCATTCCAAATAAACGCTATGAAGATTACTACATCCGTCATCATTCAGGTAACTTTTAATTCGCATGAGCGTGTCCAAATGATTTTCTTTCAAGCGGTTTCTTAATTTGTTCTTTATAGAATTCATTAAACTGAAATTTTTGAAATTACTTCATTTACTGTCGTGACTCATGATACGCTTGAGCCTGTGCGCATTTTATTTTGCTGTGTGCACGGGTTTCACAACGCGTGTGCGCGCGCACACGCGCACACCTTAGAGGGAACATTGGTTATGTCCCGAGTAAAAGTGTACGTAGGACAAATTGTTTGTTGTTTTCCGATAGATACTAAACTTAAAACCTGGGCTTTCCCTATGTACACGCACATCCAAAAATGGGATTGAATTGTCTTGTTCCCATTTTTGGATATGCGTGTACATAGGGAAAGCCCAGGTTTTAAGTTTAGTATCTATCGGAAAACAACAAACAATTTGTCCTACGTACACTTTTACTCGGGACATGACACCCCCACTAAGAAGGCCATTTTTCCATCAATGTTTCTCCGCGCCCTTAGGATCGCCAGTCCGGAATACATCGATGCCGAATTGGAAAAAATCAACGGTATTGGAAGTGATTTGTGTTATCCATCTGCGTTTATGGAATCTTGTCTCAACAAGGCAAAACGAACTTTCTATCGTGTCAATAATAACACTCGTACTTTGTCAAAAAATATTTTAGTACTTCCATTTTTCCCGGGCTTTTTAGGCATTGCTAATGTACTTAAACTTTTGGATATTAATGTAGTATTTTCATATAACAATATTGTGAAAAATATCATAGTAAAAAATAGCCCTACCAATAATTCAGGCATTATCTATAAAATTGGTTGTAAACAATGTGATTCCTTTTACATAGGTCAGACGGGAAAGGATTTGCACACACGTATAAAACAGCATCAATATTCCGTTAGAACAGGACAGTTGTCCAGTGCCCTTTTTGTCCATTTGTCAGAGTTAGCCCACTCTATTGATTGGAATAATGCTTCAGTTTTATTCCATTCTAGCAACATTGTTAATAGAAATATTCTTGAGTCTGCCATTATCCAACTTTCAAATAACTTCAACATAGGCAGTGTTAAAACCCGGGCAGTTTTCCAATATAAATTTGTATTTTTATAATCCATTTGATCTTGTGCTAAAAATCGATATTATTCCTTACAAATCTGTACGCCTCACTGATAATCCTTTAATTTTTAATTTTTAATTTTTATTTTTACTTCTCTGTTTATTGCATATATATATATATACGTATATATATATATATGTATGTATATGTATATATAGATATGTATGTATATGTATATGTGTGTGTGTATGTATGTATGTATATTTATTTTTTTTTTTTTTCTTTCTGTAACCTATATATAGGCTGTTACCCTTTTATGTATTTCAGTGTTCCTGAGGATGTCATTAGACGAAAGCGCTTGAGCACCATTTTGTGTTTCCTTTCCTTCGTGGTTTTATTCATCATATATATATATATATATATATATATATATATATATATATATATTAAAGGAATACCTCGAAATTCGTCGTTAATTCGTTCCGGAATAACACGACGAAATACGAAACGACGAAATTCGAGGTAGACTATAACATGTTTCAATGAGAAAACATTTTACTGTATTATGTTATTAAATAAATTAATTAATCAAATTCTACTCGTTTTTCGGCAAAATATAATGTATATTGCATTCGTAAACAGTTGAATTTCGTCAATTTCGATATTTTTTTTTCACTTTTTTTTTCAAAAAACGATGAATCTACGAATATGGACCACGGATTGCGAAACTACAGGTAGTAAAAGATTGACGACGAATCTGCGAAACGACGAAATTCGAAACGACGAATTTTGAGGTATTCCTGTATATACACTGTATATATATATATATATATATATATATATATATATATATATATATATATATATATAATATATATATATATATATATAAAAGGGTGTCAGGAAATGATTGCCCCACCCCCCTGTACAGAAGAAACTGAAAGGAATAGAAAAAAACAGACAAAACCACGCGAAAGAGCGTTTAATTTTGAATAAAAAACACTTGTTTTAATATCGGGTGTTGCCCCCATTTGCAGCTCTGACGGCCATTAATCGACGGGGGTATGATCCCAGAAGTGTCTCAAAGAGATCGGTATCATGACTCATTTCTTCAAGGACTTCGTTGATCTTTGCAGTCATAATTTCTGTTGAATACCGATTCTGAATGGGTTGTTCCAGCATTAAGGACTCCACCCGATCCTTCATGATGGATCCGACATGTTCACAGACATTAAGATCGGGAGAATTGCCAGGCCATTCATTATTTCCGAAAAAATCAATGTTATTGTCCTTAAGCAGTTGTTGAGTCGCAAGTGCTTTCATATAGGGGGCTTTGTCGTGAAGAAAGGTTGCCTGTTCAACATCCAAAACACTCTCGGGGTCTTTCAAAAACGGAATTACATGTTGGGCTAAAATTACATTTCGAAAATAAGGCCCATCCCAACTGGTTCCTCTTGGTTTGATAACCCAGATGAGCTTCCGAATAGAGAACATAATGAAAACACCCACACATGCTGAATTTTTTACTATTTCTCGATACTTCTGGTCGTCTGGGACTTCATCAGGAGTTGTTGCCCAAACCCGATCATTCTGAAAATTTGGTTTTCTGGAGACATAAACGAAGAATTCATCGCTGACACCTAAGTGAAGGAAATCGTCTTCCGTCCATTCCTCAAGATAATCACAAAACCATAGCCGATCTTCAATATTAAGATCACTCTTCCGTGGCTTAGCTATTTCATGCCAAGCACTCAAGCCTTGGCGAACTCGAAATTGATGCACAAGTTGCCGATTGACTATCTTACCACGACGGATAAGTATCTCTTTCGATACCTCAGAGCAGCTCTTCTTTCGGCGCCGTGATGCAGCAAGCACAATGTCTTTCGATTCTTGAGATAATTTCTCCGGTCTTCCTCCTCGAAATTCTGTTTCACAACCTTCAGGATTCTTATTCCAATTCCTTTTGACAAAGTCTTCTGATCTTTTTAATCTCTCAGCCACCCAGTGTCGAGTTATGAAAGTTGCACCAGCTTCCTTTGCTTCACGAAATGTGACAGCTCGAATGCGGTCAAGAACTCGCTTTTTCTCTGAATCGTTCAAAATAGATGATGCCATGGTTTCTGTGGGGAAAAAAATGGTAAGAATTAAAATCACAGGAATAGAATATAATGGTTTTCATTCAGATTTTAACGCTCTTTCAAGTGGTCTCGCCGGTTTTTATCTATCTCTTTTAGTTTTTGCTCTACAGGGGGGGCAATCATTTCCTGACACCCCGTATACATGTTAACCCCTCTGTCTTTGACCTTGGGCGGTTCGAGGTTGTCGGGGGTTCTGGTTTGGTGGGAGGAACGGATTGTTACCTTGGAGTAGCTGATACCGTGTAGGAAATCGCAGTAGTTTCTCTTACACTACTCTCCGATTTCTTTTTGTAGGGGGTCGGAGGATTCTGTGAAGCTTACTAAATTCTCTAAAGGTTTCCCAATTCTTCTTGTACCTTATCGGGAAATTATTTTTCTCTATTTACGACTAAGTTCTCTGAAGAGAGCAAGGCTCGAAGGAGAAGACGAAGATATTCTCTTACTGTAGTTTACTACTAAAATGTTACAGGCAATGCTCAGCCTCTAAGTCAGATCAGATCCAATCAGAACCAGAAAAAAAAATGATGAAATTCTAAATGTTTATATACCTAAAATTTAATGACATCATTATTATTTAATGCTGACCTGTTTTAGTGTTTTTTATTCTCAATAGGCTGATTAATTTTGCAAAATATTTAAAGATGAGGTAAATATTTTAGCTGTTGTAATGTCTAGAGAGATAAGCAAGATATTTGAAGATGTAGCCATATTTATATTTTAAACCCTATATTGACAGATCTGATGTTATCATGACCTGCCGAGTTAACTAAAAGTGGAAATTGAAATATGCATTTTATTATGAATTACAATTAAACATGCACATGAGCAAACTTTAAATGCTTAAAATTTAAAAGTAAGTGTTAAGCAAGATATTCCTTCATCTTTTAAAACGAAGAGAGAATGTATAAAGAAAATGAACATTGCAGAATTTAACAATATTACATTATTAAGCTAAATATAAAAAGATTATTAAGTAATTTAAAAAGAAATAATTCATCAATTATTCAGCAAAAATAAAATTTAAAAAAATTAAAAATTTATCCGCACTTGTGTCAGCATTATGCGAGTTTGGACTCTATATATAAAATGAATATAAGAATACGTATATGAATAGAAGAATTATTCCTTGTTCATTTTTACATATATATATATATATATATGTTAACCCCTCCGTCTATGGCCTTGGGCAGTTCGATGTTGACGGGGGTTCTGGTTAGGTGGCAGCAACGGATTTGTTACTCTGGAGTAGCTGGTACCGTATAGGGAATCGCAGTAGTTTACTACTATACTACTCTCCGATTTCTTCTTGTAGTGGATCGGAGGATTCTGTGGAGCTTATTAAATTCTCTGAAGGTTCCCCGATTCTTCTTGTAACGTATCGGGAAATTATTGCTCTATTTAAGACTAAGTTCTCTGAAGAGAGCAAGGCTCGAAGGAGAAGAAAAAGATTTCTTTCTTACTGTAGTTTTACTGCTAAAATGTTACTAGTAATGCTCAGCCTCTAAGTTTGATCAGTCAAATCAGAATAACAATTTGAAAAATTACACGGGTTTATATACCCAAATTTTGTGGGCATCGTTATTATTTAATGTTGACTTGTTTGGTTTTTATTCTCAATAGGCTACATTATCTTTGCACAATATTTAAAGATAAGGTAAATATTTTAGCTGTAGCAATGTCTAGACAGATAAGCAAGATATTTGAAGATGTAGCATATTTTTATCTTGAACCGCATATTGACAGATCTCATGTTATCATGATCTGCCGAGTTATCTAAAACTGGAAAATGAAATATGCATTTTATTTTAAATAACATTTAAACCTGCATATGAGCAAAAATTAAAGGCTTAAGATTTAAACTTAAATGTTAAGCAAGACATGACTTCATCTTTTATAACGAAGAGAGAATGTATACAGAAAATGAACATTGCAGAATTTAATCAGGTTTCATTATTAAGCTAAATCTAAAAAAAGTATTAAGTATCAGGCCATCCCATAAGTAATGTCGTTTTTTACGATAGATTCAGTTTAAACTAGTCCTACTCGGTTTAAGCTCTAAGTCAGATCAGATCCAATCAGAACCAGAAAAAAAACTGATGAAATTCTAAATGTTTATATACCTAAAATTTAATGACATCATTATTATTTAATGCTGACCTGTTTTAGTTTTTTTATTCTCAATAGGCTGATTAATTTTGCAAAATATTTAAAGATGAGGTAAATATTTTAGCTGTTGTAATGTCTAGAGAGATAAGCAAGATATTTGAAGATGAAGCCATATTTATATTTTAAACCCTATATTGACAGATCTGATGTTATCATGACCTGCCGAGTTAACTAAAAGTGGAAATTGAAATATGCATTTATTATGAATTACAATTAAACATGCACATGAGCACACTTTAAATGCTTAAAATTTAAAAGTAAGTGTTAAGCAAGATATTCCTTCATCTTTTAAAACGAAGAGAGAATGTATAAAGAAAATGAACATTGCAGAATTTAACAATATTACATTATTAAGCTAAATATAAAAAGATTATTAAGTAATTTAAAAAGAAATAATTCATCAATTATTCAGCAAAAATAAAATAATAAAAAAATTAAAAATTTATCCGCACTTGTGTCAGCATTATGCGAGTTTGGACTCTATATATAAAATGAATATAAGAATACGTATATGAATAGAAGAATTATTCCTTGTTCATTTTTACATATATATATATATATATATATATGTGTTAACCCCTCCGTCTATGGCCTTGGGCGGTTCGATGTTGATGGGGGTTCTGGTTAGGTGGCAGCAACGGATTTGTTACTCTGGAGTAGCTGGTACCGTATAGGGAATCGCAGTAGTTTTCTACTATACTACTCTCCGATTTCTTCTTGTAGTGGATCGGAGGATTCTGTGGAGCTTATTAAATTCTCTGAAGGTTCCCCGATTCTTCTTGTAACGTATCGGGAAATTATTGCTCTATTTAAGACTAAGTTCTCTGAAGAGAGCAAGGCTCGAAGGAGAAGAAAAAGATTTCTTTCTTACTGTAGTTTTACTGCTAAAATGTTACAAGTAATGCTCAGCCTCTAAGTTTGATCAGTCAAATCAGAATAACAATTTGAAAAATTACACGGGTTTATATACCCAAATTTTGTGGGCATCGTTATTATTTAATGTTGACTTGTTTGGTTTTTATTCTCAATAGGCTACATTATCTTTGCACAATATTTAAAGATAAGGTAAATATTTTAGCTGTAGCAATGTCTAGACAGATAAGCAAGATATTTGAAGATGTAGCATATTGACAGATCTCATGTTATCATGATCTGCCGAGTTATCTAAAACTGGAAAATGAAATATGCATTTTATTTTAAATAACATTTAAACCTGCATATGAGCAAAAATTAAAGGCTTAAGATTTAAACTTAAATGTTAAGCAAGACATGACTTCATCTTTTATAACGAAGAGAGAATGTATACAGAAAATGAACATTGCAGAATTTAATCAGGTTTCATTATTAAGCTAAATCTAAAAAAAGTGTTAAGTATCAGGCCATCCCATAAGTAATGTCGTTTTTTACGATAGATTCAGTTTAAACTAGTCCTACTCAGTTTAAGCATAAATTTTTCGAAGTTTATATCTAAGAGGAGATCTATCGTGTTTCGCTACATACTTTACAGACCTTGACCAGTGGAGACGTGTATTTTGCTTTATGTGAACCCCTCATAAACATGGCGGTATCAGAAGAGCATATCAGGCATATAATGTTTACGAGTTCAAAAAAGGGAATAGTGCTACTGAAGCAACGCGAAACATTCAGGACGTTTATGGCAACGATATTCTGCATGTGAGGAAATGTCAAAGATGGTTTCAAAAGTTTAGGAATGGTGACTGCTGTTTGACAGATGCAGCACGCTCTGGACGCCCTGCTGAGTTTGATGATGACTTGCTGTTAGCCGCACTTGAAGAAGACTGTTCAACAACTGTCGAAGAATTGGCCCAGAAACTCAATTCATCCCGTCCACCATCCATCGACATTTGCAACAACTTGGGAAAGCGCCTAAGTTAGGAAAATGGGTGCCACATGAATTGTTGGTCGACAATCTGAGGGTGCGGGTAAACATTAGCACAGCTCTTCATTCCCGTGAACTCCAAGATCCGTTTTTGCACCGTTTAGTGACTGGTGATGAAAAGTGGATACTGTACCAGAATGTTAAGCGTCGTCGACAGTGGGTTTGTGCCGGAGAACCAGCGACACCACAGCCAAAACCAAATCTTCACCCTCGGAAGGTGTTGCTTAGTGTTTGGTGGGATAAAGGTGGTGTAATACACTTTGAAACCTTATCACACAACCAAACAATCACCGCTCAAGTCTACTGTCAACAACTGGACAGCAAATTGCTAACGAAGTTCGGATAAAATTTTTGAGTCACTTTCTATTTTATTTCTGCAAAATAATTGGTGAATTATTTCTTTTTAAATTACTTATTAATTTTTATAGATTTGGCTTAATAATATAATCTTGTTAAATTCTGCAATGTTCGCTTTCTGTATACATTCTCTCTTCGTTGTAAAAGATGAAGTCATATCTTGCTTAACGTTTAATTTTGAATCTTAAGCATTTAATTTTTTAAATGTAATTCATAATAAAATGCATATTTCAATTTCCATTTTTAGTTAACTTGGCAGATCATGATAACATCAGATCTCTCAATATGCGGTTTAAGATAAAAATATGCTACATCTTCAAATATCTTGCTTATCAGTCTGGACATTGCTACAGCTAAAATATTCACCTTGTCTTTAAATATTTTGCAAAGTAAATCAGCCTATTGAAAAAAAAAAAAAGATCAGCATTAAATAATAATGATATCATTAAAAATTTCAGTATATAAGCCCATAAAATTTCTCCCACGTTCATTCTGATTGTCTGATCTAACTTAGAGGCTGAGCATTACCTGTAACATTTTAGCAGTAAACTACAGTAAGAGAAAATCTTTGTTTTCTCCTTCAAGCCTTGCTCTATTCAGAGAACTTAGTCTTAAATAGAGAAAAATAATTTCCCGAACGTTACAAGAATCGGGAAACCTTCAGAGAATTTAGTAAGCTCCGCAGAATTCTCCGATCCACTACAAGAAGAAATCGGAGAGTAGTATGAGAGAAACTTCTGCGATTCCCAATACGGTACCAGATACTCCTGAGTAATAAATCCATTGCTGCCACATAACCAGAACCCCCGTCAACTTCGAACCTCCCAACGCCATAAACGGAAGGGTTAACATATATATATATATATATATGAATTTATGTTTACGCAAGAAATAACAGAAAACACAAGAAAAAACAACTGCCTAGATTTGGTATTCACAAACAACAGTAATCTAATTGATAATGTAGAAATCTCCCCAACTATGATATCAGACCACAATATCATTGAAATAACAACTAATATAAAGGCAACAGGAAAGGAAAGAACACGCACAACAGAACGAAGCAAATTCGAAATTTTTAATTTTCACTCCAAAGCTATAAACTGGGAAGATGTGACATCCAGCATGGAAGTAATAGATTGGAAAACCATTTTCGAGGCCAAGACAAAGGAAGAGATGCTAATGACGTTAGAGGAGAAGACGTTAGAAATTGTGGAAAAACATGTCCCAAAGATACAACAAAGAGGAAAGAGAAGCAGGTTCGAAAGACAAAAGAGGGCATTGTTCCGAAAGAGAAAAAGAGTGACTGCAAAATTAAGTAATTGTAAAGATAACAACATCAGAAAAATATTAAATGATAAACTACAAAGTATCGATGTCGTCATACAGGAACAAATCGAGAAGCATACAGAAAAAGAAGATGACGCTATAGAAGCGATAAAGGTTAACTCAAAGTACTTCTATAATTTCGCAAAAAGAAAGTCGAAAAACCAAGCGACTATCGGACCTTTAAAAAATGAGAACAGTGATTTATCTGATGATCTAACAGAAGTATCTGAAATATTGAAAGCTCAGTATGAATCATCTTTCAGTATCCCAAAAACTGACAAATTGATTTGCGATAGAAACGCGTTCTTTGAAGAAGAACCACAAGGGGAAAGTATAACGGATTTCGACTTCACGACGGATGATATTACACAAGCCATAGGGAAACTAAAAACACACTCAGCGGCAGGACCGGATAAATGGAATGCCACACTGATCAAAAACTGCAAGAATGCAATCGCTGAGCCCCTATACTGGATATGGAGACGATCATTAGACACGGGAGAAATACCGGGCATCCTGAAGAGCGCGAACATAGTCCCAATATATAAAGGAGGAGATGGATCCCAGGCCAAAAACTATAGGCCAGTGTCGCTTACATCTCATCTCACTAAAATATTTGAAAGAATAGTTAGACAGAAAATCTATGACTTTTTGGAAACTCAGAAAAAATTCAATGATAACCAACACGGGTTTCGATCAGGCAGATCAGGCCTATCACAACTAATGGAACACTACAACAACATTATTGATTCACTTGAAAGTAATGAAAACTATGATGTACTGTGCACGGACTTTGCTAAAGCGTTCGACAAGTGTGACCACGGAATCATAATACATAAACTGAAATATATGGGAATAACAGGAAAAGTAGAGAAATGGATATATAATTTCCTTAGTGAGCGGAGGCAAGTCGTTACAGTACAAGGAGTATCTTCATCAGAATCAGAGGTCCTCAGCTCAGTACCACAAGGAACAGTATTAGCTCCACTACTCTTCATAATCATGTTAACTGACATAGATGAGGACGTTACCAGAGACAGCACAGTAACATCCTTTGCGGATGACACAAAGATCAGTAGAAAAATAAGAAACCCAGAAGACATAGGATCTTTACAAACCGACATAAACAAAATCTACAAGTGGACTGAAGACAACAATATGAAGTTTAACACCGAGAAATTTCAGCTATTACGGTACGGAAAAAAAGAAGACCTAAAGTGCATGGAATATTATACCCCAAATGGACAGGAAATTCAGAGAAATTCCAGAGCAAAAGATTTAGGGGTTGTAATGACAGATGATGCGAAATTTGAAACACAAAATAAGATAGCAGTAAACAGAGCAAAGAGAATAACGGGTCAGATATTGAGAACCTTTAAACGAAGGGATAGGAATGTAATGATTCCTCTACTGAAAACCCTGATCATACTCAAATTAGAATACTGCTTGGTCCTAACTTCCCGATATAAAAAAGAAGACATTAGACAGCTGGAGGGGATCCAAAGAAGCTTCACAGCCAAGATCAATGGGTGCAAAGAACTAAATTACTGGGAAAGGTTACGAGAACTAGACCTATATTCACTGGAAAGGAGAAGAGAGAGATACACCATTATTTACACTTGGAAAATAATGGAGAAACTAGTCCCTAATCTTACTCTGAATCCATAACTCCCCAAACAACGATGGAAAGTAGAAGCGGTAGACTGTGTCGTATTCCCAAATTGAAGGCGAGACAGGGAACATCCTTAACCCTGAAAGAAAATAGTTTTGTAGTGAGAGGACCAAAACTGTTTAATCAGTTGCCCAAAGACCTAAGAAACACGAAGGGAGTTGCAGTGGAAATCTTCAAAAGAAGACTAGACGCCTGGCTCAGAACAATCCCCGATGAGCCGGGCGTACCTGGCTATGTGAGGTGGAGAGCGCAAGAATCCAACTCACTACTTCACCAGGCCAACTCGAGAGGAGGGGCGAGAAGCTTGACCTTCGCGAAATGAGAAATCATCGCGCGGAACCTTTGTAAGGTTGTAAGGTATGGTAAGGTATATATATCGTAAAGAACGACGCTTCTATAGAAGACAATCGGAAGATCCCGGGTTCGATTCCCGGGTGGTTACCTCATTTTTTCATTTGTTCGTTCTTCCTCCTCATCTTGCGCTGAATGTCTTCTATACAAGCGTCGTTCGTTACGTTAATTATACTGCGTGTTCTTTGCAGTTGAAAATGTATATATATAAATATATATATATATATATATATATATATATATATATATATATATATATATATATGAAAAATTATTTCACGAAAGTGACACGTGAAAAATATTTATGATGAATAAAACCACGAAGGGAAAAGAAACACAAAGGGGTGCTCAAGCGCTTTCGTCTAATGACATCCTCAGGAACACTGGAGTGAAAGGACAGATCAAGGCAATATATAGGTTACAAAAATAAACATACATACATACATATTCATATATATCTATATATACATATACACACATATACATATATATAGTAAGCATAGAAAAAAATTGTGGGAGGAGCAAACATTTGTATGGGAGATTGACACTTTTAGCACTTCAGCCGACATTCAATATAAATTCAAATGGCTTGTTTATGAAACAGGTCACAAAAGAATAAAGAAATAAAAATAAATTAAATATAAATTGAGAAAAAAAATTAATTACAAAATAGTGCCTTAGTGATATATATGTCAGCCTAAATAACCATAAAGAAATAAACCGGCAAATAATAAACCACAAATATATATATATATATTATATATACATACACATACACATATACATATATATAGTAAGTAAAGAAAAATTGTGGGAGGATAAACACATTTGTATGGGGAAAAAGATGACACTTTTAGCACTTTGGCCGACCTTCAATATAAATTCAAATGGCTTGTTTATGGAACAGGTCACAAAAGAATAAAGAAATAAAAATAAATATAAATATAAAAAGTGCCTTAGTGATATATATGTCACAGCCAAATAACCATAAAGAAATAAACCAACAAATAAAAAAACAAAAATTGTAAGTGGAGTCTACAAATTCAAGCTCAAAAGGGAAGTTTACAATCAATTTAATAGATGATGCCAAATTGATATATATGTCACAAAGAAATAAAGAAATAAAACCAAAAAAAATAAAAAAATAATAAAAATAATAATAATAAATTGAAAAATAAATTTTAAGAGAGGCACACCAATTTATAAGGGAAAAATTACCAAGGTTTTTTAGTTATTGTCTGAATCATGCTTATTATAGTCACAAACGAATAAAAAAGTAAAAGTAAATATAAATTGGAAAACAAATTGATGCCTAGATGATATATAAAGAACCATAAAAATATATACAACATATATACGGTATATATACGAAATATAAACGCAATATATACAGAATATATGAATATATATATGCATAAGGGAAAAAATTACCAAAGATTTGTTTTTATAATTATTGTCTGAAAAAACGGTAGGTCGCAAAAGAATAAAGAAATAAAAATAAATATAAATTGAAAAAATTACAAATAATACACCTACACATGTATACCCGCATAACCAAATATATATACATATACACATATATACAAACACACACACACACACACACACACATATATATATATACACATACAAGCTTGACCTTCGCGAAATGAGAAATCATCGCGCAGAACCTTTGTGAGGTTGTAAGGTAAGGTAAGGTACATACACATATATAATATATATATACACATATATATACACATACATACATACATACATATACACACATACATACATACATATACACACATATACATACACACACATTTAACTGCAATGACCACACACATACTCACATACACATACATACATACACATACACGCATACAGCAAAAAATTGAAAAATAAAATTGTAAGAGAAACCTACAGATTTATAAGGAAAAAAAAAAAAAAAAAAAAAATTTTACCAAAGATTTAACAACCTGCCCTTTTTGTTAAAATCCATTCTGAAGGAATTCAGAGCAACGGGATCGAGTTGAAACAGACCTTTACTCGTGTTAAGGTTATTTGTAAGTTGAATTATAGCCGACTCAAGAATATTTCTATTAACAATGTTGCTAGAGTGAAACAAAACTGAAACATTATTCCAATCAATACAATGGGATAACTCTGACAAATGGACAAAAAGGGCACTGGACAACTGTCCCGTTCTAACGGAATATTGATGCTGTTTTACACGCGTTTGCAAATCCTTTCCCGTCTGACCTATGTAAAAGGAATCACATTGCTTACACCCAATTTTATAGATAATGCCTAAATTATTGGTAGGGCTATTTTTTACTATGATGTTTTTCACAATATTGTTATATGAAAAAACTACACTGATATCCAAAAGTTTAAGTACATTAGCAATGCCTAAGAAGCCCGTGAAAAATGGAAGTACTAAAATATTCTTTGACAAGGTGCGAGTGTTATTATTCACACGATAGAAGGTTCGTTTAGCCTTATTAAGACAAGATTCCATGAACGCAGATGGGTAACACAACTCACTTCCAATACCGTTGATATTTTCCAATTCGGCATCGATGTATTCCGGACTGGCGATCCTAAGAGCGCGGAGAAACATTGTGGAAAATATGGCCTTTTTAATAGGGGTGTCATGTCCAGAGTAAAAGTGTACGTAGGACAAATTGTTTGTTTTTTTCCGATAGATACTAAACTTAAAACCCGGGCTATCCCTATGAACACGCACATCCAAAAACGGGATTGAGTTGTCTTGTTCCACTTCTAAAGTAAATTTAATGGAGGGGACTTGATCATTTAACTGAAGGAGGAAGTCATCCAGGTCACGATTCATGGGCCAGATACACAAAATATCGTCGACATACCGCAACCAAGGGATGCCAACCCCCAGGATTCTCGGAATGTAAGTAATTTCAAAAAACTCCATATAAATATTGGAGAGAAGGGGCGACAAAGGGTTGCCCATGGCCATCCCAAAAACTTGTTGATAATGCTCGCCATTGAAAGTGAATTTACAATCCTTGATACAAAGCTTAATAAGCTCCAAAACAGTGTGTGCAGGTAATGGTAAATCATAGTTATGTAATTCTCGGGCGAGAAAGTCAAGCATATCATCAATCGGCACTTTTGTGAAAAATGAACAAACGTCGAAACTGATCAATCTATCGTTGGTATTAATGCGAACATTATTCAATTTTTCAGTGAGATCCATGGAATTTTTTACGTGTGAATCCGAGACAGTTCAAGAATGGGGGACAAAACATTAACAAGCCATTTGGAGAGTTTATAGGTAATAGAGCCCACCGAGCTAATAATAGGGCGCATAGGGTTACCCGGTTTGTGGGTTTTAATAAGACCATAAAGGTAAGGCAGAGCAGGTGAAGTGGACAAAAAAAGGGGAATTAAGTCCTTCTGATCTTTGAGAATGCGTTTCAAGCCACTATTGAATGATTTGATGACATCATCCTGTGGGTTCTTCCTAAGTTTCACGTATGTGGCGGGGTCCTGAAGCAGCTCATTCATCTTTCCA
>JAJOZX010000345.1:330000-360000 GCA_023014485.1 Bathynomus jamesi | reverse complement strand
GATGTCACAGCCGATGCCGCGCGACCGCTGCGTGGCTCATCACCGAGGCTGGCTCGCCCTCTCTCCAATGATCTCACACGTTTAGACCAGCGTCCAACTGTGCTTCGATCATCAACAGCATCTCCGTAAACGTTTTGTAGACGTTTTTGAATATTTCCAACTGTTTCCTTCTCTGCCGTTAAGAACTCGATAACAGCTCTCTGTTTACGACGCACATCACTGTCAGACGCCATTTTTGAAACTGGGTTAATCATCAGTTTCATACAAGGGGGCTTTAAAGCCATTTTATACTAGGAGGGGTGGTTCAAACTGGAAATTCCGGATATGTGAAACGCAGAAACTTCAAAATTATTTAGCTAAGAAAAAAGGGTCGGGGAAAATATATTGAGTGCCCCTAGTGTATATATTATAAAATATATATATATTTTATATAATATATATATATATTATATAATATATATTGTTTATATAGTATACATATATATATTATGGATAATATATATATATATATATATATATATATATATATATATATGTATAATATATATATATATATATATATCTATATATATATATATATATATACATATGTATAATATATATATGTAAAAATGAAATGAATAATCAATATTCATTTTTACATAAGAACCAAAATCGCTTAACGCGAGTTTGGATAATAATTTTACTTGTAGCTTCCTATTTTTTTGTTCGTGTCACAACCCTACGATCTACCATATCTAAGGTCGTATCCATTTTCCATTTGTTGTAGAAGTTATTATAATTAATTATGATTGTCTTGCATCTCACCCTCGACCCTAGATTATACATACACATTGCATATAAGAGGACTGGAACCCGTAGTTGTGCTTCTTAGTCCTTGATACCCATTCTGTCTTTAATTCGTTTCTTTTAGGTCCTCCCAAATAATGACTTACAGTTATACTGCACGTATGACATAATGTGAATAACTATGACGTCATAAAGTAACTTAATTCTCTTCACGTTTTCCATACCTTGAACACTGAATCACGTGTTTAGTATTTGGACATCTTCCGTATTGAATGTATTGTAAATTCCTTAATAATAATAATAATAATAATAATAATAATAATAAAAAGAAAAAGAAATTTAATTCTCTATACATCATTAGTTATGTTGTTTCCTACCTATTGTCTACTGATACCTATCAACCTATCAGTCCATATTTTACGCGTCTCTATATTACGCACACAACCTATTGGATTATGTACATGTAAAATACGTCCACATATATTTTTTTTTTTTTTTTTTTTAAGTGCGTTCAACCATCACAAGGCATTCATTAGGCTTACAGTAGTTAAATGCTCAAATTCGCGAATCAGCAGAACCGAACGTTTCTAAGATAAACATCCCCTTTCGCTCTGATCCAAATTTATAACATGTTAAACATATTATAACATATTATGTATATAAATCTATATCATGTGTGCCATGTACTTTGTATTATATTTCTAACATCTTAATTGTCTATTAATATGAAACACTGTAAAAACAAAACAAAGCTATAGTAACTGTTTAATTGTAATTAACTAATACTTTAATTACTAATAACTTGTAATGTACTTCAATGAAACTATAATTGAATGTAATGACTTTATATAATGTAAGAATGTACTTTAATAGAACTGTAAGGGACAATCATAAGCGAATGGGAAGTAATCCATAATCGAAATCATAATTGTAATAAACCCAAACAAAAATGTACTCAGTCGTGAAATAATATCGCCTTCAGAAATGAAGACGTGGCAAAAAAAAATAAGATGTTTTTATTTTTATTTATTTTTTTTTATATTTTTATTTGGAAACTTTCAAACACCTGATCGTGTTTAAAAGGGGGGAAACTTAACCTCCAACTGCCATCCCCCAACATTCAGGCATATTTTATACATGTATTTGTAAAATGAAGGACACTTCATTACGGCTCTCTGCTTTGGTCACTGCTAAGAGACTCCCCTTGTTAGCAGCCTCGCTGCGGGGAGGGGGCAGAGGCCCCTTGCCTCCTTAATATTTTTAGATTCCGGCCTGAGCTATGGTCGAAAGAGGTCGAACCTCTACCCCTGTAAAATTCAGACCACTACCTGTAAATTTTTAAGAAGAAAATTACAGTAAGAGAAACTTTTTTTATTTCCCCCCTCGAGTTGGGCTATCTTCAGAGGAATTTAGTCGAGAAAGTAGAAGTATCAGAGTATTATTGAAAGAATAGAATTAACAGAGTGTCGACCCCATAAAGCGAGAGAAAAGAATTAGAAAGTTATAGAAGAAAAGTATATAGAAGAAATATCCGTTGCTTGCCTCCGTAACTAGAACCCCCGTCGATCCGAACCAACCAGGGCCATATACGGAGGGGTTAACAGCTGGCGACCCTGCATCAGGATAAAAAGAAGATTTTAAGAAGATTATTTTAAGAAGAGGCCACTCTTTGGCCAAGATAGAAATTACCCTGCATCAGGATGAGAAGATTATTTTAAGAAGAAGATGATTTTAAGAAGAGGCCACTCTTTGGCCAAGATAGAAATTACCCTGCATCAGGATAAAACCATTTGACCGGCGTGTCACGACTTCTAGTTCGTAACATCCACCCTTGACCGTGTGTCACGACTCCAAGTTCTCCACGCCTAGTTTTCATCCAAGAAGAAGTAGCCAGCAAGACGTCTTCAGGACACGTCTCTGAGGATTTTGCCAGTAGAACTTTTGTTAAGTACATTTTGTTTTTTTAAGTAATTTATAAACACTTGAAAAGTCAGTATTATTAACAGTTAATAATGAGTATCAAGTCAGAATTTACACAAAACACAGTGAACATTTCAGACACCAGTGATACATTTTTTTAGTGAAACAGTAATTGTAACAGAGTTAAATGTAAGAGAAGTTAAATGTAAGAGAGAGTTAATTTCAAAGAGAGTTAATTTCAAAGAGAGTTAATTTCAAAGAGAGTTAATTTCAAAGAGAGTTAATTTCAGAGAGAGTTAATTTCAGAGAGAGTTAATTTCAGAGAGAGTTAATTTCAGAGAGAGTTAATTTCAGAGTTATTTTCACTATTATATTCAGTATAGAATAATTTTATTTATGTACCAAACATAATAGTACCGTACCTTCACGTACGTTCGAGTGAAATGTTGTTTACATTTTTTATTTTTGTTTACAATTTTTTTCAATTTATTGAATTAAATTGACTTGCAAATTAAGAGAGAGAGTGTTTATAGAGAGTTTATAGATTTAGAGAGATATTTGAAGTAAGTTTTGAAGTCAGTTTTAGTTGCAAAGAAGTTGCAAAGAAGTTTTGAAGTCAGTTTTAGTTGCAAAGAAGTTGCAAGTCAGTTTTGAAGTCAGTTTTCGTTGCAAATAAGTTGCAAGTCAGTTTTATTTGCAAATAAGTTGCAAATCAGTTTTCAGAAGGTTGCGCCAAGAGGGACAACTAAACCCCAGAGATTTATAAAGATACTCGAAGTAGTTTCGAGTCAGTTTTATTTGCAAATAAGTTGCAAATCAGTTTTCAGTTGGTTGCATCTAAAGGGATAACCAAACCCCAGAGATTTATAAAGATACTCGAAGTAGTTTCGAGTCAGTTTTATTTGCAAATAAGTTGCAAATCAGTTTTCAGTTGGTTGCATCCAAAAGGGATAACCAAACCCCAGAGATTTATAAAGATACTCGAAGTAGTTTCGAGTCAGTTTTATTTGCAAATAAGTTGCAAATCAGTTTTCAGTTGGTTGCATCCAAAAGGGATAACCAAACCCCAGAGATTTATAGAAATACTTGACAAGAGGTCAAGTCAGAAGGTTGCGCCAAGATGGACAACCGCCCCCAGAGACATAGAAATACTTGGCAAGAGGTCAAGTCAGAAGGTTGCGCCAAGATGGACAACCGCCCCCAGAGATTTATAGAAATACTTGACAAGAGGTCAAGTCAGAAGGTTGCGCCAAGAGGGACAACCGCCCCAGAGATTACAGAAGTCAGTTTTGAAGAAGCCAGTTTTGAAGAAGCCAGTTTTGAAGAAGCCAGTTTTGAAGAAGCCAGTTTTGAAGAAGCCAGTTTTGAAGCAGTTAGTTTTGAAGCAGTTAGTTTTGAAGCAGTTAGTTTTTAAGAAGTCAGTTTTTAAGTCCCAAGTCATTTCAATGCAGTCAATTGAATTCAACTTTTTCTTTGTAAGTTAAGAGAATTTAATTTAAGAAAATGTAATTTAAGAATTTAATTCAACCTTTTTTTGTGTTGTAAAGAGAATTTAATTCAACCTGAATTGACCGGGTTGCGTCTTTAGTTAACCTTTCTTTGTTTTGTTGTAAGAAGGAAATGGACCGATTCGTCTTTTCTTTTTCAAGCCATTGTTGCGTATAAAAATATATAGGTAAAATGACATATTTTATTGTTGGCAACCAAAACCGTTTTTACAAATGTTGGTAACGAGTTTTATAATTATTGCGATTATATGATGACAGAAATAGTGTAATAATTAATCGATCATGTACCTAATTTATCGTGCTCTGTATGGTCGGGAAATTTACCCGTAGGACCGCACATACCCTAAATTTCAGTTGTGTTTATTCTTTTTTTGTCATTTAATTTTAATAAAACTTCTACACAATAAAACATGTATTTATCATATGCAAACAAGTTTTCAGACTAAAATATCAAATAATTCAGTCTATCAACATTTACCGAGAGTATAATTTTTCTACTTAACATGCAAAAATTATTAAACCTTTTTAATATTTTTTTTTAGTATATAAAAATAATTTTTAATGTAAAATTTACCTGAAATTATTAAAAGAAAAGATTGTTCGAAATGCTTTCCTTCCATTTCAATAACACTTTTATTCTTGGCCGAAACTCATCTAAGGTTCGATTTACTTTTATTTTTAATAATATTATAAAACTATGTTTAGCTCATTAAAATGCATAAATTGATTTATATTTTTAATTTGTATTCTTAATTTTCTTAATTCATCGTACCGATACTTCTGGTTAATGTTAATGGTTATATAGTTCATATATAGCTAGGAATGTTACTAGTCGAATTTAATTCCATCTTCAAAATTCAATTTTTAAACCGTGAGATTTACTTTCATCAATTGTAAGTCCTCTAAGTACATTTCTTTTTATTACCTTAATACGTGTAACTGATTTAATTAAATACTTAAATACTACCTTGAACTTAAAGGATTTTATGATAATAATAATAACAACAACAATAATTGACTCAAAAGATTTTATAACCCTAAACCCATCTTAAATTATTATACATTATTTTTAAACTTTGTTAATTCAAAAACCTTCCAAATCTCTACACATACACACGCATGTATGCACACTATATATACTATATATACAAACCTTATTCTAAAATCATTCGATATCACAAACTATTTCATAGCGTGTAGGTGCTAACTCTGCTATTTATATAGTCCCAAGCCTTTATGCTTACTATATATAAATTTTTGCTCAGGCATTTATTCAGTTAATTTAAGAATCCTCTCCGCTAATCTATCCCTCAAATTTATAAGATACACACTTTGTATCTAATACAGACACATACACACTAGACCACAGGTCTATACATCATCCATTACGTAATTCGATTTTTACCTACAATAGTCAATAAAATTAGTTATAGACTGCACGATCAGGGTAACTTTGGAAAATAATTTATATTTTTCCCTTTTACCTACTATTCAGTATGTATGTAATTTTCCCCACAGAATTTTTTTTTTTAATTAACAATACCATTCTTTGCCTAACTTAATTGTTTGTCCAAATTAATGTATTAATCCTTTTATTCTGTTTGCATAAATTAAAGTATTAATCTTTGAATTTTGTATATTATATAATAACTCACTTGTTCTGTATAAAAATTTGTAATGTAAAGAAAAAATTCGTCATCTAACTTGAAGTAGTTAGGATGTTATTTTCTCATTTGTATTGTATTAATGGTACCCTATTAGATTATTGTATAAATATCGTTTTTTTTTAAAAAAAGGGGAGAGCAATGTAAAAATGAAATGAATAATCAATATTCATTTTTACATAAGAACCAAAATCGCTTAACGCGAGTTTGGATAATAATTTTACTTGTAGCTTCCTATTTTTTTGTTCGTGTCACAACCCTACGATCTACCATATCTAAGGTCGTATCCATTTTCCATTTGTTGTAGAAGTTATTATAATTAATTATGATTGTCTTGCATCTCACCCTCGACCCTAGATTATACATACACATTGCATATAAGAGGACTGGAACCCGTAGTTGTGCTTCTTAGTCCTTGATACCCATTCTGTCTTTAATTCGTTTCTTTTAGGTCCTCCCAAATAATGACTTACAGTTATACTGCACGTATGACATAATGTGAATAACTATGACGTCATAAAGTAACTTAATTCTCTTCACGTTTTCCATACCTTGAACACTGAATCACGTGTTTAGTATTTGGACATCTTCCGTATTGAATGTATGGTAAATTCCTTAATAATAATAATAATAATAATAATAATAAAAAGAAACTTCATTCTCTATACATCATTAGTTATGTTGTTTCCTACCTATTGTCTACTGATACCTATCAACCTATCAGTCCATATTTTACGCGTCTCTATATTACGCACACAACCTATTGGATTATGTACATGTAAAATACGTCCACATATATTTTTTTTTATTATTTTTTTTTAAGTGCGTTCAACCCTCACAAGGCATTCATTAGGCTTACAGTAGTTAAATGCTCAATTCGCGAATCAGCAGAACCGAACGTTTCTAAGATAAACATCCCCTTTCGCTCTGATCCAAATTTTAACATGTTAAACATATTATAACATATTATGTATATAAATCTATATCATGTGTGCCATGTACTTTGTATTATATTTCTAACATCTTAATTGTCTATTAATATGAAACACTGTAAAAACAAAACAAAGCTATAGTAACTGTTTAATTGTAATTAACTAATACTTTAATTACTAATAACTTGTAATGTACTTCAATGAAACTATAATTGAATGTAATGACTTTATATATAATGTAAGAATGTACTTTAATAGAACTGTAAGGGACAATCATAAGCGAATGGGAAGTAATCCATAATCGAAATCATAATTGTAATAAACCCAAACAAAAATTGTACTCAGTCGTGAAATAATATCGCCTTCAGAAATGAAGACGTGGCAAAAAAAATAAGATGTTTTTATTTTTATTTTTTTTTTTTTAATTTTTTTTGGAAACTTTCAAACACCTGATCGTGTTTAAAAGGGGGGAAACTTAACCTCCAACTGCCATCCCCCAACATTCAGGCATATTTTATACATGTATTTGTAAAATGAAGGACACTTCATTACGGCTCTCTGCTTTGGTCACTGCTAAGAGATTCCCCTTGTTAGCAGCCTCGCTGCGGGGAGGGGCAGAGGCCCCTTGCCTCCTTAATATTTTTAGATTCCGGCCTGAGCTATGGTCGAAAGAGGTCGAACCTCTACCCCTGTAAAATTCAGACCACTACCTGTAAATTTTTAAGAAGAAAATTACAGTAAGAGAAACTTTTTTTATTTTCCCCCTCGAGTTGGGCTATCTTCAGAGGAATTTAGTCAAGAAAGTAGAAGTATCAGAGTATTATTGAAAGAAAAGAATTAACAGAGTGTCGACCCCATAAAGCGAGAGAAAAGAATTAGAAAGTTATAGAAGAAAAGTATATAGAAGAAATATCCGTTGCTTGCCTCCGTAACTAGAACCCCCGTCGATCCGAACCAACCCAGGGCCATAGACGGAGGGGTTAACAGCTGGCGACCCGGCATCAGGATAAAAAGAAGATTTTAAGAAGATTTTAAGAGGCCACTCTTTGGCCAAGATAGAAATTACCCTGCATCAGGATGAGAAGATTATTTTAAGATGATGATGATTTTAAGAAGAGGCCACGCTTTGGCCAAGATAGAAGTTACCCTGCATCAGGATAAAACCATTTGACCGGCGTGTCACGACTTCTAGTTCTTAACATCCACCCTTGACCGGTGTGTCACGACTCCAAGTTCTCCACGCCTAGTTTTCATCCAAGAAGAAGTAGCCAGCAAGACGTATTCAGGACACGTCTCTGAGGATTTTGCCAGTAGAACTTTTGTTAAGTACATTTTGTTTTTTCAAGTAATTTATAAACACTTGAAAGGTCAGTATTATTAACAGTTAATAATGAGTATCAAGTCAGAATTTACACAAAACACAGTGAACATTTCAGACACCAGTGATACATTTTTTTAGTGAAACAGTAATTGTAACAGAGTTAAATGTAAGAGAAGTTAAATGTAAGAGAGAGTTAATTTCAAAGAGAGTTAATTTCAAAGAGAGTTAATTTCAAGAGAGTTAATTTCAGAGAGAGTTAATTTCAGAGAGAGTTAATTTCAGAGAGAGTTAATTTCAGAGAGAGTTAATTTCAGAGAGAGTTAATTTCAGAGTTATTTTCACTATTATATTCAGTATAGAATAATTTTATTTATTACCAAACATAATAGTACCGTACCTTCACGTACGTTCGAGTGAAATGTTGTTTACATTTTTTATTTTTGTTACAATTTTTTTCAATTTATTGAATTAAATTGACTTGCAAATTAAGAGAGAGAGTGTTTATAGAGAGTTTATAGATTTAGAGAGATATTTGAAGTAAGTTTTGAAGTCAGTTTTAGTTGCAAAGAAGTTGCAAAGAAGTTTTGAAGTCAGTTTTAGTTGCAAAGAAGTTGCAAGTCAGTTTTGAAGTCAGTTTTCGTTGCAAATAAGTTGCAAGTCAGTTTTATTTGCAAATAAGTTGCAAATCAGTTTTCAGAAGGTTGCGCCAAGAGGGACAACTAAACCCCAGAGATTTATAAAGATACTCGAAGTAGTTTCGAGTCAGTTTTATTTGCAAATAAGTTGCAAATCAGTTTTCAGTTGGTTGCATCTAAAAGGGATAACCAAACCCCAGAGATTTATAAAGATACTCGAAGTAGTTTCGAGTCAGTTTTATTTGCAAATAAGTTGCAAATCAGTTTTCAGTTGGTTGCATCCAAAAGGGATAACCAAACCCCAGAGATTTATAAAGATACTCGAAGTAGTTTCGAGTCAGTTTTATTTGCAAATAAGTTGCAAATCAGTTTTCAGTTGGTTGCATCCAAAAGGGATAACCAAACCCCAGAGATTTATAGAAATACTTGACAAGAGGTCAAGTCAGAAGGTTGCGCCAAGATGGACAACCGCCCCCAGAGACATAGAAATACTTGGCAAGAGGTCAAGTCAGAAGGTTGCGCCAAGATGGACAACCGCCCCCAGAGATTTATAGAAATACTTGACAAGAGGTCAAGTCAGAAGGTTGCGCCAAGAGGGACAACCGCCCCAGAGATTACAGAAGTCAGTTTTGAAGAAGCCAGTTTTGAAGAAGCCAGTTTTGAAGAAGCCAGTTTTGAAGAAGCCAGTTTTGAAGAAGCCAGTTTTGAAGCAGTTAGTTTTGAAGCAGTTAGTTTTGAAGCAGTTAGTTTTTAAGAAGTCAGTTTTTAAGTCCCAAGTCATTTCAATGCAGTCAATTGAATTCAACTTTTTCTTTGTAAGTTAAGAGAATTTAATTTAAGAAAATGTAATTTAAGAATTTAATTCAACCTTTTTTGTGTTGTAAAGAGAATTTAATTCAACCTGAATTGACCGGGTTGCGTCTTTAGTTAACCTTTCTTTGTTTTGTTGTAAGAAGGAAATGGACCGATTCGTCTTTTCTTTTTCAAGCCATTGTTGCGTATAAAAATAATAGGTAAAATGACATATTTTATTGTTGGCAACCAAAACCGTTTTTACAAATGTTGGTAACGAGTTTTATAATTATTGCGATTATATGATGACAGAAATAGTGTAATAATTAATCGATCATGTACCTAATTTATCGTGCTCTGTATGGTCGGGAAATTTACCCGTAGGACCGCACATACCCTAAATTTCAGTTGTGTTTATTCTTTTTTTGTCATTTAATTTTAATAAAACTTCTACACAATAAACATGTATTTATCATATGCAAACAAGTTTTCAGACTAAATATCAAATAATTCAGTCTATCAACATTTACCGAGAGTATAATTTTTCTACTTAACATGCAAAATTATTAAACCTTTTTAATATTTTTTTTAGTATATAAAAATAATTTTTAATGTAAAATTTACCTGAAATTATTAAAAGAAAAGATTGTTCGAAATGCTTTCCTTCCATTTCAATAACACTTTTATTCTTGGCCGAAACTCATCTAAGGTTCGATTTACTTTTATTTTTAATAATATTATAAAACTATGTTTAGCTCATTAAAATGCATAAATTGATTTATATTTTTAATTTGTATTCTTAATTTTCTTAATTCAATTATCGTACCGATACTTCTGGTTAATGTTAATGGTTATATAGTTCATATATAGCTAGGAATGTTTACTAGTCGAATTTAATTCCATCTTCAAAATTCAATTTTTAAACCGTGAGATTTACTTTCATCAATTGTAAGTCCTCTAAGTACATTTCTTTTTATTACCTTAATACGTGTAACTGATTTAATTAAATACTTAAATACTACCTTGAACTTAAAGGATTTTATGATAATAATAATACAACAACAATAATTGACTCAAAAGATTTTATAACCCTAAACCCATCTTAAATTATTATACATTATTTTTAAACTTTGTTAATTCAAAAACCTTCCAAATCTCTACACATACACACGCATGTATGCACACTATATATACTATATATACAAACCTTATTCTAAAATCATTCGATATCACAAACTATTTCATAGCGTGTAGGTGCTAACTCTGCTATTTATATAGTCCCAAGCCTTTATGCTTACTATATATAAATTTTTGCTCAGGCATTTATTCCAGTTAATTAAGAATCCTCTCCGCTAATCTATCCCTCAAATTTATAAGATACACACTTTGTATCTAATACAGACACATACACACTAGACCACAGGTCTATACATCATCCATTACGTAATTCGATTTTTACCTACAATAGTCAATAAAATTAGTTATAGACTGCACGATCAGGGTAACTTTGGAAAATAATTTATATTTTTCCCTTTTACCTACTATTCAGTATGTATGTAATTTTCCCCACAGAATTTTTTTTTTAATTAACAATACCATTCTTTGCCTAACTTAATTGTTTGTCCAAATTAATGTATTAATCCTTTTATTCTGTTTGCATAAATTAAAGTATTAATCTTTGAATTTTGTATATTATATAATAACTCACTTGTTCTGTATAAAAATTTGTAATGTAAAGAAAAAATTCGTCATCTAACTTGAAGTAGTTAGGATGTTATTTTCTCATTTGTATTGTATTAATGGTACCCTATTAGATTATTGTATAAATATCGTTTTTTTTTTAAAAAAAGGGGAGAGCATGTAAAAATGAAATGAATAATCAATATTCATTTTTACATAAGAACCAAATCGCTTAACGCGAGTTTGGATAATAATTTTACTTGTAGCTTCCTATTTTTTTGTTCGTGTCACAACCCTACGATCTACCATATCTAAGGTCGTATCCATTTTCCATTTGTTGTAGAAGTTATTATAATTAATTATGATTGTCTTGCATCTCACCCTCGACCCTAGATTATACATACACATTGCATATAAGAGGACTGGAACCCGTAGTTGTGCTTCTTAGTCCTTGATACCCATTCTGTCTTTAATTCGTTTCTTTTAGGTCCTCCCAAATAATGACTTACAGTTATACTGCACGTATGACATAATGTGAATAACTATGACGTCATAAAGTAACTTAATTCTCTTCACGTTTTCCATACCTTGAACACTGAATCACGTGTTTAGTATTTGGACATCTTCCGTATTGAATGTATGGTAAATTCCTTAATAATAATAATAATAATAATAATAATAAAAAGAAACTTCATTCTCTATACATCATTAGTTATGTTGTTTCCTACCTATTGTCTACTGATACCTATCAACCTATCAGTCCATATTTTACGCGTCTCTATATTACGCACACAACCTATTGGATTATGTACATGTAAAATACGTCCACATATATTTTTTTTTTTTTTTTTTTTTAAGTGCGTTCAACCTCACAAGGCATTCATTAGGCTTACAGTAGTTAAATGCTCAAATTCGCGAATCAGCAGAACCGAACGTTTCTAAGATAAACATCCCCTTTCGCTCTGATCCAAATTTATAACATGTTAAACATATTATAACATATTATGTATATAAATCTATATCATGTGTGCCATGTACTTTGTATTATATTTCTAACATCTTAATTGTCTATTAATATGAAACACTGTAAAAACAAAACAAAGCTATAGTAACTGTTTAATTGTAATTAACTAATACTTTAATTACTAATAACTTGTAATGTACTTCAATGAAACTATAATTGAATGTAATGACTTTATATATAATGTAAGAATGTACTTTAATAGAACTGTAAGGGACAATCATAAGCGAATGGGAAGTAATCCATAATCGAAATCATAATTGTAATAAACCCAAACAAAAATGTACTCAGTCGTGAAATAATATCGCCTTCAGAAATGAAGACGTGGCAAAAAAAAATAAGATGTTTTTATTTTTATTTTTTTTTTTTAATTTTTATTTGGAAACTTTCAAACACCTGATCGTGTTTAAAAGGGGGGAAACTTAACCTCCAACTGCCATCCCCCAACATTCAGGCATATTTTATACATGTATTTGTAAAATGAAGGACACTTCATTACGGCTCTCTGCTTTGGTCACTGCTAAGAGATTCCCCTTGTTAGCAGCCTCGCTGCGGGGAGGGGGCAGAGGCCCCTTGCCTCCTTAATATTTTTAGATTCCGGCCTGAGCTATGGTCGAAAGAGGTCGAACCTCTACCCCTGTAAAATTCAGACCACTACCTGTAAATTTTTAAGAAGAAAATTACAGTAAGAGAAACTTTTTTTATTTTCCCCCTCGAGTTGGGCTATCTTCAGAGGAATTTAGTCAAGAAAGTAGAAGTATCAGAGTATTATTGAAAGAAAAGAATTAACAGAGTGTCGACCCCATAAAGCGAGAGAAAAGAATTAGAAAGTTATAGAAGAAAAGTATATTGAAGAAATATCCGTTGCTTGCCTCCGTAACTAGAACCCCCGTCGATCCGAACCAACCCAGGGCCATAGACGGAGGGGTTAACATATATATATATATTATGTAATATATAATATAAAGATTACATAATATTATATATATATATATATATATATATGTATATATATATATTATGTAATATATATATTATACATATGTTATGTCCAAATATCGAAATCGCTTAGTGAGCGAAAAAAACAACCAGAACGAGTTGTGGATACTCCTACGTGACCACACACCGATGTTAGATATTTTTTTGCTTCATGGCAGTTCTCAAACAATCGCATGTACGGGAGGATGCATTGACAACGTGGCGGATGGCTTCTAAGTTCTTCCGATTGTGTTTCTCCACTAGGCCGTTTCCCTGCGGATGGGATGCCACAATGTGTGTTTTTAATTTTACACATGTTACACAGTGACTCGAACAGTTTGGAAGTGAAACTAAGGGCGTTATCCGAAATTAGGATGAAAGGAGTAATATGGTTTTGGTTGACGAGTTCCACTAGAGCTCTTGCCGCAGCAAACTGGATATTTATGCATGGGAGCTGTGGATGGTACGTTGACTTTATGTTTCAAACAAGAGGGGCATTCAGCGATGTATTCATGTACCTTTTTTGTCATTTCGGGAAAATGGTATCGCTCCAAAAGTCTCTTGATGGTAGGATCCGGCCACATGTGGCCATCAAAGGTGAATCTTGACAAAGTCCGATGGATATACCTACGAGATCCTTTGGTATTTCCACGAGGTCTTTTCCATCTTCATTCCTAAAATGTATGAACCCATCTTTTAGGTTGTGCTGTTCTTTTACCTTCGATGGTTCCGTTTGTTCAAAGCGAGCCCGAAGGTTCTGGGTGTGTTGGTCCTGTTGTTGGGAGTATTGCAGACATTCGTGGTCGGACACAGGAAGAGTTTCTATTTCATTCACTTGGAGAAAGCAGTCAGTGCCCGAGATTTGGGACTGACCTCCACTTGGGAATAACCGGATGCTAAATCGAGGGATGAAAAGAAGTTAGCTCTCCCGACGTTCAGAATTGTTTCCTGCATGTTTGGAATAGGGAAACGGTCTGGGATGGTAATGTGGTTTAGGTGTCTAAAATCTATACAAGGGCGAGATGTTCCGTCCTTTTTGGAAACAAGAATCATAGGAAGGGACCAGGGACTAGATGAAGGCTGAATGACATCCTGTTCCAACATGTCCTTGATGTGTTCCTCAATAGTTACTAATTGGGAATGTGGAACCCAAGAGGGAGGAATGAAGATGTGTTTGGAATTGGGTTCCAGCTTAATTTCGAAAGGGACCAAATTAGTTCGGCCCAGCGGATCTCTTTTTAGGGCAATCACATCTCTATTTCTTATCAGGAAATCGAGAAGTGATTCCAATAGTTTGGAATCCTGTAAGGCTGGTGATTCCTGAAGGGAGTGCTCCAGACATTTCTTATATTCTTCTTTTAATGCTGAAGGTTTAACTCTAAGGAACTGGAAACACGATTTAAAGTACTGGTGGGGAAATCTGAATTTATTCCTACTGTGGAAACAGTTCCTATTCTCCGATTTGAAGTTAATTCAATAGGGCTTTTTCCTTTGTTTAAACAAACAACAAGGATAGCTGAATTCTGACTATGACTAAGAACTTGGGCAATAAGAACATCTCTCTTGAAATTATGATTCTTTTCTCTGTAACAAGAGTACGATCTGACTTTAATAGTTTTCCTTGACTGTTTACTACTCTTGCTAGGAAACAAATCTTCTCATAAAGTGCTACTGTTATATGCTCTGTAGGGCATATGAAAAGTTATGAATCTGACTCTGGTTCGGTTATTAAAATTTGCCTTCTTGGCAGAAAAATCGTTTCAGTTGGATTTCGAATCTCAACTACTGAGTTAACTGAAACTGGCTGACTGGAAGCTGATTGACTGGAAGCTGACTGACTGGAAGCTGACTGACTGGGAGCTGACTGACTTGAAACTGACTGACTCGAAACTGACTGTGTTGATCCTACTGGATTCAACAACTGAAACTGATTACTCTGGGGGCTGATTTCTGGGGCGTTTGTCCCTCTGGATGCAACCAACTGACTTGAACTGCTAAAAACTGGAGTGAGTTTCCTCTTTCTTTCGGAAATCCGAACTAAACTAATTCTGTTAGCATTAGGCTGAACGTGCGGCACCTGTCTATTATTCTCATGGAGAGGGTGTGTCCTATTCCTACACTTAATTAATTTTCAGGCTGGGTAAATTTCCCATTGATTCCGGTTGAAGAAATCCATACTTAGTAAGATATCTGTCTGAAAGGTGGCGATTGCGTCCACAATAGAACATTTTGCGGGATATACCACTTTACCAACTTCTAAATATATGATAATTAGATTTCTGCATATGCAGGTATGGGTGTGCCTGTAACTCTTTTGAGTTGGCAGGAAGGTGCTTTAATTTCATATTTATAATCTGTACTCTCTAGTAACTCATCTGCACATTGCTTCTTAATTAATGTCGCATGTGCTCCTGTATCTAGGAGAACGGTTATATCTCGGTTATCTGTGCTGCAATTTATTATTAAATCTAGTAGGTTCGCACCTATTATCCTGATGGGTAGTTTATGTGTGTATGTGGGTTTATTACTGCGATTTAGGAGGAAGAAGGTTGAACTGCTGCCTCCAAAGTGGGATCTATAAAAGAACTTGAACTGAATTCTATGGGAGGACATGAGTCATATGCTACGGGATCACCATACACTGGAGGGTCTTCTTGAAAAGTGTACTCTGGGGAAACTGATTCTTCAACGGGTACGTCTACGTACCGGACCATCCGACCTTGCTAATTATATTGGGGTCTGTACATCGGGTAATAGTGTGGGTTATCTTGTGGTCGTGATCTACTTCGTAAGTGGTTCTGTTGAGGCTGAGAACTAAATGGTTTCTGAGAATTGGAGGGCTTTTGGGAACGTTGATGATTGATCTTTGAAAGTGGGGCCTGTACCCTGCAGTGGCTTTGTCACAACATTTTTGTCAGTCTCCACGGCGATGACATATTCATGACAGTGGAAGCAATAAGGGGGATAATTGCATTGACTCATCATGTGCCCAAAACTATCACAATTAAAACACTGAGGAGGAGGGCGTGCATTCTTGGTTTGTGGAGCTTGTTTCTGAGGTGGTGTTCTCTGCATTGGCCTAAATTTATAGGGTTGTTGTTGTTGTTGTTGCTGCTGCTGAATGTAGTGTATGGGGTCTCTCTAAGTCGCTAAGTCTGGGTAATGTTCCCTCGTTTTATTTATGGCTACACTTATTGGTTTCTCAATATTTAGACACTCTTGAAATTTATTTTTAGGTGCTACGGGTAGGTTTTGGTAAATGGATACTGCTACTATTAGGTTTCTGTTGCTTTGAAGTGAATGTAATGTTGCATGCATTTTCTGCGGCTAGGAGGGCTTCTCCTATGAGCTTATGTGTTCGTGTAATAAAATTATTTAAATCTTCGTGTTCTTCTTTCTTCATTTAGCTTGGAAGACAGCTTTTATTGTGGCCAAAGGTTGTGCGAGTGTGATTTCTTTGAAAAATTCTAAGTGTTTTTTAAAATTGTCCCCAAGTTGTAGCTTCACTAATGGATGGGACGTAGGTAACTGTATCATGGGCATTCCCCTCTTTAGGGTCAATAAACCTTTTACTTTCCCTAATCTTTATATCATCATCTGCGATGCTTTTCCGTAAGAAATGCTGTTCTAGAGACTCAATCCAAGGTCTTACGCGCAGTTCAACGAAGTTATTATCTATGGTTCCCTTAAAAATTAGGACAGTGTAGGGAAAGTTTACAAGTCTACATAAGTTAATGTATGATGGGGAAGCGGTTTGAGACATGTTGGCTTGTGCTTGATCTGAAGTTTGCGTATTTAGAAATATGTTCAAAGGGCGCGGGTAGGTGGAAAAATGGGTGTAGGGGAATTTTTAATGTCAGAAAGCGCACCGTCTGAATCGCTCGTATGTGAAGGTACTGTTAATGTATTCAATGTACGGTAATATTATGATCGGCACATTAAATAAAATTATTCTCTACTAACTATAATAGTGGAAATAACTCGGTTTCAATAAAAAGAAATGTATCACTGGTGTATGGAATGTTCATTGTGTTTCGTGTTAATTCTGGCTTGATATTAATTACACTGGTCGACATACTCGAACGTTTTTCCCTCATCAAAGATGTATACACACTTTTCTAGACTGGGTTTGTACGTTGATTCCAAATCTGTTTTCGGCTTTCCTCTAGCACATCTAGTTATCGAAATATGATTGGTGGTATTTTCAGCACAATTTATCGTAAAAGTACAACTTTGTTCACAAAAAGAAATGTACACCAACCTAAAAACGTTGCGAGTACGATTTCCTTTTGTAAACCTTGTCCGGGTCGTCGCGGTACAACATCCAGCAGGAGTCTGCCAGCATACTTTCGTTCCAGAAACCTTGGTAGCGATTTTCCATTGGCTGAATGTCTTGATGGAAGCGTTCCCCCTGTTCGTCACTCATACTCATCGTGCCAAGGTTTTCCGGAAAGACATCTAGATGCTAATGAAAAAAAATGTATTTTCAAGGACATGCGACAGCCCATTTCTTGATATGCATCGAGCAGTTTCTGAACTCCATCTTTGTATGCGAGAGATTTGTGGTTACCCAAGAAGTTTCCACAAAACCATTTGAAAGCCTGCCATGCTTTTAGTTCTAAGGCATTGAGGCTTTCTTCAAAGCCTTCATCCTGTAGAACCTCCCTGATTTGGGGCCCCAAATCAGGGAGGCACTGATGTTTGCAAATTTCTCAACAAGGTGTCGAAACCCTCTCGAATTCGCCTTACCCATCGCTTTCACAAAATTTTTTATTAAGACGAGCTTAATGTGAAGAGGTAGCAGGAAAATCTTCTTTGGATCAACTAAAGGAACACATTGGACACTGCCCGTTCCTGGCTCGTATGTGTTTCTTTAATGCCAGTCACGTCTGGTGTAATGATCCGCGGTAGCACGGCTGTCCCATAGGCATAGGAAGCAACAGTATTTCGTGAACCCTCCTTGCATGCCCATTAACATACCAATGACTTTGAGATCACCACAGATATTCCATTGGTGAGTGCTGTATTGGATTGCTTCGAGTAGTATATTTATGTTATCGCACGTCTCCTTTAGATGAACGGAGCGGGTGATCGGGATGGACGGCTTTAAGTTCCCATTATGCAGGAGAACCGCTTTCAAGCTTCGCTGTGATGAATCAATGAAGAGGCGCCACTCAGATGGTGTGTGTACCTGTGACAAGTTACATTGCAAAAGTAACAATCGCCATGATGTTCTCTCGGCTCCCTCCATATCATGGGTATAGTGAACGGCATTGACTTTTTCCTTTGGTTCAACCAGTCATGTAATCCATTCGAACAAGCGGAACAGATACAGCCGAAGTATAACCGGTAAGTTTTCCGAAGATCCACCTTGATTGCACGCCGTTGTGATTTAGTCACAATGAGCCGCACACGTAAAGGAAATTGTCGGGGTGAATTTTACACTTTCGAGGCATGATGGTCGTTGAGTGGGTTGATGTAAATCACCTAAAATTTAAAATGTGTAAGTGGGCGACACAAAACAAAACAAAACACAACACACAACTGGACATGTGACTGTTACGCCAAAGAATAAAAGGGTGTACATGTGCAATGTTCGCATATTTGTGGCCAGCAACTGCTCTCATCTAAAATACCACAAGACAACCTAAGCTGCAACGACAAAATATTCCGCTACATATATAAAGGACGCATATTATATATTGTATATATCATGTTATATATATATATATATATATATATATATATATAATATATATATATATATATATATATATATATAATATATATTATATATATATTATTATTTATATAAAGGACGCATATTATATACTGTGTGTATATAGTATTATATTATATATACTAGGGGTACTCAATATATTTTGCCCCACCCTTTTTTCTTAGCTAAATAATAGGCCATTGGGCTGAAATGTCTTGGCCCGTAAGTTTGAAGTTTCTGCGCTTCACATAACCGGATTTTTCTAGTTTGAACCTCCCCTTCTTATATAAAACCGCTTTTAAACACCCTTGTATAAAAACGATGGTTAACGTAGTTTCGAAAATGTCGTCTGACAGTGATGTGCGTCGTAAACAGAGAGCTTTTATCGAGTTCTTAACCGCAGAGAAGGAAACATTTGGAAATATTCAAAAACGTCTACAAAACGTTTATGGAGATGCTGTTGTTGATCGAAGCACAGTTGGACGTGATCTAAACGTGCGAGGTCATCGGGGAGAGAGAGAGCAAGCCTCAATGATGAGCCACGCAGCGGTCGCCCGGCATCGGCTGTGACATCTCACACTGTGCAACGTGCTAACAGTACCATTCGATCAAATTGGTGCGTCACATACAAGGAGCTATCACTGGAGCTAGGAATTAGTGAAGGACGTGTGAATACGATAATTTAGCAACTGGGATACTCAAAAGTGTGTTCATGATTTGTACCTAGCAAACTGACTGAAGATCACAAAGCCCAAAGAAAAGAAATTGCTTCTGAGTCGTTGGTTCAATACGAGACAGAAGGGAATGACTTCTTATCACGAATTGTGACTGGGGATGAGACTTGGGTACACCACTTTGAACGTGAAACAAAACGCCAATCCATGGAGTGGCATCACGCAGAACTCCCCACACAAGGAAAAGTTCAAAATGGCTCCCTCTGCAGGAAAGGTTATGGCCACCATCTGCTGGGACATGAAAGGGGTGATTCTGGTGGACATTATGAAGAAAGGACAAACAATGAACTCAGAGGCATATATTGCTACCCTACAGAGACCCCAGAGACGTATAAAGCGAGTTCGACCGGAGAGAAAACTAGAAGACGTCCTTCTTTTGCACGATAATGCAAGACCACACAACAGTTTGCAAACAAGAGAGGCCATCACAAAAATGCGCTTGACTGTGTTACCCCACCCTCCATACAGCCCAGATCTGGCACCTCCAGACTTCCATTTGTTTGGGCCAATGAAGGATGCTATTCGTGGAAGAAAGTTTCAGAGTGACGATGAGGTTGTTGAGGAGGTTAAGAGGTGGCTCCAGCGGAACCGAGCGGACTTTTACCAGCAAGGAATAAAGGCCCTTGTTTCAAGGTGGAGGAAAGCCGTAGAAAAGGATGAAAACTATGTGGAAAAATAAAAACTTTTAAAAAATGTATGTAACTACTTGTGTACAAAATTTCTGGAACTTACAAAGAAACTTGGAAAGAAAGAAAAAATGGTGGGGCAAAATATATTGAGTGGCCCTTGTATATTATATTTATTAAATATATTATGATCGATTTCATCTCGAAAAATAGACGTCCCAACAGCTATTTAGCCCACCCATAATTATATCTGATGAAAAATACTTGTTGGCCAGTGTTATTAACTATTAATTATACTGACTTCTCAAATGTTTAGTTATCATTTTGAAAAAGAGATCTGTACTTAACAAGATTCCTACGGCAAAATCCTGGGAGACGTGTCCTGAAGACGTGTCTTGCTGGCCACTTGTTCCTGGACGAAGAATGGGCGTGGAGAACTTGGAGTCGTGACACACAGGTCGAATGATGGACGTGAAGAACTGGAAGTCATGACACGCCGGTCAACTGAATGTTGATTCTAGTTCCAGGGTCTAGAAGACTGGAAGGATCCTGATTGCAGAGGTCGCCAGTTGTTAACCCCTCCGTCTATGGCCTTGGGAGGGTCGAGGTTGACGAGGGTTCTAGTTAGGTGGCAGCAACGGATTTGTTACTCTGGAGTAGCTGGAGCCGTATACGGAATCGCAGTAGTTTTTCTTATACTACTCTCCGATTTCTTCTTGTAGTGGATCGGAGGATTCTGTGGAGCTTAGTAAATTCTTGAAGGTCCCCCAATTCTTTTTGTAACGTATCGAGAAATTATTTTTCTCTATTTAAGACTAAGTTCTCTGAAGAGAGCAAGGCTCGAAGGAGAAGACAAAGATATTCTTTTACTGTAGTTTACTACTAAAATGTTACAGATAATGCTCACCCTCTGAGTTAGATCAGACAAATCAGAATGAACACTGTAGAAATTTTACATGTTTATATACTGAAATTTTAATGACATCATTATTATTTAATGCTTATCTGTTTTTATTTTTTATTCTCAATAGGCTGATTTATTTTGCAAAATATTTAAAGATAAGGTAAATATTTTAGCTCTAGCAATGTCTATAATCTAGAGAGATAAGCAAAATATTTGAAGATGAAGCTATATATATTTTTTTTTTAAACTGCATATTGACAGATCTGATGTTATCATGATCTGCCGAGTTAACTAAAAGTGGAAATTGAAATATGCATTTTATTATGCAAGTAAACATGCATCTGAGCGAAAATTAAATGCTCCCATGGATAAATATCCAGTATGCCAACGGCCCTGGCAAAGAACTGGAATGGACATACTCGGACCATTCCCCAAAACATCAAAGGGAAACCAGTACATCACTGTGTTTACGGAACACTTCTCGCGTTACAGCGAAGTAGTTGCCATTCCAAACCAGACCTCGGAAACTGTGGCAAGAGCCCTAGTGGAACGCGTCATCCAAAACCATACTACTCCTTCCCCTACTACTGCTACTACTACTCCTCCTACTACTTCCCCTCCTCATATTGAGATCACAGTTGACACCTCGTACCTCTTTCTGTCTGAAACTAAATTCAAACCTACGATAAAAATCTTGAATTCCGCCATGAAACCAGTGACCATCCTACCCGGACTTCATGCCCCTAAATGGAATGATCAATTGAGTCATTTTTAAAAAAAATTTCGGATGATAACCAGAATAACCTTTTACAAATACTATAACCAGTAACAATTATTTGCCAACATCTGCCGTCAGTATTATCATTGTGTTTGCTATTATCCTCGGTATATTTGTAGTGAAAACACTATTCTCGCAATGGCAAAGAAAAAAACATTGTACTATGTTATACTATTTATGCACGGCCAAGAGTGCGTCTTCATACTACCTGAACCAGACTTAACTACCCCGACTTATGTTGTGTATATAAATCTGTATTATAAAAACCATTAGTTATCATCTAGTTAGAATTAGTTAGGATGTTATATTATTGTGTTAATATCATTCTAGAGTGGAGAGCCCTGTAAAAATGAGCAATGAATAATTCCTATATTCATATATTTTTATATTCATATAATTTTTATATTCATATATATTTATATTCATATAATACATATATTCATATGTATGTACGTTCTTATATTCATTTTTACATATAGAGTCCAAATTCTCATAACGCGGCGAAGTCGGACAAAATTTTTGATTCGCTTTCTATTTGATTTCTGCTGAATAATTGGTGAACTATTTCTTTTTAAATTACTCAATCATTTTTTTAGATTTAGCTTAATAATGTAATTTTCTTAAATTCTGCAATGTTCGTTTTCTGTATACATTCTCTCTCCGTTGTAAAAGATGAAGTCATGTCTTGCTTAACGTTTAATTTTAAATCTTAAACATTTAATTTTTGCTCATATGCATGTTTAATTGTAGTTCATAACATGATAAAATGCATATTTCAATTTCCATTTTTAGTTAACTCGGCAGATCATGATAACAACAGATCTCTCAATATGCCGTTTAAAACAAAAATATGGCTTCATCTTCAAATATCTTGCTTATCAGTCTAGACATTACTACAGCTAAAATATTTTCCTTATCTTTAAATATTTTGCAAAATAAATCAGCCTATTGAGAATAAAAAACAAAAACAGATCAGCATTAAATAACAATGATGTCATTAAAAATTTCAATATATAAACCCGTAAAATTTCTACAATGTTCATTCTGATTGTCTGATCTAACTTAGAGGCTGAGCATTACCTGTAACATTTTTAGCAGTAAACGACAGTAAAAGAATATCTTTGTTTTCTCCTTCGAGCCTTGCTCTCTTCAGAGAACTTAGTCTTAAATAGAGAAAAATAATTTCTCGATACGTTACAAGAAGAATCGGGGGACCTTCAAAGAATTTCGTAAGCTCCACAGAATCCTCCGATCCACTCAAGAAGAAATCGGAGAGCAGTATAAGGGAAACTTCTGCGATTCCCAATACGGTACCAGATACTCCAGAGTAAAAAATCCGTTGCTGCCACCTAACCAGAACCCTGTCAACTTTGAACGTCCAAGGCCATAGAGGTTAGCATATATATAATATATATATATACATATATATGATACACACAGACCGTGCATGGAACAAGGAATTCTAGGAAAATTAAATCCACTATAGTCCAAATAAGTAATGGTAAATGAGACATACTATAGTTTTTTCTTTTTCATGATGCTAGCCAGACGTGGGCAACGGGTCACTCGCAAAGAGGTCCCAAAAATTTAGCTTCCCTCACCAGCTATCTGCAAAGCAGATAGGATCCAGCCTTGGGACAGGATCTAGGGTTTAGAGCAGCCTAGCCCAGCTACATTTAGAACGTCAATATAAGCAAAAAACTCGCTGCCTTCACGTCAGATTGAATGGTTCAGGGGCAACTGGGCGACGAGACAAATGGGCGACGACCAACTAGCCGACAGGACAACTGGGCGACAACCAACTAAACAAACTAGGCGACAACAAACTAGGCGACAACCAATATGTATATATATATATATATATATACATATATATATATATATATATATATATATATATATATATATTTTATATATATATATACAGTATATATGTGTATATATATATATATATTTTTTATTTATTTATTTATTTATTTATACATTATGTATATTCACACATTAGATAAAAATTAAAGATCCAAGTTTGAAAAGACTATTACACATAAATAAAATATGATAAATCATTAAGATAAAAGAATTATAAAACGTGATGTATATAATTGGGGCAGTTTATATAATTGTTATGCAGATGGAACAAAATTGTACCCCACACCCTTTAGATAGAGTAGAATCTGACCATTGTCCTTGAATTCTTGATAGCGTGCAACCACATTCCTTATTCGTTCATTTCTTGCTACAGTCTTCTTGCATAGGTTTTGCCTTACGTTTCGCTGGCCACTGTTAACCTGAAGTATAGCAGCCTCAGTGTCATGCTGTTCCTTCCGTAGTTCGTCCAGCAATGAAAACATCGACACTCTCCTCTTGTTTACCATTTTGTTAAATTTGTTGTGCCAGCCTTCTCCCGCGTTATTAGTTCTGGCTTCATCTGCCATTTTTCTTTCATACACATTTCACATCTCAATTGGATATCGTGGTGGATGTGCTCGTCTTCTACCGCATGCAGGGCGTCCACGTATATAAGTTTTATCTAGATAGTCTGCAACATCCTCAAGTCGTATGAAATCGTCATTGTTTTCGTCATTCAGCTGATCCAACAATAGTTCGAATGCTTCCACAACATCATTGAGAGGGACAAAAGCCAGTCCGATGGCGCTCAGCCCCCATTGCTTCACCGCACTATCCTCTTGATTGTATTGGATCTGAAGCCCAACCTCTTGAATTTTCCGGTATATTGACTGTCCGAAATGAAACAGGCACAGACATATCTGGGCGTGGGGAAACACATTTTGGCAAACGTTTATAGTGGCTTATTCGAAATCCATCATAATTAATGATGGTCGTCTTTCTATGTTTGGAATTTGCAATTTTCTTGCAGTTTCGTGAAGCCTTTGTAAAATGTCCAAGTAATTCTCTTCTCGTTTATTTTGCATGCGGACGTATACAAGAGGAAATACCGTCCCTGCCACTTTTCTATGCACTGTCCAAAGCTGGTGAAACATGTTTGGCACTACTTGAAAGGTTCCATCAATATACCAATTTGAGGAAAACAGGTAGCGGAGATTGTCATCAGTAGCAAATATAATGATTCTGCTTCGGGTGTCTCCCTCACAGTCATCATTTATGTTATTGTCGTGTAAAAGAAAGCGACGACCAGATATTGTACTTTCGTAAGGTGGAACTATCTCTAAGTCTGTGATGTTCTGAGGGTTACTTGGACGCACTGAGGCCCTGCTTCTGCTACCAGTCGGAAGAAGGGACTGACGTTCGGGTAAAGCTGGATGTGCCGCCGGCTGTTCCACAGCTTTGCGCTTCAAGTTTGTTTTCACCTTTTGCACTGTAGCTTCTTCGCATCGTGGTGCGTGCGTATGTTCCTTAGTTATTCGCACCTCCATTTTATCGTCACTGCCTACTGACACTGCTCTGCCAGTACATATTTTCCTTTGATCACATTTCCAATAGGTGTTATTCCCTCTTGTCCTGTCCCTTGTGTAAATAAATCCTGCGTGAACAAGTTTATATTTGCTTCTTTGTGAAGTTACGAATTCAGCCATGGTTAGGGTTCAGAAAGAAAATTTCAATTGAGTTTAAACTAAACCCTACCAGTACACTCGACTGCTCGGTGGCAACTGGTCGACAGCCACCTTGGCGTCGCCTAGTTGGTTGTCGCCTAGTTTGTTGTCGCCTAGTTGGTTGTCGCCCAGTTGTCCTGTCGCCCAGTTTGCCACCAAACCGATTGAATGCATGAAAGAAAAAAGGGTAACTACTACATTTTTAGCCAAAAACCAAAACTTAAACCTCAACTGGCAGAATTGAGCGTCCACTTTTCAAGGTATATAACATGTCCGTTTCATGATGGGAATGAACTCAGAATGGTTCCCTGAGGTTTTTGGGACCTCTTTGGGAGTGACCCGTTGCCCACGTCGGGCTAGCATCATGAAAAAGAAAAAACTACAGTATTTGTCATTTACCATTATTTATTCGGACTATCATAAAAAAACCCTCAGGGAACCATTTTGAGTTCATTCCCATCATGAAACGGACATGTTATGTGCTTGAAAAGTGGACACTCAATTCTTCCAGTTGAGGTTTAAGTTTTGGTTTTTGGCTAAAAATGTAATAGTTACCCCTTTTTCTTTCATGTATTCAATCTGACGTGAAGGCAGCGAGTTTTTTGCTTATATTGAGGTTCTAAATGTAGCTGGGCTAGGCTGCTTTAAACGCTAGATCCTGTCCCAAAGCTGGATCCTATTTGCTTTGCAGATAGCTGGTAAGCGAAGCTATATTTTTGGGACCTCTTTGCGAGTGACCCGTTGCCCACGTCTGGCTAGCATCATGAAAAAGAAAAAACTATAGTATTTGTCATTTACCATTACTTATTCGGACCATAGTGGATTTAATTTTCCTAGAAGAGTTCCTTGTCCCATGCACGGTCTGTGTGTATCATAAAAAAACCTCAGGGAACCATTCTGAGTTCATTCCCATATACATATATATATATATATATATATATATATACACACGAGGGTACTTCATTAAGTATCCGCACTTTTTATTTTAGTGATAATATAGTATATATATAATATATACTCGTAATAACGAGCAAAACTGAGATCTATAGGCTTATTTAGGCTAGCAACAGTATAGGCTTATTTAGGCTACTCGTAGCTGTCACATATCTTAGTAGTAGTGAGCATGGCTGCGACGCTTTCAATTTGTACTCAGGAAGAACAGAGATCCGTGGTTCGTTTTTTGTGGGCAGAAGATGTGAAAGGAGCTGAAATTCACACGCGTTTATGTGCTCAGTATGGGAATAATGCGTTACCACGGCGAAGTGTGTACGAGTGGATTCAAATGTTCAAGGAAAGTCGGACATGTGTGACAGATGCTCAGCTATCAGGACGACCGTCAACATCAACCAGTGGTGACAAGCAGGAAGAAGCCACAGCCATGATTTTCGATGACAGAAGATTAACAATAAAAGAAATTGCATCTTCATTAGACATCAGTCAAAGGTCAGCCTATTCGATAGTTCATGACATTCTTGGCTTTCACAAGGTTTGTGCAAGATGGGTGCCTAAACAGTTGACAGAAGAGCACAAGCGTAATCATATGGACATCTGCTCTCGACTTTTGGCGTGGTATCATAATGAAGGTGAAAACTTTTTGGAGCGCATTATCACTGGAGATGAAACCTGGATCCATCACTATGAACCAGAAAGCAAACGACAGAGCATGCAATGGAAGCATCCAACATCTGCCGTTGCAAGGAAGTTCAAAGCGCAGCCGTCAGCAGGTAAAGTTATGCTAACACTGTTTTGGGATACACAAGGCCCTAACCTTGAACATTATGTAGAGCGTAGAACTACAGTAACAAGTGCATCGTATTCTGACATGCTTCGGGATGAGTTAAAGCAAGCAATTCGCACAAAACGGAGAGGAAGATTGTCGGAAGGTGTTATTCTGTTACAGGACAATGCGCGCCCTCATACCGCTGCACAGTCTAGAAAATGCTTTCAAGAACTTAAATTTGAAGTTCTCGACCATCCAGCCTACAGTCCAGACCTGGCACATTCGGATTTTTACCTATTTGGACCACTAAAAGACGCTTGAAAGGTCAGCGATTCCAAGGCGATGATGATGACCTGAAGGAGGCGGTGCATGACTGGCTACGCACACAGCCAAAAACATTCTTTTGTGATGGCATTAGGAAGCTTGTAGACCGCTGGACTAAGTGTATTGAGAAACAGGGAGACTATGTGAAAATAAAATTGTGGAAATAAAAAGCGCGGATACTTATTGAATTACCCTCGTGTGTGTGTATATATATATATATATATAATAATGAACAGGAACACCAGAGAAAATACAAACATCCTTCAAGGTTTAATAGTACCAACGTTTTGGAATGCACTAATTCCATCTTCAGGGCTAAAACAATAAAATTCCAAATCACATACAAAATTACAAAATACAAATTGCTTAATAACAATTTAAAATAAACTTAAAAAAAAATTATAAAAAGTAGCTAAGAAAATGTAAAACATTAAAACTAAAAGGTAAATAAATGTGAAGTTAAAAAGTTAAAATTATAAAAGTAAAAGCATTAAAACTGAAATGTAAATAAAATAAACTAGTACCTTAACCAAAACATAGCAGATCTATCGATGATTCGTCAGAATTTAGGTCTGGTTTTAATTTATAAATAAACAGAGACTCCATAATTTTAAGCTTAAGGTCAGAGCTTCCAGCAGCAAGTACGGTGAAATTAGACTGTGAAATTGGGTGGTTATTGTTGTGCGAGTGATTACGTATGAGAGAATTAGGTGGTTTGCCAAGGGGTAAATTTGTACGGACCGATTTACCGAGATGTTCGTAAATACGAGATTTTAAATGTCTTTTAGTTTTACCTATATATGACCCAATACAGTGGTCACACTTGTATTGATAAACTATAGATGACTTAAGAAGTGTAGGAATAACATCCTTGTATTTAAATAAATGGTAAATCGATTTAGACGGGGTGAATATAATTTTTATACACAGTTGTGGGTAGAATTCCTTGAGCAATTTTAAAAGTTTATTTCTAATGTTAAAACTTGAGGTTCCCATATAGGGCAAAGTGAAATACAGGATATCTTTGGGGACTGTAATTAAGTTTCTAGTTGTAGGGCTTATTAGTCTATTTAAGGTTCTGCCTATTGTAGTCTCGACCAGTCTAGAAGGGAAATTATTCTTGGCAAGGAGTTTTCGGATGAAATCTAGTTCATCGTGTAGTTTGAAGTAATCTGAACAGATATTGAAAGCTCTATTGGTCAGAGTAATAATAAAACTAATTCCTCTTTTGAAACTAAATTCCTCTTGAAACTAAATTCCTCTTTTGAAACTTCCGTTTACCGAAAGCCGACATTTACCAATCTTACTATGAACTTTTCTTCTTTATCCCTTTAGGTTTCAAACGAAATTTAATCTCGACTCTGACCAATAGAGCTTTCAATATCTGTTCAGATTACTTCAAACTACACGATGAACTAGATTTCATCCGAAAACTCCTTGCCAAGAATAATTTCCCTTCTAGACTGGTCGAGACTACAATAGGCAGAACCTTAAATAGACTAATAAGCCCTACAACTAGAAACTTAATTACAGTCCCCAAAGATATCCTGTATTTCACTTTGCCCTATATGGGAACCTCAAGTTTTAACATTAGAAATAAACTTTTAAAATTGCTCAAGGAATTCTACCCACAACTGTGTATAAAAATTATATTCACCCCGTCTAAATCGATTTACCATTTATTTAAATACAAGGATGTTATTCCTACACTTCTTAAGTCATCTATAGTTTATCAATACAAGTGTGACCACTGTATGGGTCATATATAGGTAAAACTAAAAGACATTTAAAATCTCGTATTTACGAACATCTCGGTAAATCGGTCCGTACAAATTTACCCCTTGGCAAACCACCTAATTCTCTCATACGTAATCACTCGCACAACAATAACCACCCAATTTCACAGTCTAATTTCACCGTACTTGCTGCTGGAAGCTCTGACCTTAAGCTTAAAATTATGGAGTCTCTGTTTATTTATAAACTAAAACCAGACCTAAATTCTGACGAATCATCGATAGATCTGCTATGTTTTGGTTAAGGTACTAGTTTATTTTATTTACATTTCAGTTTTAATGCTTTTACTTTTTATAATTTTAACTTTTTAACTTCACATTTATTTACCTTTTAGTTTTAATGTTTTACATTTTCTTAGCTACTTTTTATAATTTTTTTTTAAGTTTATTTTAAATTGTTATTAAGCAATTTGTATTTTGTAATTTTGTATGTGATTTGGAATTTTATTGTTTTAGCCCTGAAGATGGAATTAGTGCATTCCGAAACGTTGGTACTATTAAACCTTGAAGGATGTTTGTATTTTCTCTGGTGTTCCTGTTCATTATTAAACTGCGTTTTCCACGCCACCAATCAATAGCCGATATATATA
>JAJOZX010000345.1:252500-325000 GCA_023014485.1 Bathynomus jamesi | reverse complement strand
GTTCCTTAAAAGCGTCGGATTTAACATGCATAGTGTACCCGGGTGTACCGTATGAAGCGGGATTTTATAAATTGATGCATATAAGCGGCTGATCCTTATAAGCGTGAGTCTTATAGCCGGCTTCGACTGTATATATATATATATATATATATATATATATATATATATATATATATATATATATATATATATAGCGAGCTGTCTTTCCTTGTGAGCAGACGTGTTTTATCGAGTGTCCAGTGTTACCAAGTGAATGAGTGGTTTTATTCGAAGTGTCTTTAAAAAAATAGGGTTTGGTGTTTTCTTAACTAAATTACCTCCTGTTATTAATTATATAATTATTCATAAACGAATATATTTTTTTTATTGACTTTATTTATTACTATATTATTTGATTAAACCAAGGCGGGTGCACGTGGCTTGCCTTGTTTGTTTTCCTTCGAGAGGGTAAAATTCCAATCTATTACAAAACTTGGTCTAATAAGGTTGATTTTGCTTTGCTGAGGATCAAGTCGGGTGTGGTCACCCTTCGTGGAAAAAAAAATCGGCCGAATATCGGACAGATAAGTTTTTCTTCTTTTTTTTTTGTTTTCTTATCCATCTTTATTAATACTTTTCTTTTGCAGAACCTTTGTCGGTAGTTTAATAAGTATATATTCATTTAGTGTAAATATGTGTTACAGGAACCTGTTTCTGCGTTTGAAGAACATTTTTGCGGGCTTCCGCAGGTGACGTCACAATAAGCACGCGGTAGACTTACGTTTTATTTATTAATTATTCTTTACTTATTCTCGGAGACTTACAGACTTACGTCGTTATTAGATTACTATTATTAACTCGCTATTCATTTCCAAACGCGCGTTTTTTAATTAGTTAATAGCATGGCACCCCCGTCAAGTACTTCCAGTCGCTGTGAAGGAAAGTTTGCTGCTTACGCGTTTATTTTGGCTAATAATAATGATCAATTAGTTTGTAGGTGGTGCTCAAACATGGAAATGCTGAGGAACGATCTAGAGCGTGAGAGGGAAGCCAGAGAGATGTTTGAAGAAAGGATGGTGCTCTTGACGGCAAAGTTAGAATCCCTTGGGCTTATGAGAGGTGTTATTCTTCAGTCACGGCCCCTCCTGCCTCAGTTTCTACTAATGATATAAATAATACTTCCCCAAGTTCCTGACCCTTCGTGCAAGGGCGTAATGGAGCCCCATTGAGACAACCTAAGACTTGTATACCAGGATTAACGAAGAATAAGTTTCCTGTTCTAGGCTTCGAAGGCGTAGATGAACCTGAAATACGACTCGTTGGTGATTCTATTGTTCGAGGGCAGCTCGAGGAATTCTGTGGGAGAAACCCCCGTCGTAGACGCCGTTACTGCTACCCTGGTGCAAGGGTAGAGGATATAACTCATAGTGTTGAGTCTTTACAGACGGAACCTCTGAGGATACAACGCATGTTATTCATGTCGGTACTAATAACGATCTAAATTCTAGATTGGAAGAACTGCTTAGGTACAGGGACTTACTAAAGGAAAAACTAATAAGATTGTTTTAACAGGTACACTTCCTCGAATTATCCAACGTAACGAGTTCTACAGCAAGGCTACCTATATTAACAATAACTTAAAGTCACTTTGTCGACAGGAAGGAGTACATTTTGCGGATTTTTGGAGCAGTTTCTACGACAGGAGGGACTTGTTCCTGGGAGATGGACTTCATCTTAATGACGTTGGAGCTGCGCGTTTAGGAAGATTATTTCATAATACTCTCTTCTTTTTAGGGTGCCGTAACTCGAATGGTCCCGGCATAATTTCCTTAAATTTCCCTTGCGCGCTCGAAGGTATCACAGTTGCAAGCAATTTGAAGGTTCTACCTTAAATGCTCGTAGCCTACGAAATAAAGTAAAAGAATTTTTTTCTGTAATTACTTGTAAAGACTATGATTCAATTGCGATAAATGAATCGTGGCTAAGCACTGAAACACGTGACTTTGTAGGGGAGTATCAAATTAGAGGTTATATACTTTTTGTTGAAAAGAGAATAGGTAGGCGAGGAGGCGGTGTTATGTTGTATATCAAAGATAATATTACGAACGTTATAGAAGGAAAGCACAGAATTCCAGAACCGATAGATTCGACTATAGCAGAGCTTAAATTGAACGATTTCAAACTTGTTGTTGCCGTTATATATAGGCCTCCTAATCCAACAGCTGATACGGACGAAGCGTTATACTGTAAACTAAAAAGAATAATAAGTAGTGAGCAGGCCTTAGTTATGGGTGACTTTAACTGCGCCAACGTGGATTACGATACAATGCAGGGAGACGCGGAAGGTAATCGTTTAGTTCATTTTCTCGAGGATAGCTTTCTTATTCAAAAGGTTGGGGAACGTAGGAGGTTCGACAGTATTTTAGGTTTAGTAATAACTACAGATGATAGGCTTACCACTGATCATCAAACAATAGAACCGTTAAGCAATAACGATCACAATATGGTAGAGTTTGTCCTCTCAGTAAGTCACTCGAAACCAGCTAACTCGACTAAAATTCCTAACTTCCAGCACGCAGACTTTTGTAAATTTAGAAATGAATTTGTCACACGTCAACTGAGAAAACGTAATGGGGATCTCCAACGCAAAACTAATGTGGGAATCGTTTGAAACAATATTTAGGATTTAATGAGGAAGGTGTACCGTACATGATTAAGCGTGCGAAAGTAAATAACAAGCCCTTGTGCCTTACTTCTAGAGTAGGGGATATTATAAAGAGTAGAGATAGGGTTTATGGGTTACATAAGTGCGATAAAGACAATTTGTGGCTACGAAACAACTACATATCTCTAAGACGTGAAGCGAAAAGTTTAATAAAAAAGTTCAAGCGCGACTTTGAAATCTCCATACCTCGTGACGGCAAAGAAAACCCCAAGCGACTCTTTCAATACGTCAATAATGGGAATCCAGTAAAGAGTGTCTTGGGGCCGTTGAAAAATGTAAACGGAGATCTAGTTTCTGAAAACAAGCAAATGGCTACTCTGCTAAACGAATTTTTTACGTCAGTTTTTAGAAAAGAAGATGTAATGAATATTCCTACGGTCATAGACATAATACCTTTTGATAATGGTAATACTTTAGATAATATTGTGGTTAGTGAAAGCGAGGTAATGCTGACAAAATGAAAATGCATAAATCACCGGGGCCGGATTCCATATATCCCATACAACAAAAAGAATTAAAAGAAAGCATTGTTTGCCGCTAACAAAGATTTTTAATGCGTCTATTTCTGAGGGTTGCGTACCAGATAATTTCAAGTTAGCAAGTGTAACACCTATTTTTGTAAAAGGTGATAAAGGTGTTGCGGGAAATTATATGCCAATCAGTTTAACGTCTGTTGTAGGTAAGCTACTGGAATCAATAATTAGGGATCGTATAATCGAACACTTGGAATTGCAGAACTTGATTAGAAATACGCAGCACGGTTTTAGGCGAAACAAATCTTGCTTAACTAATCTTTCAGAACTTTTTCAAAGCGTGGTTAAGTTTACGATAGTCATCGGACCGTAGATGTAGTGTATTTAGATTTTCAAAAAGCGTTTGACACCGTACCGCACGAAAGACTCATTGAAAAAACTAAGATTCATGGAATCAAGGGTGTAGTAATAAATTGGATAGAAGAGTAGTTGCGAGGTAGGAAACAGAGGGTGGTTGTTGAAGGAGCGAAGTCGTCTTGGGTTAATGTAGCGAGCGCAGTTCCTCAGTGTTCTGTATTGGTCCCTTTGCTTTTTCTTATATACCGAGAGTCCCATTCGAAATGAAACAACTTTGAAACCTTATAATTTTTTATTGAATGATGCAAACAATATAATATTCACACATTAAATATGTAGTGAATGTCATAAAGTTTCATATGATGTATGTGAATTATAATCTTTAGATATATTAGATACATTAGATACATTGTGCATAGCATAATGTTTACTTTTGTTAAGATCTTCACATGTTATATGCTGAACAATTTGAAGCTTTTATGGATAGAGCTGCAGCCGCTTGCGCACGACTCTATGCACAGTTGAACGAGGAATCTGCAGTTCGACACTGGCACGACGGATGGACTTTCTCGGGCTACTACCAAAGGCGCCGCGTATTCGTTCAACATCTTCCGATCTTGTTCGCCTTCCAGAGTTTTCCTTTAGAACACTGCCAGTCTCCTCAAATTTCTTGGTCCATGCATATAGGTCTCTTCTGGTGGGTGGTTCCTTGTGAAAGGTTGTATGGAATCGCCGTTGCACCAGAGTAGGGGACTTCAACTCAGCCATCCATAACACACATTTCGCTTTTTCTTGTGGGGTAAACATAATTCAATCTGAAACAAACAAAAAACATTATGACAAAAACTTATGCATATGATGTAGTAATTGGCAAAGTTTCAACATTCTCACATTAATACTTTAAAAATTATAGAGTTTCAAAGTTGTTTCATTTCGAATGGGACACCCGGTATATTAACGATTTAGATGTCGACCTAGTCAGTACAGTTTTAAAGTGTGCGGATGACACGAAGTTGGGTGGTAGGGCGATTAATGACGAAGATAGAGGTAAAATCCAGGAAGATCTCAATAAAATCGTAGATTGGTCGGTCATATGGAAAATGAAATTTAACGTCGATAAGTGCAAAATTTTACATATAGGTTCGCGTAACGGTAATTTTGCGTATAGTATGTCAGGGATGGAGTTGGCAAGCGTAGTGCAGGAAAAAGATGATTTAGGAGTTATAGTCACTGGTGATTTAAAAGTAGGGAAACAGTACAGCAGCAGTCAATAAAGCGAACAAAGTGCTAGGTTTTATAGCTAGGAATTTTGAGTACAAATCGCGCGATATTATTGTTCCTCTTTATAAATCATTAGTTAGATCCCATTTAGAGTACGCGATCCAATTTTGGAATCCGCATATGCGCAAAGATATAGACAAAATCGAAAGAGTTCAAAGACGAGCAACTAAGATGAATCCGTCTCTTAGGTTGAAGTCGTACAGGAATAGGCTTAAGGATTTAAAATTGACTACACTCGAGACTAGGAGGCTAAGGGGTGCTCTAATCCAGGTTTTTAAAATTATGAATGGGTTCGATAACGTAAATAGAGATAGCTTTTTCGAAATATCACAATATAGTAGAACTAGAAATAACGGGTGTAAGCTGACAAATAGAAGGTTCGAGAGAGCAGTTGCCAAAACGTTTTTACGCATAGAATAGTAAATAGCTGGAATAGTTTGTCAGTAGAAGTAATTAGTAGATCATCTATAAAGATGTTTAAAAATCGATTAGACGTATATATTGATAGACTGGGTATAGTTTAAGGTAGTAAAATTATGGCTTTTGTGGTTCGGAACCCACATAAAATTGTAGGTCCCCTCCGCCACCATGGAGAACATGCTCAGTACACAATTACAAACACGGTTAGGTAGACCAGCCATGAGTGGATTCTAGGTTGTTTGTTGGCCTGAAACATTATAACATAACATTATATTTTATATTTATATATATATATATATATAATATAATATAATTTAGGAGAAATCCAATGACAAGGAGAAATGTAAATGCCATGAAAAGTCTTCTTTAATGCAACGTTTCGAAACGTTGCATTAAAGAAGACTTTTCATGGCATTTACATTTCTCCTTGTCATTGGATTTCTCCTAAATATTAAATTGAAGCTCTGTAGAAGCAACCCGCATGATTATATATATATATATATATATATATATATATATATATATATATATATATTAAGGTGTCATTTTATGGTAAGAATTGAACCCGGTCTGACCCTCTAGAAATGTGACAGTGCATGTAAAAACGCTAATTATGAAGTTTCATGAGAAAATATTAATATTTAGAGGTCGCTCAAGGCCATTAAAATTTTGATGACGCGTCGTTACTTTTCCTAAATTGAGATGCGCTTCCTTTCTATGCCTCACCCCAGTATCATTTCAGTCGTCTTAATGGTAGGATGTGTTTGCATTAGTGTGTGTTATTTTAGTCTTTTAGTCACCCCTGATATAAAAAATCGCATGGTCATATCTATGACTAGTGTTGATGGACAAGAGAACCCTCCAAAGCGTGTGTTTGTTGACCTGGATACTGTGAAAGAAAAAAGCTTGGAAAACTTTGTAACAAAAAAAACAAAATCATTGTTCACGAAGCTCAACCTCCCAGATGAATTCTTGGAAAAAACTGCTGAGCAGTGGGAAGAGGATAACCATTACCAGACTGCGAAAGAGACTGTAAAAACTCTAACTGTAACAAATGACTTCGCTGAACGTGGAGTTGCTCTCATCCAGGATTTTTCTGAATCCCTAACCAAAGATGAAGAACAACTCGAGTTTCTTCTCCAGGTTGTTGAAGACCATCGTAAGCATTTGACATGGGGACAACAGTATACCTTCAGTGGAAATAATGATTAATCATAATAATTATGCTACTGTCTGATGTTACTGTACTTCATCTTAATATTATGATAATGTCTTGTGCACTTCCTGCTAATGTAGGAACATAATAAATTGTTTAAATACATTTGGAAATTGTTTATACTCACACTTTCTGGGAATCTCGTATCCAATACTTTGAAGCCGTTGAGCGACCTGACCTCTAAATATTAAAATATCTCACTAAAACTTTGTACACAGTGTTACATCATATGGCATACGTTGATGGGGTCAGAGCAAGGAAACTTAAAAGTTGAAAAATAAGTGACACCATAATATATATATATATATATATATATATATATATATATATATATATCATACAGGGTGCGGCATAAGTCGCTTTACCGAGAATAATGAGATCACCTTGCGAAGAATAATATTTATAATTTATTACAGAAATTGTTCAAAGTGTTGCACAGTTCTCTATTATTATTCAATGTCTCGAACTCTTGGTGGATCAAAGTTTTCATGTGATCGAAGTCCCGCGGCTTTTGGCCGTAGACTCTATCTTTGATTATACCCCCACATTCAATAAGCAATGTGATGTCATTTTATATATATATATATATATATTATATATAAGGTGGGCAAAAAAAACTAATGACACTCGTAAACATGTATTTATCGGTAGAAAAAAATTAAGATAGGATTGTTAAACTTAACATAAATGTTCCTTTATCAATCCTTAATTTATATAAAAAAATTGTTTTATGTGACCCCTTTTTGTTGAGTACATTTGGTTAAACGCGGGATCCTCTCATCGATGCATCTGTCAATATATCGCTGATACACCTGATTCCGTCCATCCAACACTTTAAAGCGTAACTCGTCAACATTGCGAATATTTTCACTTGGTGTATAAACTTTTGATTTTAAAGCTTCCCAAATGCCATAATCGAGCGGCGTACGATCTGGACTACTGGGAGACCACATGTTCGGCTCAATGAAATTGGGTGTTTCTCGTTCCAGATATGCGATTGTACGCTTCGCCCTGTGTGCAGCTGCTCCATCTTGTTGAAAAGTGAAATTGTTTCCACTAATCTGACAAATATCATCCAAATACTGTGGAGGGACCTGTGTACAATAATATTCTGCATTAATTTTGGCTTGTGGTGAATCACAACAATTCTTGTTCTGCCTAATTTTGAGACGCAAGCTCCTACCATAATGCTGGGCGAAAATTTAGATGTTTCCTTTATTAACCGCTCGGGTGCAACATCACGATTTCTTGCAGCATTTGCGTATACCCGATCGTTTTGTTGGTTAATCGTGGTACAATGTGAAATAATTTCTCATCAGAAAACTGAGTTACCCTGGAATCTGTTTATCAGGCTTTGTGTACGTGTCATCCGCCTAACCTTATTGGCATTGGTTAGACTTTGCCATGATATACGTTTATAAGCTTTTAAACCAAAATCGTGTCCCACAATATTTCTAACACTACTACGACTTATACCTGTTTCTTTTTCGACTTCCGTCGGTGCAATGTGCGTTCCTGGTTTACTTTCCTGACTTAAAATATAACTTTCCACTAAGTCAATATTTGCCTGAGTTCTTGCACCTTTGGGACGACAACTTTCATCACGTCTTTTAACATCTCCAGTTTCATCAACCTTTCTAATGATATACTGAACTCCTGATTCAGTCCACGGTAGTAGCATGGGTTAGTTTATCTTATTCGATTTTTTGTTTAAAAGATCGCCCCACCAAATATCAAATAGGCCTCGTTAAACCACGAGAAGCTCAATAGAAAAACTATTGGCGTTGCCATTTTTTGACTTGGCCCCATAAGCGTATTTGTTTATGTTTAACAGCTCTGTCTATTGTATCGTATTTAGAGACCTTGTCGGTCTACCAGGAGTTGGTAAGTAAGGTGGTGGTGGAGGTGGTTGGTGGGTTGTTGTGCAATAGTTTCACCACCAATCGTCTAAATTTCGACGCTTGGCTGTAGCCATCATATCGGTTACGTGGTGTTGATGGGATGATCTCCTAAAAGTCGTAGCCCTCATCTCACCATGTGCTGTTGATGGGATGAGCTCCTAAAAGTCTATACTTAGACGATTGCTGGTGATGTGATGCTTTTTTGTGTGGTGGTTGTGCTTGTATATACAGTACTGGCCAAATTATTAGGAATTTTTTTAAAATTTCATTTTTTGGTATAAAATGTTAAATTAAACCAATTTTAAACGTTGAAAAGTTATTTATTTCTACACAAGAATACATGGTCATTATTTAGCAATAGTTTAGTACTTAGTTTGACCCACCTTAGCTGCCATAATGGCTGCGACACGCTTCGGCATGCCATGAATCAATTTTTTGCATAATTCTTTAGTCGAACGAAGCGTGTTTGTTCGTCAGTTGTCGTGCGATGCGGGTGTGTTTCTCTTTCTTTTACGTGTCATTGTAACTACCGTTTAATTTAAATAGTGTATTTACCCAATTTCGGCAATTATTTGTTACAGTTTTTAAGTGAATTTGAAAATGGGGCGAAAGAATGACTTGAGTCACGGAAAATTGGGCAAATACAGGTTTTATTAACTTCTACATTTAAACAAAAGGAAATAGCTGCCAAACTCCATGTTTCACCACAGTCAGTACTTCGTATAAGAAAAAAATGGTATTTGGAGAAATGTAGGCCCCAAAGGTTGGAAGATGCGGCAGAAAAAGGGTACGACTCCAAGAACTGATAGACAGATTGCAATTTTGTCTCTTAGAAATAGAAGAGCTACTTGCAAAAACATTTCCAGTAGTCTAGCGGCTGATGGCATCAATATAGTCGTAGAACAGTCAACAGGAGGCTTCTACTGCCGGCTTCAAAGCCTACCGCCCAAGGAAGAAGCCCAGGCTCACTGAGGCTATGAAGAGGCACGTTTTGCATGGGCAAAGGAACACATTAACTGGACTAGTGAGGATTGGGAACAGGTAAGAATAATATTTTAACATTAAATAGAATGTTAATACAGTAAATACAGTATGCATAGAAGTGTATTTACAGTACGTGATAAAACTGCAGTAAAAATATCTGTAAAGCAGCAGGTTCATACTGTACTTCGTTTTAGCTGTACTCATACGCTATGCACTGACTCTTTCACAGGGCTTTCTTTGATTGCAGTGGTGTTCTCCGATGAGTCAACGATTGCCGTGCTTGACGATCGTGTTCAAAGTGTAAGAAGGAGGCCTGGAGAAGATTTTGCCTGAGTGTCTGATGAAAACGGTGAAATTTCCACAAAAGATCATGGTTTGGGGAGCAATTTCTGTGCATGGAACTAGTCGTTTGAGCATTGTTGAGGGGAATATGAACCAAGTCAAGTATATAGAAGTACTAAGAGACGTCTACTGCCTCAATATAGGGAATGGTATGGTAATAGACGTTGGATTTTTCAACAAGACTCAGCTCCATGCCACACGGCAAAGTCGGTTAAAAAATGGTGTCATGAAAATAGTGTTCGGTTGCTCCCATGGGCTGGAAATTCTCCAGACATGAACCCAATCGAAAGTTTATGGTGTATTTTAAGGACGTAATCCATGAAACGCCGATAACAACAAAACACCAACTCATAGAGCGACTTATTCAAGTCTGGTTTCACTCTACACGTATTAGGAATTATGCAAAAAATTGATTCATGGCATGCCGAAGCGTGTCGCAGCCCTTAAGGCAGCTAAGGGGGGTCAAACTAAGTATAAACATTGCTAAATAATGACCATGTATTCTTGTGTAGAAATAATAACTTTTCAACGTTTAAAATTGGTTTAATTTAACATTTTATACCAAAAAATTAAATTTTTAAAAAATTCCTATAATTGGCCGTACTGTATTTTGCTATTGGGGCTTTGCATGCATCAATCAGTTTATTTATATATATGTGTATATATATATATATATATATATATATATATATATATGTGTGTGTGTGTGTGTGTATGTGTGTGTGTGTGTGTGTATGTGTGTGTGTGTTTGTGTGTATGTGATAATAGGGGCTTTATGGGCGTACATTCGGTGAGTGTATGTGCGTTTGTGAGCGCTTTTAATTCGTTCGAAGGTTATTAATATATACAGGCCATTTATGCTTTCTAAGAAGCCTTCTAAGCCAACTGGTGGATTAAGCCAAAATATATGCTTTAATTAAATAAATAAACGCAATCTGGCAACTCAGCCAGATAAGCCAACTGGCTGATTAAGCTAGCTGGCTGATTAGGGGCCCTATAAGACAACGGCCGCTCGGCTGAAGTCTTAATATGCGCTTGGTTCCTGCCAGGCGAACACCTCTCCTCTCTCTTTCCCTCGGGGGCTAACTCCGCCTACAAGTTGCATAACCCCTTGTTGCTCTTGCAACATTCCCCTCCCCCTTTGATGATAACATCTTGCAACATTCCCCTCCCCTTGTTAAAAACAAATTGCAACATCCCCCTTGTTTCATAACAACTTACAACATTCCCCCTTGTTGCACAACAACTTGCAACATCCCCCTTGTTGCATAACCTTATGCAACATTTCCTTTGCAACATTGATCAACAATTACAATTGCATTTCACTTTCCCATTTTGGGCCCATGCTACTACATATACAAATTTTCATCATAATAGCAATTTTAGCCTTAAACTATAACATGAAAAGCATTAATATGATTTTTAAAACAAAATAGAAATTAAATTAGGGGTAACTTATTAATTTTTCCTCTTTTATCCAATTGTTGTGTTTCAATATAAATTTATCTTTAAGACACCATATACCTTTAAGCCTTATTACAAAAAATATTAATATGATTTTTAAAACAAAATAGATTCTATTTCGGGGTAACTTATTCATTTTTCCTCTTTTGGCCAATTATTTTGTTTCAATATAAATTTATCTTTAAGACACCAATATACCTTCAAGCCTTATTACAAAAAATATTAATATGATTTTTAAAACAAAATAGATTCTGTCTCGGGGTAACTTATTCATTTTTCCTCATTTACTTACAGCCCTGCCGCGACACTGCTGCATTATTTTTTTAATATAATTAAAACCAGCATTCAAGATCATATTAAATCTTACTGTTGAAGATATCCTGAAAGGCAAAATTATTTTAAAAGGTATAGACTGTTCGAAGTATCTTAAACTTTGATGCAAAAGAACAATAATATAACTAGATTTTAAGTTTTAGCTGGATTACCCCAATAAATATCGTTTTCTAAACGTATTTATAAAAAAAATGGAATTTATGACATAACTCATATAATTGCACCTTCTATAATTTAATAATTGGATTTAACATGATTTACTGCGCTACATTTATTGTAATTTTAAACCAGCTTTTGGACATTTTAAATAAAATTTTCTTCAGTGCAATTCACGAATTAAACACGGCCTTGAGGATTCGAATTCTAATACAGCTTATTGTTACAAAAACATTTAAAAACGTAAAAGATTGGATTCTATCCACACGCCCCAGATTTCACGGGGCAGCCAATCACAGCCCTGTGGGCGGAGCCCAGGACCTCTGTTTGGCCACTATGCAGGCCTACGCGTCAAGCCCCCCAAAAATCACTGATAACCAATAGGGAGCTAGCGTTTGTGTATTGTGGGTTGGTCACAAGCCCCCTTTATAAAAGGGAGCACTTATTCATTTTTCCTCTTTTGGCCAATTATTTTGTTTCAATATAAATTTATCTTTAAGACACCAATATACCTTCAAGCCTTATTACAAAAAATATTAATATGATTTTTAAAACAAAATAGATTCTGTCTCGGGGTAACTTATTCATTTTTCCTCATTTACTTACAGCCCTGCCGCGACACTGCTGCATTATTTTTTTAATATAATTAAAACCAGCATTCAAGATCATATTAAATCTTACTGTTGAAGATATCCTGAAAGGCAAAATTATTTTAAAAGGTATAGACTGTTCGAAGTATCTTAAACTTTGATGCAAAAGAACAATAATATAACTAGATTTTAAGTTTTAGCTGGATTACCCCAATAAATATCGTTTTCTAAACGTATTTATAAAAAAAATGGAATTTATGACATAACTCATATAATTGCACCTTCTATAATTTAATAATTGGATTTAACATGATTTACTGCGCTACATTTATTGTAATTTTAAACCAGCTTTTGGACATTTTAAATAAAATTTTCTTCAGTGCAATTCACGAATTAAACACGGCCTTGAGGATTCGAATTCTAATACAGCTTATTGTTACAAAAACATTAAAAACATTTAAAAACGTAAAAGATTGGATTCTATCCACACGCCCCAGATTTCACGGGGCAGCCAATCACAGCCCTGTGGGCGGAGCCCAGGACCTCTGTTTGGCCACTATGCAGGCCTACGCGTCAAGCCCCCCCAAAAATCACTGATAACCAATAGGGAGCTAGCGTTTGTGTATTGTGGGTTAGTCACAAGCCCCCTTTATAAAAGGGAGCACTTTCATCTCAGAGCCTCAGTTCATTGATTTTTCTTGTTTAGTGTTTTTGAAATACCAACCATGAGCCAGCTGTACGACTCCCCCGATCTGTTTGAAGCTCAAGATTTTTATGCTCACGCAACGCGTCTAATTTTCAGCGCTGCAGATCGGGTTTGTGGAAATGAACGTCTGGTGAGTGATAAAACATTAAAGCCGGTAGTGTTTCATATAGCGGAAAATTCTGTTTGTCCAAGTGCACAACTGTTCGAACAAGACTGTACACGCTTCAGCAGTTTATGGTGTGACTCGCTCCCCCCAGCGAGCCGCCCACCCGTGTACCTCACGAAACACACGAGTTCGAACAAACCCGTACACGTTTCATCAGCGTGACTCACTCCGCTCGTCGAGCCGATCCATCCACCTGTTGCTCATAGTCATCTCGGAGCTTGAACCGAGTGGACGTGCGAATACGATAGAATTTCCTTTGAGAAGCATTCTCAACGCCTCGTACGATGTCTCCGTGACGAAGTCATTGCGCGTGTTCAGGCGTGAAACCGACACCATTAACTACATACTTGAAACGATTTGCGGGCAAGCAAACTCTAGTAAACGTAATGTTATTTATTTAAGTATTGAGGAGATGAATAGTCTTCTTGATAGTTGAGAAGTGGGGAGAGGACCGTTATAAAATACCTGCAGGTGTAGGTACTAGAAGAGAGCAGATTAGTGATGCCCCCTCATACGCCGTTCTTTGCATGTTGTGTATAAATAACTAACAGCCATGCATTGATATACGACCGATATGGAAGAATGCATCTGATAATAACGTTCTTGTCCCTACGCGAAACCGTTTCATCCACGACAGAATGTTTGAATTCGTCGGATTCCGCAAGCTGAAGCCTATATTAGACGCTCGTGTTACGGATATGAATTATTTTGACACGGTTCTTGAATACGCATACACCGCTCTGCTCGACGGATTTATCGAATGTAGGAATGAAGAAGACGAGAATGGTTTAGAGCTGGATGCATATTTAAAAGGTTTAGATTCTTCGAAATATCCTGAACTTTGGTACAAAGCACTTGAGCGGTACAGGGCAGAGCTTGTCTACACTGTTCACCCTGAAGAGCTGTACCTCTATATCAGGGCCGGATTAACCATTAAGCAAAATAAGCCCGTGCTTAGGGCATCAAGGGAAGGGGGGCACCACAGAAATTTTCCATTGTCGGATTTACCATGGATTTATTATACTATTATAATCGCGGCTTATAGTCTATAAGCTGTTGAAAACTGAATTATATATATTCATATATAGTATTTATTTTTTTTCATTGTTTGAATTTGTAGTGAACAACAACCCTTTTGAGAGAATAAATATATTTCGTTGTAATCACACACTTTATGCTTTGCGTTATTATTTAGTTTATATCAAATCTTTGAGCGCCATATTAAAAATACATATAGATTAAATATTTTCGTGTGCTATAGTAAATGTAAAAACAAGATTCAGTCATGCTGAACTTTATAAAATAATTGTAGAAGACAATACTGAGTGTGCCTTCCCAAATGTAGAAATTGCCTTTCGTATATTTTAACATTAATGGTCACAATTGCTCAGCTGAGCGTTCATTTTCTCAGTTGAAGTATATTAAAATACCAACAACAACTATGCAACAAGGCAGGCTGGATGCCTTATCTCTACTAAGTATAGAAGCAGATGTGTTACGTAAGATTAGTTTTGAGGATCTGATCAAAGACTTTGCAATTAAAAAAAGTAGGAGAAAACTTTTCAAATATAAATGAAGTTGAAGTATACAAAAATAAACATTATTTTCCATCTTACTGTAAGTTTTGTTTCATTTCAAAAAATAAAATTTTATTTTATGGTTTATTTTTGTTTATATTTTGAATTACATATACACGGTGAACCAAAAGTAGGTGGACAGTAGGTTGAATACGGTTTGTGTTATATTATATTATAACTATGGTGTTCATTATAACTATGGTGTTTGTGTTTTATTATATTAAATATTATAACTAAATTTATTTAAATTTTATTTTGTATTATAGTATACAAAAAAATTAAATATGTATTCTCAAAATAAACGTTATAATTTACTGTCCACCTACATTTGGTTCACCCTATATATGGGGCACCAAAATCTTTTAAGTGCTTAGGGCCTCTAAAGGTCTTAATCCGGCCCTGCTCTATATAATGAATAGCTGTCGTTACGACTTGGAATATTATTTCAATTGCCACTATGCAGAGTGAAGAAGAGTTCACGATCGAAAAGCTCTGGACGGTAAGAAAACACTCTCGATTGGAAAGGCGTGTTTATAAACTTGTATTTAATAATGATGTTGTGGTTAACGATGACCTCTTTGTGCGTGCTTTTGATTGTATTCTAGCCGTGTTTAAAGATAACTTGCCAACCGAATGTAAAGTGGGCACAAAAAGAGTATTGAACGATATGAAAGCCATTTATGTCGACTATAGGCATCCGTATAAGTTAAACGGTGAAGTGTTGCTTGGACGGTTTTACCGCGGAGTACAAAGTATCAGGTCATCCCATAAGTAATGTCGTTTTTTAGATCGGAATTTGAAGAACAAAAAAAAACTCAATTGAAACTTTTTAATCTAGTATATATTTTCCATCTGAATCAATGACACTCTGCCAACGTCCTACAAGCTTTACAATGTCCATGGCTGTATCATAATGCCCGATTCCTAGCGATACATTTGTGCTATAGTACCGTTCCTCACCGAAGAGGACTGAACGCATAGTATTGTCTAAGATTATGCCTAATTTTTCGCACTCATCGATTCTTCTAAGGATCAGAAATATGATTTGTTCATTTTCAAGAGTTAAAAATTTGGAGACTAACTGGAGTTCACATAAGCCCACCTCATACGAATCACGCTCCAATTCAATGGGTCCGTGGAGTTCTGTCACAAAGTTGGCGAGGGTGTTGTTAGGATGTACAGACAGAGAAGAGGAGGACGGGAGTGTGACATAGAAGTGGCTAGGCGCCATGTTGCATACTAATTAAGCTTCATTATTGCAGCAGCTTTTATATAGGTGTTGAAGCTTTCTGGGTAACCCAGCCATTTCACCAGGTACATTTTTCTCTTTCCTAAACCTTTGCTGCCTAAAATGTTTTCAATTTTAAACACACTTTTTCCTAAATTAAATGTCACTTTCTGCAACACCTCGCGGTAAAAGCCTCCAGCGATCTCTTCCCCATTCAAATCTTCAACGTAATACATCATTATCTCACCTTTAGGTCTCATAGCACGAACTTTAAAAATCTCACGTGTCCATCCTTGCTAAATCCCTTCGCCAATTTATTTCCTGAACGTGATAGCCTTACATAATCATTGATTTTGAAATGAGTACAGTGTGGTGGCGGTGCTCCATCTCTTCTCACCTCTGGCAGCGCACCTCTTTCTAAAACTTCGTTAGGCGTTTTGCCAATCGTACAGTGGTGTGAACGGTTGTATGATGAAGCCAATGACCCGAGAACGTTTACATATCTGTATGTGTTTTTATGTGTAAAATAGCGATGCATGCGCTCCTTTATGGTACGTTGAACTCTTTCAGCTAAAGAGGCCTTATGTATAGAACTGCTAGTGTAGTAACTGATATTAAACTCTGTCAGCATGTTCTGAAAAGCGCGACCTATAAATTCTTTCCCCATATCCATACAAAAATAGCCAGGAACCCTTTCTTCTTTTAACATCAACGTTTTGGTCGCTTTAGCAACTGTTTCAGGCGATTTATTTTTCAGGGGAATTAGCCACAGATATCTACAGAATACATCTATTATGAATAGGATGTAGCGGTATCCGTCATTATACACTGAATATCTTTGCATGTCTGTTAAATCCGCTTGCCAAATAGAGTCAATCGAATCCGCGGTTGTCTTTGCCGTTTAAAACCTTTTTCTCACCGGTTTATGAAGTGTATAAGCATCCTGTTCCCGCAAAAACCGCTCAACATCTTTTTTCCTTACACCGTAAACACCTCTGTACAGTCTATTAACGCCGCCATAGGATGCGGGGTTAGAAATGTCATAATAGCGTTTACTTAATATGTTAGCCATTTGCGTATTTTAGAGACACGTGGATAAGGTTGGCCGTTTTTTCTCTTCTTTCTTCTCTTCAGAGACGATGCTGCTGGGGGCGATGGCGTACTCAGTTGTGACACATGCGAGGCTTGATCCAGGTCTTTTAACCTATTCAGATTACCTATCAATGTTTTGGAGACATTTATTTGTTGTAGTCTTGCTTTAATATGCTTCCATCCCGTTGGTGAGGGTCTGTCCCACTTTCTTACCAGATCATGAACAATATTTTCCTTCAACAATGACCTCGCCTGTATCGGCCCACTGTATGATGGGGTCCTCACTCAATAGATTATAAAAACTTAAGCCTTTATTCCTCAATGTATGTGGGAGGCTGTTTTTTAGCACATGTTCGATCTGTTCTTCTCCGTTGTTCTTTGGTTGGTCATCTCTAACGGGGCCAGGTCCTGTGTCGCCATCTCAGCTACTCGCGCTGTGCCTAATAACCACGGGGAGCTCTGTCGGATTCTTATAATCTTCGTACTCATGAAGAAATTTCTGCAAAGCCTCTTGGTACAAGAGCCTTTTCTCATCAGGTGACTTTTCACTGTTTAATAGGGCTAGCAACTCGCTTTCCATTCTTTTAAGCCTACTTTTACGGGTTCTAGAGCCGTGTCTGGAATCTTTGAACTTTGCAATGAAGCATACACCTCGTGCGGAATCACAACCACCTTCTTCATTATATTAATCTAGTCAGTAAAGGACCCAAAACTGAAAATAAGATGGGTAGGAATGATCCTCCTCTTTGTACAATAATTCGCTTTTTCTTACCCACAGTTTGACTTTTATGAGCGAGCGCTCGTATTATGTTCTTGTAACGAAGTAAGCGAGCCTTCTGAGGGTTTCATTGGCACATTACATTTTATAACATTAAGACAGATTTCACAGATGCATTTTAAAAAGTCAGAGTCGATATTTTTAACAAACATCTGTTGCGGTGCCCGGGGCAATCGTTGATAGATTTTTATTAATTCTCGATATTTCTTCAGCCTATTTGTCATTCTGGAATATACACCGTTTCACGTTCGCTTGGGAATGTATTCGTTCTTAGAAGCACCCTAAACGTGTTTAGTGGGTGAAGGTCACAAAGCAAATATCCATAACGCTGGATTGTGGCTTCTTTATAAACCTCCAAAAACTCCTTACGCTGATTCGGGAACATTTGATTGGCTAATACACCAATTTGTGACACATCTCTACATTGTGCGAATAAGAGTAGATATTGTGTATTTAGCGACACATCGCGCATGTATCTATTTTTGAAAAATAGATTCTGGTTGATGAAGAATACGCTTATGTTAAGATGGTGGGAGAATACTGTAAATGTCTCGGCAAACGTTTTATCCATTTCCAAACTGAGATCGTCAATTACAATAACTGTATGCTTATTACCTTTTAACGAATTAACGTCATAGACCCACTTGTGGAACAAAATTTCATCTTGGTACTCGTTGAACACTGACTGATACGTCTAATAGCACCATATATCTATTACTTTATGCACAAATTTTGAGAACATCTTCCCCTTATCTTTAATGATTTTAAGCATAAATACAGTTTTTCCACATCCTGTAGGCCCAGATATAATACATGTGGATGGGCTTGTGAACCTAAATTTTTCCACAGATTCCATCTCTAACACGTCACACCCCTAAGTGGGTCATTTACAAAATATTACAAATTTTGAGTGCTGTTCCTTATATTTTGTTTTCTTCTTCCACAGAACCGTGAATGACGACGATGTACAGCACCCTATCATCGATATCGCAGACGAACCCGTTGACCGTGCAGCTACAGAACCCTTCCCCGCCGACGAGCCCTCACCAGCGACACCTGTAGCATGCGACAGTTCAAAGCGAAAGCATGATGAAGAACCCTCCACGTCAGGTATAAAGCGTGCCAGGATTGCTCCGGTTGTTAGATCCCCAGTAATAGATCCCCAACACTCAACGTCTTACGACACAACCCCCGCAATAGTACCTTCCTCAAATATGCCCCATTGTTCAGGTCCGGGTACTTCCTCCACATCAGCTTCTCATACTGTGGAGGATGGTATAACAGTCGAGTTAGTGCGCACCGCTACCCCCACCCCTGCCCTGACTAGAAAGCGGTACGTGGTCAGGGTTGGCCATGGGTCCCTGTATACCAACGGACTGCGGCGCGTAGTTGAACGTATTGTGGAGTTTGCCCTTCAGAACCGCGACGAACGTAAAGTCCGGACGAGGTTATCCTTCAGGTCCGGGTCAGATGAGGGGGACGAATTTTGGGTGGTAATACCGTTCAGACGTTTGACTGCTGTAGATATAGACTATATCTTGGGGCGTATAATGCAAGCCTCTCAAAGTGGTACATCCTTCAATATGGACAACTTCATGGTAGATATTCCGGGTTGTGGGTCATAGTGCCACACCTTATACTCTTAATTTCAATTCTCCGGTTATTTACAGAAAGCATTTAAACGTACATCGTGGTTGTGGTTTTATAGCAATAATTTTAGCTCATATGTTCACTGTGCTAAATACTTGGACGCGAAAAATTTGGTTGCCCACGGTTGTGCAGCGTGCCCGTAAACTGGCTTCAGGTTGTAAACTTGAGTTTGAGTTTAATATGGATCCTGAAGAACTGAGAAGGGCCGAGCACGAAATGAATGCACGTATAGTTGTATTTGGATTGGCTGATCGTCGTAGGACTGTGTATGTTTTTAAAATCAGCGTGAGAGATCGTACAAGACCTCTACTTATTTTAGGATTGTCAGGAACATCGTATCTTCCCATCCGTAACATAAGGGATCTCTACGCCAGTTATGATAAAAGTCGAAAATATGGAAGGCATCATGATTTGTGTAAGGGTTGACTCGAGTTTGCTGATGATATGGTGAAACATTGTAAGGATTGCTACATGGTATGTAAGCAGTGTAAAAGCCCCAAATGTGAAAGTCAGGTAGTTGAAATCGAGAAGAGGGAATGTAATGTGTGTAGACGTACATTTTTCAATAATAAATGCTTTGAGCTCCATAAATCAAATGGCACTTGCAGGAAAATGAGGATTTGTAAGTGCGGTATGTTTCACATGATGGATAATTGGGGAAATTTCAAACATAAATGCGATGAAATTCACTGTTCTACATGTCATGAAAAATATAAGGCGGATGGAGTGAAGCATGTATGTTATATGAAAGATGCTAAACCTAAAAATAGCCCTTGTATAACCGTGTACTACGATATAGAAACTTACACGAACGCTGAAACCAAAGAGGTTATTCCACATTTACTCGTAAATCAGACTATCTGTGATGAGTGCATGGAGATCGAGTGTGGTGAGTGTCACAAATGTGGAAAACGGACAAACGTATTTAAAACGAATGCATACGACAGCCCTGTGAAGCGCTTTATGTCCTATATTGTCAAATTAGCGGACAAGTTAAAAAAAATGACTGTGTATATTCTTGCCCATAACGGGGCGAAATTTGACACACAGTTCCTTTATAAGGAGCTGCTTGAACACGAGTCTTCTGCGATATTTACAGGTGATCCCTTGAAAAGAGGCAACAAACTAATACAGATGCAGATAAGAGGTAATGTACAGTTTAAAGACACCCTACTGTTCACACCTTGTAAAATTAGCAAAGCTGCCCAAGGTCATAGGTGTAGCCACTGAAGTTTCAAAAGGATATTTCCCTTACACATTCCTCACTAACGAGATTTTAAATTACGTTGGGCTACCTCCACCCAAACATTACTTTACACCAACATGAGTGATAGTGAGCGTGAAGATTTTGACCGTTACTACAACAGTTTTAATGAAGCTAATCCATACAATATAGCGGACGAATGTGAACGTTATTGCGTGAATGACGTACGTGTAGTTAGAGTATGCTTTCAAGCCTTTAGAAGGATGTACATAACCCGTTTCAAATGCGATCCGTTGCAAGTCGCGACCATGATCGCCTCATTATGTTTTACAGTGTTTAAGAATAACTTCATGCCTAAAGACACCTTAGCCGTTATTCACAGAAACAATTCCCGCAGTTATGGGCAAAAGGCTATTTACTGGCTCATACACCTAGAGCAACAGACTTGGGTATACATAAAGCATGCCCGCAACACGGGTGAAGCACCAATTAAGGTTAATGGTCGTGTTTTTTGGGTTGACGGCCTAAGTGAGGATCCAGCCACTGGTGAGAAGACTGCGTATTCCTTTAACGGCTGCTGATGGCTTGGATACCCGCGCGCTGAATGTGCCGTCACAGGGGACCTTTATGGAAGATCCCGGCCTACAGCCTCGCATGGACCCGCACCCGCAATCAACTTATATGCTCCCAGTTCACTCACAAAGTCTTGTGGGAGCATGAGTAATTTAGGGTGGCCCACTTTTCAATTTTTTTTTAAAAGTATAGGTTATCGTAGTTTTTCCCATTATTTGGCACTATACTAGCACATTGGTACCATTTTTACAAAAATTGATCAATATTTAGGGGTCTCGCATCGACCTGAAATTACGAGTTTTTTTTTTTAAATGCGTACTTTTAACTTTACTGAATCAAGATAAATCATTAAGTAGGGATTTTTTCTGAATCCGCTTGATGAGAGAGTCATTTGGTGTGCCTTCCAATGTCATACGACTAACGGTTAAAAGTTGTGCCTGTATACATGTAATACCAATGTGTAGTATAGTGCCAAATAATGGGAAAAAACCCCGATCACCTAACTTTTCAAAAAATGAGCAAATAGCAGACAAATAAGGAGAAAGAAACAATAACTTACTACAATCACTTTTGCATTGTATTGACCACTATCACGTCACTGGCTGCAACGTTGTCCCTCTGTGCTATGTCATCGTGGCGAGTGATGACTTCTTGAAGTCGCCGAGCTCTCTCCGGTTCTTTTCCACCACTTGCAGAAGCATGCCATATATTTCAATTTCATGGTTGTAAAGTAACCTATTTTTGTTCACATTCAGTTTCTCTTTTTAATTGACATTATGCTTCATGAATCTCATTACTAAATTGATAGCTATGAAAACTTAATCAACTGACCATTTTGCCATCACAGTGGACAACAGTGTGCCTCGGTGGCGTGAGGAGTCCTTCACAGCCGTCGCCACTTCACGGCGATGTGACACTCTTCCCCGGCGAGCCGTTTCTTTCGAGATGCTGAACTGATTGAGGTCTGCTGGTGGATCCGCCGAACGTGTGATAGCAGCCACAATGCTTACTACCTTTGTAGAGAATGGAAAGTGGAAAGGAAACTGTCAAGAATACATGTGGTTACGGGACACTTTAAAACTGACGCTATCGATGAATACTATACACAATACGCACATGATTATTGGACAATGCGGAAACGATCAGCCACTTCCATGACAGCAGGTTGCATTAAGGATGCGGCGAGGAAGATTGACCAGACACACTTGCTCTTTCGGCAGGGGGAACACTAGTTCTGTCTCCGACTCTCCTGACATGCCAGTATCATCATTCTCCATGGCCTCATCTCCGGTTTCGTATGCACACTTTGAGGTTTTGCGGCTCCTGGCGAGGACGTTTTCCCTTCCTGTAGCTTTCTTTTTACAGAGAAAACTTTATCGTTCCCGCTCATCGTTGACACCGAGGACCACGTTGATCGAGGTAGAAGTCAATGTCTTCTTTCTGTCCTTGTCGGACAGCAGTCGATTCTTCTTTATATCTTCGACAGCGTCACATGCTCCGATATTCCACAGCTTGTCCACACTGTACTTCTGCCGTTTTTCCGGCGTCCAGTTTCTCGTTTTTCTGCTCTTTTTTGGGAGTAGTGGATCTCTTTCCACAATGCCTCTAGCTTCCGTTCGCAGTTGATCTTTGTGATTGTTTTTAATGCGGGCCATGTTCAAAAACTTTGAGACGTTGTTTACGGTTTCTTTGAATGCGTCTTTCCTGTTAGCAGTGTACTGGTATAACACTGAAGACGTATTGCAAAACCTGCAGTGTTGTTGGCAATTTGCTACCACTGATGGAGGACGACGGTTGGCCAACTAAAAAAATTTCCGATGCCGATCTTAGAGAAGGTAGCGATGTTATTTTCGCCTTTCCTTTTGATGACTCTCTATTTGTAGCTTCAAGAGTTCTTCTCCGTTATGGTTGCCATCGATTTGTCCATGACAAAGGATGAGGAACTCAGACAGAATTTCAAATGTTATGATCTGTAAAAAAAGAAATAGGTTAGGTACCTGGCACAGCATAGTGCATTTTCTAATTACCTATATACATTATACATTCCGCCCGGGTATGGTGACACATTTTTTTGAAAAGTATAGGTGATCGTGGTTTTTCCCATTATTTGACACTATACTAGCACATTGGTATTACCTGTATACAGGCACAACCTTTAAACCGTTAGTCGTATGACATTGGCAGGCACACCAAACGACTTCTCTCATTAAGAGGATTCAGAAAACATCCTTACTTAATGATTTATCTTCATTCAGTAAAAAGTTAAAAAGTACGCATTTAAAAAAAAACTAGTAATTTCAAAGTCGATGCGAGACCCCTAAATATTGATCAATTTTTGTAAAAATGGTACCAATGTGCTAGCATAGTGCCAAATAATGGGAAAAACTACGATCACCTATACTTTTCAAAAAAAATTGAAAAGTGGGCCACCCTAATGAGTATGATGCACGGATGGAAACAGATGGACAGTGCCGTAAAGAAATAAGGACCATCAAACGTTCAATGATGTTGTACCCACTCAAATGCGGTGACAGCTTATTTGGAAGGCGCACAAACCCATTCTAGCTATACTTTCCGCCTACGGAGGGCGTGAAACTCCACTAATACGAGTTCTGCTCTTTATACTCCTTCGTGATGAAAAACAATCCGCACCCCGTAGTTGCACCTGAAAAAATGGTGGGTCCCACCATACCAACCATCGAGGATTTTTCAGCTAACTTGAATGAGCGCTGATTGGACTCTCTTTCGTAGACGTGCTCCCCCCTCGCGATTTATGGATGCCGATCTTACCCGTCGTTATAGATCACAAGCTCATGTTTCCCCTGTGCGTGATGTGCGCAGAAGAGAACAACGGTGATTGTGACCATACAACCCACAGCGTAAGATCAGAGGTGTGTATATACAAGCCCTGAGCTGGCCCTAGCCATTCGCCATGGGTATAGAATAATGAAGATACATGAGGTGTGGAGGTTTCAGAAGCTACCCAACCTTTTCCCACCATATATAAACGCTTATTTGAAGGATAAGGTTGAGGCGTCAGGATATCCGCGAGGGGTTGAGACCGAAAATGAAAAAACGGCTTACATTCAGCGATACCATGCCCATGAAGGTACACAGCTTGACCGATTCAAAATTGATAAGAAACCTGGCAAGCGCTTTAGTGCAAAGTTGTGTCTAAACAATCTTTGGGGAAAGTTTGCACAGAATACCGGCAAAGAGAACGTCCATTTGGCACAAAGTTATAGTGAAGTCTGGGATTATGCCAACGCTCCCGATAAAGAGGTTATGGAGATCGTGAATGTAGGTAATACTTACATAATAAAGTACATCACCGAGCTGGCCACAGATACCTCACTGGTTACAAACATACCTGTAACCAGTTTCACAACGGCCTACACCCGCATCGAACTTTGGGGCCTATTGGACTCTCTTGGACGGAGGGTGTTGTAGCTGACACAGGTAGCGTGATAATATTCACAGCGAGCGAAGGTGAATACATGCCCGCTATTGGGGAGTTCCTCGGAGAAATAACTGACGAGATCATGGATGAGTATGGTGATGGCGCATACGCAGACTCGTTTGTGTCAACAAGGCCAAAAACCTATGGGGTACGGGTGAGGGTAAGGGATGATACGAAGTATATCGTGAAGGCTAAGGGTATCACGCTTAACCATGCGAACCGTCGAGTCGTTAACTTTGACTCGTTGAAGGAACTAGTGTGCTTGGAAGATGAGGGTGACCAGCTTCCCCAACTGACTGTAGGGACGCACAATTTTCGGGCGCAGAAACTGGGGTGTGTGAAGGAAATTAGGGGCACGAAGGTATGCCGTAACACCTATAGGAAACGTTACCAGGTGCCTGGTACCTATGATACCGTATCCTTTGGCTACCTTAATCCTTGATTGTATTTATATATATATATATGTGTATTGACATGTTTATTTATCACGTATATTTGTTCCAATTAAGGTTTAATTTTCTCCTTTGCGTGTGTGCGTGTGTGTGTACAGTAAAAAGCTAAGCCCCACCCACTGTAAGATTGGCAACGTGAGTCCTGCCACTACCTGAGCATATCTCTATCCCTGCTTGCTCAGTTGACCTCTGCATACCCTTGAGCTCAGACGTGTATTCCCCCGCGTAGAAGAAAAATAGTAATGGCTACCTTTAATATTGCGTGTTCAACATTTATGAAGTGGTATTCGGCAAAGTGCCAAGATGTGGTGGATACTGAAAAACTCCCTATTCCCCCCTCCTTTGATACTTTTAAGCTACATTGAGCCGTGCGAAGGACCAAGATATTCAAATACTCTACGGGTATTCTGGCGAGGGCATTGTAGGATTTCGTAGGACAAACGATGTATTGAAGTATGTTATAGACTTAACTTTATAAAGGCTCACATATACCGCGAAGCAGAAGGAGCAACACGTTCAGAAGATAAGCAACGGTTATGGATAGTGTCTTGTTGATGAGTGGTGTGACAAGCGATATTATGTCATGTTACACCATACCGACGACTCGTACCCTACGGTTGAGAATGTAAATCTTGTCATCATGGAGAATCTTAAGTATTTTTACCACTATATTAATATATATCATGACTAGGTTTGTAGTGAGGTTGTGGCTAATGGGCTGTGTGAGTATTTAACAGATTTTAGAGACGAGTATCGCTTGTTAAACAAAATGGATAAATATGGGCATATGTTTCTCTCAAATAGTGCACCGGATTGTGAAGATGTTTAGTTTGTGGAAATGAATGTCTGGTGAGTGATAAAACATTAAAGCCGGTAGTGTTTCATATAGCGGAAAATTCTGTTTGTCCAAGTGCACAACTGTTCGAACAAGACTGTACACGCTTCAGCAGTTTATGGTGTGACTCGCTCCCCCCAGCGAGCCGCCCACCCGTGTACCTCACGAAACACACGAGTTCGAACAAACCCGTACACGTTTCATCAGCGTGACTCACTCCGCTCGTCGAGCCGATCCATCCACCTGTGGCTCATAGAAATCTCGGAGCTTGAACCGAGTGGACGTGCGAATACGATAGAATTTCCTTTGAGAAGCATTCTCAACGCCTCGTACGATGTCTCCGTGAAGAAGTCATTGCGCGTGTTCAGGCGTAAAACCGACGCCATTAACTATATACTTGAAACGATTTGCGGGCAAGCAAACTCTAGTAAACGTAATGTTATTTATTTAAGTATTGAGGAGATGAATAGTCTTCGTGATAGTTGAGAAGTCGGGAGAGGACCGTTATAAAATACCTGCAGGTGTAGGTACAAGAAGAGAGCAGATTAGTGATGCCCCCTCATACGCCGTTCTTTGCACGTTGTGTATAAATAACTAACAGCCATGCATTGATATACGACCGATGTGGAAGAATGCATCTGATAATAACGTTCTTGTCCCTACGCGAAACCGTTTCATCCTCGACAGAATGTTTGAATTCGTCGGATTCCGCAAGCTGAAGCCTATATTAGACGCTCGTGTTACGGATATGAATTATTTTGACATGGTTCTTGAATACGCATACACCGCTCTGCTCGACGGATTTATCGAATGTAGAATGAAGAAGACGAGAATGGTTTAGAGCTGGATGCATATTTAAAAGGTTTAGATTCTTCGAAATATCCTGAACTTTGGTACAAAGCACTTGAGCGGTACAGGGCTGAGCTTGTCTACACTGTTCACCCTGAAGAGCTGTACCTCTATATAATGAATAGCTGTCGTTACGACTTGGAATATTATTTCAATTGCCACTATGCAGAGTGAAGAAGAGTTCACGATCGAAAAGCTCCAAACTCTCGATTGGAAAGGCGTGTTTATAAACTTGTATTTAATAATGATGTTGTGGTTAACGATGACCTCTTTGTGCGTGCTTTTGATTGTATTCTAGCCGTGTTTAAAGATAACTTGCCAACCGAATGTAAAGTGGGCACAAAAAGAGTATTGAACGATATGAAGCCATTTATGTCGACTATAGGCATCCGTATAAGTTAAACGGTGAAGTGTTGCTTGGACGGTTTTACCGCGGAGTACAAAGTATCAGGTCATCCCATAAGTAATGTCGTTTTTTAGATCGGAATTTGAAGAACAAAAAAAAACTCAATTGAAACTTTTTAATCTAGTATATATTTTCCATCTGAATCAATGACACTCTGCCAACGTCCTACAAGCTTTACAATGTCCATGGCTGTATCATAATGCCCGATTCCTAGCGATACATTTGTGCTATAGTACCGTTCCTCACCGAAGAGGACTGAACGCATAGTATTGTCTAAGATTATGCCTAATTTTTCGCACTCATCGATTCTTCTAAGGATCAGAAATATGATTTGTTAATTTTCAAGAGTTAAAAATTTGGAGACTAATTGGAGTCCACATAAGCCCACCTCATACGAATCACGCTCCAATTCAATGGGTCCGTGGAATTCTGTCACAAAGTTGGCGAGGGTGTTGTTAGGATGTACAGACAGAGAAGAGGAGGACGGGAGTGTGACATAGAAGTGGCTAGGCGCCATGTTGCATACTAATTAAGCTTCATTATTGCAGCAGCTTTTATATAGGTGTTGAAGCTTTCTAGGTAACCCAGCCATTTCACCAGGTACATTTTTCTCTTTCCTGAACCTTTGCTGCCTAAAATTTTTTCAATTTTAAACACACTTTTTCCTAAATTAAATGTCACTTTCTGCAACTCCTCGCGGTAAAAGCCTCCAGCGATCTCTTCCCCATTCAAATCTTCAACGTAATACATCATTATCTCACCTTTAGGTCTCATAGCACGAACTTTAAAAATCTCACGTGTCCATCCTTGCTCAAATCCCTTCGCGAATTTATTTCCCGAACGTGATAGCCTTACATAATCATTGATTTTGAAATGTGTAGAGTGTGGTGGCGGTGCTCCATCTCTTCTCACCTCTGGCAGCGCACCTCTTTCTAAAACTTCGTTAGGCGTTTGCCAATCGTACGGTGGTGTGAACGGTTGTATGATGAAGCCAATGACCCGAGAACGTTTATATATCTGTATGTGTTTTTATGTGTAAAATAGCGATGCATGCGCTCCTTTATGGTACGTTGCACTCTTTCAGCTAAAGAGGCCTTATGTATAGAACTGCTAGTGTAGTAACTGATATTAAACTTTGTCAGCATGTTCTGAAAAGCTCGATCTGTAAATTCTTTCCCCATATCAGTACAAAAATAGCCAGGAACCCTTTCTTCTTTTAACATCAACGTTTTGGTCGCTTTAGCAACTATTTCTGGCGATTTATTTTTCAGGGGAATTAGCCACAGATATCTAGAGAATACTTCTATTATGAGTAGGATGTAGCGGTATCCGTCATTATACACTGAATATCTTTGCATGTCTGTTAAATCCGCTTGCCAAATAGAGTCAATCAAATCCGCGGTTGTCTTGGCCGTTTTAAACCTTTTTCTCACAGGTTTATGAAGTGTATAAGCATCCTGTTCCCGCAAAAACTGCTCAACATCTTTTTTCCTTACACCGTAAACACCTCTGTACAGTCTATTAACGCCACCATAGGAGGCGGGGTTAGAAATGTCATAATAGCGTTTACTTAATGTGTTAGCCGTTTGCGTATTTTAAAGACTTGTGGATAAGGTTGGCCGTTTTTCTCTTTCTCCTCTTCAGAGACGCTGCTGCTGGGAGCGATGGCGTCCTCAGTTGTGACACATGCGAGACTTGATCCAAGTCTTGTAACCTATTCAGATTACCTATCAATGTTTTGGGGACATTTATTTGTTGTAGTCTTGCTTTTATATGCTTCCATCCTGTTGGTGAGGGTCTGTCCCACTTTCTCACCAGATCATGAACAATATCAACGATATTGGATCCTTGTACCCTTGTTCCTTCAACAATGACCTCACCTGTATCGGCCCAGTGTATGATGGGGTCCTCACTCAATAGATTATAAGGACTTAACCCTTTATTCCTCAATGTATGTGGGAGGCTGTTTTTTAGCACATGTTCGATGTGTTGTGTTCCGTTGTTCTTTGGTTGGTCATCTCTAACGTGGGGCCAGGTCCTGTGTCGCCATCAGCAGCTACTCGCGCTGTGCCTAATAACCACGGGGAGCTCTGTCGGATTCTTATAATCTTCGTACTCATGAAGAAATTTCTGCAAAGCCTCTTGGTACAAGAGCCTTTTCTCATCAGGTGACTTTTCACTGTTTAATAGGGCTAGCAACTCGCTTTCCATTCTTTTAAGCCTACTTTTACGGGGTTCTAGAGCCGTGTCTGGAATCTTTGAACTTTGCAATGAAGCATACACCTCGTGCGGAATCACACCACCTTCTTCATTATATTAATCTAGTCAGTAAAGGACCCAAAACTGAAAATAAGATGGGTAGGAATGATCCTCCTCTTTGTACAATAATTCGCTTTTTCTTACCCACAGTTTGACTTTTATGAGCGAGCGCTCGTATTATGTTCTTGTAACGACGTAAGCGAGCCTTCTGAGAGGGTTTCATTGGCACATTACATTTTATAACATTAAGACAGATTTCACAGATGCATTTTAAAAAGTCAGAGTCGATATTTTTAACAAACATCTGTTGCAGTGCCCGGGGCAATCGTTGATAGATTTTTATTAATTCACGATATTTCTTCAGCCTATTTGTCATTCTGGAATATACACCGTTTCAGGTTCGCTTGGGAATATATTCGTTCTTAGAAGCACCCTAAACGTGTTTCGCGGGTGAAGGTCACAAAGCAAATATCCATAACGCTGGTTTGTGGCTCTTTATAAACCTCCAAAAACTCCTTACGCTGATTCGGGAACATTTGATTGGCTAATACCCCAATTTGTGACACATCTCTACGTTGTGCGAATAAGACTAGATATTGTGTATTTAGCGACACATCGCGCATGTATCTATTTTTGAAAAATAGATTCTGGTTGATGAAGAATACGCTTATGTTAAGATGGTGGGAGAACACTGTAAATGTCTCGGCAAACGTTTTATCCATTTCCAACATGAGATCGTCAATTACAATAACTGTATGCTCATTACCTTTTAACGAATTAACGTCATAGACCCCTTGTGGAACAAAATTTCATCTTGGTACTCGTTGAACACTGACTGATACGTCGAATAGCACCATATTACTTTATGCACAAATTTTGAGAACATCTCCCCTTATCTTTAATGATTTTAAGCATAAATACAGTTTTTCCACATCCTGTAGGGCCAGATATAATACATGTGGAGGGGCTTGTGAACCTGAATTTTTCTACAGATTCCATCTCTAACACGTCACACCCCTAAGTGGGTCATTTACAAAATATTACAAATTTTGAGTGCTGTTCCTTATATTTTGTTTTCTTCTTCCACAGAACCGTGAATGACGACGATGTACAGCACCCATCATCGATATCACAGACGAACCCGTTGACCGTGCAGCTACAGAACCCTTCCCCGCCGACGAGCCCTCACCAGCGACACCTGTAGCATGCGACAGTTCAAAGCGGAAGCATGATGAAGAACCCTCCACGTCAGGTATAAAGCGTGCCAGGATTGCTCCGGTTGTTAGATCCCCAGTAATAGATCCCCAACCCTCAACGTCTTACGACACAACCCCCACAATAGTACCTTCCTCAAATATGCCCCATTGTTCAGTTCCGGGTACTTCCTCCACATCAGCTTCTCATACTGTGGAGGATGGTATAACATTCGAGTTGGTGCGCACCGCTACCCCCACCCCTGCCCTGACTAGAAATCGGTACGTGGTCAGGGTTGGCCCTGGGTCCCTGTATACCAACGGACTGCGGCGCGTAGTTGAACGTATTGTGGAGTTTGCCCTTCAGAACCGCGACGAACGTGAAGTCCGGACGAGGTTATCCTTCAGGTTCGGGTCAGATGAGGGGGACGAATTTTGGGTGGTAATACCGTTCAGACGTTTGGCGGCTGTAGATATAGACTATATCTTGGGGCGTATAATGCAAGCCTCTCAAAGTGGTACATCCTTCAATATGGACAACTTCATGGTAGAGTATTCCGGGTTGCGGGTCATAGTGCCACACCTTATACTCTTAATTTCAATTCTCCGGTTATTTACAGAAAGCATTTAAACGTCGATCGTGGTTGTGGTTTTATAGCAATAATTTTAGCTCATATGTTCACTGTGCTAAATACTTGGACGCGAAAAATTTGGTTGCCCACGGTTGTGCAGCGTGCCCGTAAACTGGCTTCAGATTGTAAGCTTGAGTTTGAGTGTAATATGGGTCCTGAAGAACTGAGAAGGGCCGAGCAGGAAATGAATGCACGTATAGTCGTATTTGGAATGGATGATCGTCGTAGGACTGTGTATGTTTTTAAAAGCAGCGTGAGAGATCGTACAAGACCTCTACTTATTTTAGGATTGTCAGGAACATCGTATCTCCCCATCCGTAACATAAGGGATCTCTACGCCAGTTATGATAAAAGTCGAAAATATGGAAGGCATCATGATTTGTGTAAGGGTTGTCTCGAGTTTGCTGATGATATGGTGAAACATTGTAAGGATTGCTACATGGTATGTGAGCAGTGTAAAAGCCCCAAATGTGAAAGTCAGGTAGTTGAAATCGAGAAGAGGGAATGTAATGTGTGTAGACGTACATTTTTCAATAATAAATGCTTTGAGCTCCATAAATCAAATGGCACTTGCAGGAAAATGAGGATTTGTAAGTGCGGTATGTTTCACATGATGGATAATTGGAATTTCAAACATAAATGCGATGAAATTCACTGTTCTACATGTCATGAAAAATATAAGGCGGATGGAGTGAAGCATGTATGTTATATGAAAGATGCTAAACCTAAAAATAGCCCTTGTATAACCGTGTACTACGATATAGAAACTTACACGAACGCTGAAACCAAAGAGGTTATTCCACATTTACTCGTAAGTCAGACTATCTGTGATGAGTGCATGGAGATCGAGTGTGGTGAGTGTCACAAATGTGGAAAACGGACAAACGTATTTAAAACGAATGCATACGACAGCCCTGTGAAGCGCTTTATGTCCTATATTGTCAAATTAGCGGACAAGTTAAAAAAAATGACTGTGTATATTCTTGCCCATAACGGGGCGAAATTTGACACACAGTTCCTTTATAAGGAGCTGCTTGAACACGAGTCGTCTGCGATATTTACAGGTGATCCCTTGAAAAGAGGCAACAAACTAATACAGATGCAGATAAGAGGTAATGTACAGTTTAAAGACACCCTACTGTTCACACCTTGTAAATTAGCAAAGCTGCCCAAGGTCATGGGCGTAGCCGCTGAAGTTTCAAAAGGATATTTCCCTTACACATTCCTCACTAACGAGACTTTAAATTACGTAGGACTACCTCCACCCAAACATTACTTTACACCAACATGAGTGATAGTGAGCGTGAAGATTTTGACCGTTACTACAACAGTTTTAATGAAGCTAATCCATACAATATAGCCGATGAATGTGAACGTTATTGCGTGAATGACGTACGTGTACTTAGAGTATGCTTTCAAGCCTTTAGAAGGATGTACATAACCCGTTTCAAATGCGATCCGCTGCAAGTCGCGACCACGATCGCCTCATTATGTTTTACAGTGTTCAAGAATAACTTCATGCCTAAAGACACCTTAGCCGTTATTCACAGAAACAATCCCGCAGTTATGGGCAAAGGCTATTTACTGGCTCATACACCTAGAGCAACAGACGGGTATACATAAAGCATGCCCGCAACACGGGTGAAGCACCAATTAAGGTTAATGGTCGTGTTTTTGGGTTGACGGCCTAAGTGAGGATCCAGCAACTGGTGAGAAGACTGCGTATTCCTTTAACGGCTGCTGATGGCTTGGATACCCGCGCGCTGAATGTGCCGTCACAGGGGACCTTTATGGAAGATCCCGGCCTACAGCCTCGCATGGACCCGCACCCGCAATCAACTTATATGCTCCCAGTTCACTCACAAAGTCTTGTGGGAGCATGAGTATTAGGGTGGCCCACTTTTCAATTTTTTTTTTAAAGTATAGGTTATCGTAGTTTTTCCCATTATTTGGCACTATACTAGCACATTGGTACCATTTTTACAAAAATTGATCAATATTTAGGGGCCTCGCATCGACCTTGAAATTACGAGTTTTTTTTTTTAAATGCGTACTTTTTAACTTTTTACTGAATCAAGATAAATCATTAAGTAGGGATGTTTTCTGAATCCTCTTGATGAGAGAAGTCATTTGGCGTGCCTTCCAATGTCATACGACTAACGGTATAAAAGTTGTGCCTGTATACATGTAATACCAATGTGCTAGTATAGTGCCAAATAATGGGAAAAAACCCGATCACCTATACTTTTCAAAAAAATGAGCAAATAGCAGACAAATAAGGAAGAAAGAAACAATAACTTAAACAATCACTTTTGCATTGTATTGACCACTATCACACGTCACTGGCTGCAACGTTGTCCCTCTGTGCTATGTCATCGTGGCGAGTGATGACTTCTTGAAGTCGCCGAGCTCTCTCCGGTTCTTTTCCACCACTTGCAGAAGCATGCCATATATTTCAATTTCATGGTTGTAAAGTAACCTATTTTTGTTCACATTCAGTTCTCTTTTTAATTGACATTATGCTTCATGAATCTCATTACTAAATTGATAGCTATGAAAACTTAATCAACTGACCATTTTGCCATCACAGTGGACAACAGTGTGCCTCGGTGGCGTGAAGGAGTCCTTCACAGCCGTCGCCACTTCACGGCGATGTGACACTCTTCCCGGCGAGCCGTTTCTTTCGAGATGCTGAACTGATTGAGGTCTGCTGGTGGATCCGCCGAACGTGTGATAGCAGCCACAATGCTTACTACCTTTGTAGAGAATGGAAAGTGGAAAGGAAACTGTCAAGAATACATGTGGGTTACGGGACACTTTAAAACTGACGCTATCGATGAATACTATACACAATACGCACATGATTATTGGACATGCGGAAACGATCAGCCACTTCCATGACAGCAGGTGCATTAAGGATGCGGCGAGGAAGATTGACAGACACACTTGGCTCTTTCGGCAGGGGGAACACTAGTTCTGTCTCCGACTCTCCTGACATGCCAGTATCATCATTCTCCATGGCCTCATCTCCGGTTTCGTATGCACACTTTGAGGTTTGCGGCTCCTGGCGAGGACGTTTTCTTCCTTCCTGTAGCTTTCTTTTTACAGAGAAAACTTTATCGTTCCCGCTCATCGTTGACACCCGAGGACCACGTTGATCGAGGTAGAAGTCAATGTCTTCTTTCTTGTCCTTGTCGGACAGCAGTCGATTCTTCTTTATATCTTCGACAGCGTCACATGCTCCGATATTCCACAGCTTGTCCACACTGTCCGAAAACTTCTGCCGTTTTCCTCCGGCGTCAGTTTCTCGTTTTCTGCTCTTTTGGAGTAAGTGCCACTCTTTCCACAATGCCTCTAGCTTCCGTTCGCAGTTGATCTTTGTGATTGTTTTAATGCGGGCCATGTTCAAAAACTTTAAGACGTTGTTTACGGTTTCTTTGAATGCGTCTTTCCTGTTAGCAGTGTACTGGATAACACTGAAGAAGTATTGCAAAACCTGCAGTGTTGTTGGCAATTTGCTACCACTGATGGAGGACGACGGTTGGCCAACTAAAAAAATTTCCGAGGCCGATCTTAGAGAAGGTAGCGATGTTATTTTCGCCTTTCCTTTTGATGACTCTCTATTTGTAGCTTCAAGAGTTCTTCCAGTTATGGTTGCCATCGATTTGTCCATGACAAAGGATGAGGAACTCAGACAGAATTTCAAAATGATATGATCTGCAAAAAAAGAAATAGGTTAGGTACCTGGCACAGGCATAGTGCATTTTCTAATTACCTATATACATTATACATTCCCCGGGTATGGTGACTCATTTTTTTGAAAAGTATAGGTGATCGTGGTTTTTCCCATTATTTGGCACTATACTAGCACATTGGTATTACCTGTATACAGGCACAACCTTTAAACCGTTAGTCGTATGACATTGGCAGGCACACCAAACGACTTCTCTCATTAAGAGGATTCAGAAAACATCCTTACTTAATGATTTATCTTGATTCAGTAAAAAGTTAAAAAGTACGCATTTAAAAAAAAAACTAGTAATTTCAAAGTCGATGCGAGACCCCTAAATATTGATCAATTTTTGTAAAAATGGTACCAATGTGCTAGTATAGTGCCAAATAATGGGAAAAACCACGATCACCTATACTTTTCAAAAAAATTGAAAAGTGGGCCACCCTAATGAGTATGATGCACGGATGGAAACAGATGGACAGTGCCGTAAAGAAATAAGGACCATCAAACGTTCAATGATGTTGTACCCACTCGAATGCGGTGACAGCTTGTTTGGAAGGCGCACAAACCCATTCTAGCTATACTTTCCGCCTACGGAGGGCGTGAAACTCCACTAATACGAGTTCTGCTCTTTATACTCCTTCGTGATGAAAAACAATCCGCACCCCGTAGTTGCACCTGAAAAAATGGTGGGTCCCACCATACCAACCATCGAGGATTTTTCAGCTAACTTGAATGAGCGCTGCATTGGACTCTCTTTCGTAGACGTGCTCCCCCCTCGCGATTTATGGATGCCGATCTTACCCGTCGTTATAGATCACAAGCTCATGTTTCCCCTGTGCGTGAAGTGCGCAGAAGAGAACAACGGTGATTGTGACCATACAACCCACAGCGTAAGATCAGAGGTGTGTATATACAAGCCCTGAGCTGGCCCTAGCCATTCGCCATGGGTATAGAATAATGAAGATACATGAGGTGTGGAGGTTTCAGAAGCTCCCCAACCTTTTCACACCATATATAAACGCTTATTTGAAGGATAAGGTTGAGGCGTCAGGATATCCGCGAGGGGTTGAGACCGAAAATGAAAAAACGGCTTACATTCAGCGATACCATGCCCATGAAGGTACACAGCTTGACCGATTCAAAATTGATAAGAAACCTGGCAAGCGCTTTAGTGCAAAGTTGTGTCTAAACAATCTTTGGGGAAAGTTTGCATAGAATACCGGCAAAGAGAACGTCCATTTGGCACAAAGTTATAGTGAAGTCTGGGATTATGCCAACGCTCCCGATAAAGAGGTTATGGAGATCGTGAATGTAGGTAATACTTACATAATAAAGTACATCACCGAGCTGGCCACAGATACCTCACAGGTTACAAACATACCTGTAACCAGTTTCACAACGGCCTACACCCGCATCGAACTTTGGGGCCTATTGGACTCTCTTGGACGGAGGGTGATGTAGCTGACACAGATAGCGTGATAATATTCACAGCGAGCGAAGGTGAATACATGCCCGCTATTGGGGAGTTCCTCGGAGAAATAACTGACGAGATCATGGATGAGTATGGTGATGGTCATACGCAGACTCGTTTGTGTCAACAAGGCCAAAAACCTATGGGGTACGGGTGAGGGTAAGGGATGATACGAAGTATATCGTTAAGGCTAAGGGTATCACGCTTAACGATGCGAACCGTCGAGTCGTTAACTTTGACTCGTTGAAGGAACTAGTGTGCTTGGAAGATGAGGGTGACCAGCTACCCCAACTGACTGTGGGGACGCACAATTTTCGAGCGCAGAAACTGGGGTGTGTGAAGGAAATTAGGGGCACGAAGGTATGCCGTAACACCTATAGGAAACGTTACCAGGTGCCTGGTACCTATGATACCGTATCCTTTGGCTACCTTAATCCTTGATTGTATTTATATATATATATATGTGTATTGACATGTTTATTTATCACGTATATTTGTTCCAATTAAGGTTTAATTTTCTCCTTTGCGTGTGTGCGTGTGTGTGTACAGTAAAAAGCTAAGCCCCACCCACTGTAAGATCGGCAACGTGAGTCCTGCCACTACCTGAGCATATCTCTATCCCTGCTTGCTCAGTTGACCTCTGCATACCCTTGAGCTCAGACGTGTATTCCCCCGCGTAGAAGAAAAATAGTAATGGCTACCTTTAATATTGCGTGTTCAACATTTATGAAGTGGTATTCGGCAAAGTGCCAAGATGTGGTGGATACTGAAAAACTCCCTATTCCCCCCTCCTTTGATACTTTTAAGCTACATTGAGCCGTGCGAAGGACCAAGATATTCAAATACTCTACGGGTATTCTGGCGAGGGCATTGTAGGATTTCGTAGGACAAACGATGTATTGAAGTATGTTATAGACTTAACTTTATAAAGGCTCACATATAACGCGAAGCAGAAGAAGCAACACGTTCAGAAGATAAGCAACGGTTATGGATAGTGTCTTGTTGATGAGTGGTGTGACAAGCGATATTATGTCATGTTACACCATACCGACGACTCGTACCCTACGGTTGAGAATGTAAATCTTGTCATCATGGAGAATCTTAAGTATTTTTACCACTATATTAATATATATCATGACTAGGTTTGTAGTGAGGTTGTGGCTAATGGGCTGTGTGGGTTTTTAACAGACTTTAGAGACGAGTATCGCTTGTTAAACAAAATGGATAAATATGGGCATATGTTTCTCTCAAATAGTGCACCGGATTGTGAGGATGTTTAGTTTGTGGAAATGAACGTCCGGTGAGTGATAAAACATTAAAGCCGGTAGTGTTTCATATAGCGGAAAATTCTGTTTGTCCAAATGCACAACTGTTCGAACAAGACTGTACACGCTTCAGCAGTTTATGGTGTGACTCGCTTCCCCCAGCGAGCCGCCCACCCGTGTACCTCACGAAACACACGAGTTCGAACAAACCCGTACACGTTTCATCAGCGTGACTCACTCCGCTCGTCGAGCCGATCCATCCACCTGTGGCTCATAGTCATCTCGGACCTTGAACCGAGTGGACGTGCGAATACGATAGAATTTCCTTTGAGAAGCATTCTCAACGCCTCGTACGATGTCTCCGTGACGAAGTCATTGCGCGTGTTCAGGCGTAAAACCGACACCATTAACTATATACTTGAAACGATTTGCGGGCAAGCAAACTCTAGTAAACGTAATGTTATTTATTTAAGTATTGAGGAGATGAATAGTCTTCGTGATAGTTGAGAATCGGGAGAGGACCGTTATAAAATACCTGCAGGTGTAGGTACAAGAAGAGAGCAGATTAGTGATGCCCCCTCATACGCCGTTCTTTGCACGTTGTGTATAAATAACTAACAACCATGCATTGATATACGACTGATGTGGAAGAATGCATCTGATAATAACGTTCTTGTCCCTACGCGAAACCGTTTCATCCTCGACAGAATGTTTGAATTCGTCGGATTCCGCAAGCTGAAGCCTATATTAGACGCTCGTGTTACGGATATGAATTATTTTGACACGGTTCTTGAATACGCATACACCGCTCTGCTCGACGGATTTATCGAATGTAGGAATGAAGAAGACGAGAATGGTTTAGAGCTGGATGCATATTTAAAAGGTTTAGATTCTTCGAAATATCCTGAACTTTGGTACAAAGCACTTGAGCGGTACAGGGCAGAGCTTGTCTACACTGTTCACCCTGAAGAGCTGTACCTCTATATAATGAATAGCTGTCGTTACGACTTGGAATACTATTTCAATTGCCACTATGCAGAGTGAAGAAGAGTTCACGATCGAAAAGCTCTGGACGGTAAGAAAAAACTGTCGATTGGAAAGGCGTGTTTATAAACTTGTATTTAATAATGATGTGGTTAACGATGACCTCTTTGTGCGTGCTTTTGATTGTATTCTAGCCGTGTTTAAAGATAACTTGCCAACCGAATGTAAAGTGGGCACAAAAAGAGTATTGAACGATATGAAAGCCATTTATGTCAACTATAGGCATCCGTATAAGTTAAACTGTGAAGTGTTGCTTGGACGGTTTTACCGCGGAGTACAAAGTATCAGGTCATCCCATAAGTAATGTCGTTTTTTAGATCGGAATTTGAAGAACAAAAAAAAACCAAATTGAAACTTTTTAATCTAGTATATATTTTCCATCTGAATCAATGACACTCTGCAACGTCCTACAAGCTTAACAATGCCATGTTTATAAAATTCAGGCGGTTTTGAGGCAAAAAACGTACAAAGACTGGTGTGCAGGTCATCCAAAGAAGTATACTATTTCTCGTCAAGATAGTTTTGCAGACTCCTGAAGAGATGATAATCTGAAGGCGCAAGGTCTGGAGAATATGGAGGATGTGGAAGTTTTTCCGACCCAAGCTCCTCAGTTTTTGCAGAAGTGATCCGAGTGGTATGAGGACGTGCGTTGTCGTGGTGGAACACGATTCCTTTCCGATTAACCAAAGAAGGTCTGTTTTCTTTTAGTGCAGTGTTCAATCGATTCAGTTGTTGACAGTTGACTTGAGCGGTGATTGTTTGGTTGTGTGATAAGGTTTCAAAGTGTATTACACCACCTTTATCCCACCAAACACTAAACAACACGTTCCGAGGGTGAAGATTTGGTTTTGACTGTGGTGTCGCTGGTTCTCCAGCACAAACCCACTGTCGACGGCGCTTAACATTCTGGTACAGTATCCACTTTTCATCACCAATCACTAAACGGTGTAAAAAAGAATCTTGGAGTTCACAGGAATGAAGAGCTTTGCTAATGTTTACCCGCACCCTCAGATTGTCGACCGACAATTCATGTGGCACCCATTTTCCTAACTTAGGCACTTTCCCAAGTTGTTGCAAATGTCGATGGATGGTGGACGGGGATGAATTGAGTTTCTGGGCCAATTCTTCGACAGTTGTTGAACAGTTTTCTTGAATTGCGGCTAACAGCAGGTTATCATCAAACTCAGCAGGGCGTCCAGAGCGTGCTGCATCTGTCAAACAGCAGTCACCATTCCTAAACTTTTGAAACCAGCTTTGACATTTCCTCACATGCAGAATATCGTTGCCATAAACGTCCTGAATGTTTCGCGTTCCTTCAGTAGCACTATTCCCTTTTTTGAACTCGTAAAGCATTATATGCCTGATATGCTCTTCTGATACCGCCATGTTTATGAGGGGTTCACATAAAGCAAAACACACGTCTTCACTGGTCAAGGTCTGTAAAGTATGTAGCGAAACACGATAGATCTCCTCTTAGATATAACCTTCGTAAAATTTTTGCTTAAACCGAGTAGGACTAGTTTAAACTTAATCTATCGTAAAAAACGACATTACTGATGGGATGACCTGATAATAAGGATGTGAATGTAGACTCGATTACGTGTGAGTTTAGCGTTTGGCGCCGTTGAACATAAAGATATATATTTACTTATTTAATTGTGTGTATATATATATATATATCTATATAATATATATATATATATATAGATATTATATATATATATAATATATATATATGTATATATATAATCCTGTACTAATATGCAGTTGATTATACGTTTCGTATATTATTATTTTTAATATTTAATATACCCCGTAGAACATAAAGGATGTATATTTAATTATTTAATTGTTTATATATATATATATTTCCTGTACTAATATGCATTATTATTTTCAATATATTTAATTATTTAATATAACTGTATATATATATTTTTTTTCCTCTACTAATGTATTGATAATACAATTTGTATATTTTTGATTATCTATTTCACGTTCGTGTTTCTTATGCTATTATTATTTTTTGATCATATAAATATTCCATTGTATATTTATTATATATTCATCTTCCGTATGTTATTATTATTTTTGATCCTATTTCTTCCATTGTATATTTGTTTTCTATATATTTCCATTAATTCGCCTAAATAAACAGAATGATGTAATGGTGTTTCTTTTAGTTGTACACGGTATTTAATTATATCAATTGGCTGGCTTCTAAAGCGAATTTCTAAACCAGCATATTTGCATTAATTAAATAAATAGCGCTCTCTGGCAACTTAACCTGTACACCTGAACAAGCCATTTACGCCTTCTAAGTCAACTGGCAGATTAAGACAGAATATATGCTTTAATTAAATAAATAGCGCAATCTGGCAAATCAGCCAGATAAGCCAACTGGCTGATTAGGGGCCCTATAAACAACAGCCGCTCGGCTGAACTCTTAATATGCGCTTTGCTCCTGCCAGCCGAAAACCTCTCCTCCTCTCTCTCTCTCTCTTTCTCTTGGGGGATAACTCCGCCTCCAAGTTGCATTAATCTCTTGTTGCTCTTGCAACATTCCCCTCCCCATTTGTTGCATAACATATTGCAACATTCCCCCTCCCCTTGCTACATAACTTGCAACATTCCCCCTTCCCTTGTTGCATAACACTTGCAACATTCCCCTTGTTGCCTAACCTTATGCACCATTTCCTTTGCAGCATTGATCAACATTTGCAATTGCATTGCACTCTCCCATTTTGCGCCCATACTACTCACTGTTTATTTGGGAACATTTGTATCATTCTCCTGGCGCCAAGACCTTGGCCAATTCTTAGATTCTTTATAAGCATTTCGTCTTCTTCACTGTATTTATGCATTTTTGCATTTATTTTAGGGATCTTAGTTTTATTTTACTTTCTAAAATCTTAAATAATAAAGAAAAATAGAAGTAAATATTAATGCAATCGTATAAAAGGGTGTATTTAATAGTGTGAAAATTTTAAGTTCATTGGATCATTATCATGAGCAAAAACAGCTTGCAAATCTTCGTCATTATTTTTTTTGCCCATCCTCATATATATATATATATATATATATTAATCCCTTTCAACCTTTCAAATGTTCCGTGCGATGATTCCTCATTTCACGAAGGTCAAGCTTGTCGCCTCTCCTCTCGAGTTGGCTTGGTGAAGTACTGTAGTAAGTTGGTTTCTTGTATTCCCAACCTCACATAGCCAGCCCGGCTCATCGGGGGTTGTTCTGAGCCAGGCGTCTAATCTGCTTTGGAAGATGTCCACCGCAACACCACTCGTCTTCCTTATGTCTTTGGGCAGCTGATTAAACAGTTTTGGTCCTCTCACAACAAAACTATTTTCTTTCAGGGTTAAGGATGTTCCCTGTATAGCCTTTAATTTGGGAACACGACACACTCTCCGTTTTCTACTTCCACTGTTGTTTGGGGAGTTACAGGGTTCAGAGTAAGAGTAGGGATTAGTTTCTCCATTATTTTCCAAGTGTAAATAATAGTGTATCTCTCTCTTCTCCTTTCAAGTGAACACAGATTTAATTCGCATAACCTTTCCCAGTAATTCAATTCTTTGCACCCATTGATCTTGGCTGTGAAACTTCTCTGAATCCCTTCTAGCTGTCTAATGTCTTCTGTTTTACATGGGCATGTTAGGACCGAACAGTATTCCAATATGGGTATGATCAGTGTTTTCAGTAGAGGAATCATTATATTTCTATCACTTCGTTTAAAGGTTCTCAGTATCTGCCCAGTTATTCTCTTTACTCTGTTTACTGTTATGCTATCTTATTTTGTGTTTCAAATTTCGAATCATCAGTCATTCCAACCCCTAAATCTTTTGCTCTAGAATTTCTCTCAATTTCCTGTCCATTTGGGGTATAATATTCCATGGATTTTAGGTCCTCTCTTTTTCCGTACCGTAACAACTGAAAATTTTCAGTGTTAAACTTCATATTGTTGTCTTCCGTCCACTTGTAGATTCTGTTCATGTCGGTTTGTAGAGATCCTATATCTTCTGGGTTTCTTATTTTTCTACTAATCTTTGTGTCATCGGTAAAGGATGTTACTGTGCTGTCTCTGGTAACGTCCTCATCTATGTCAGTTAGCATGATTATGAAGAGTAGTGGAGCTAATACTATTCCTTGTGTGCTGAGCTGAGGACCTCTGATTCTGACGAAGATAGTCATTGGATTGTAACGATTTTCCGCCGCTCACTAAGGAAATTATATATCCATTTCCCTACTTTTCTTGTTATTCCCATATATTTCAGTTTATATATTATGATTCCATGGTCACAGTTGTTGAACGCTTTGGAAAAGTCTGTGTAAATTACATCATAGTTTTCATTACTGTCCAGTTCATCAAAAATAATGTAGTGTTCCATTAGTTGTGATAGGCATGATCTGCCTGATCGAAACCCATGTTGGTTATCATTTAATTTTTTCTGAGTTTCCAAAAAGTCGTAAATTTTCGGTGTAACTATTCTTTCAAATATTTTAGTGAGATAAGATGTAAGCGACACTGACCTATAGTTTTTGGCCTCGATCGATCTCCTTACATATTGGGACTATGTTCGCGCTCTTCAGGATGCCTGGTGTATATATATATATATATTATATATATATATATATATATATATACATTATATATATATATAAGAACAATGAATAATTCTTATATTCATATATACTTATATTCATATATTCTTATATTCATTTTTGCATATAGAGTCCAAACTCGCGTAACATTAACTGTATATAAAACGCAACGTCAGATAATTTTTTTATTTTCTTTCTATTTTATTTTTGCTGAATTTCTTTTTTAAATTACTTACTGATTTTTTTTAAATTTAGGTTAATTCTGTTATCGTGTTAAATTCTGCAATGTTCATTTTCTTTATATATTCTCTATTCGTTGTAAAAGGTGAAATCATGTCTTGCTTAACACTTAATTTTAAATTTTAAGCATTTAATTTTGGCTCACATGCATGTTTAATTTTAATCCATAATAAAATGCATACTTCAGTTTCCATTTTTAGTTAACTGGACACATCATGATAAAATCATATCTGTCAATCTGCGGTTTAAAATAAAAATATGGCTTCATCTTCAAATATCTTGCTTATATTCAAGTATCTTGCTAAACTAAAATATTTAAATTATCTTCAAATATCTTCCTACAACTAAAATATTTAAATTATCTTCAAATATCTTGCTACAACTAAAATATTTAAATTATCTTCAAATATCTTGCTACAACTAAAATATTTAAATTATCTTCAAATATCTTGCTACAACTAAAATATTTAAATTATCTTCAAATATCTTGCTACAACTAAAATATTTAAATTACACTGGTATGCATCAATTTTGCTGTCAAGGGTTTTGTAAGTGATTCTTATAGTTTTTCCTGCTGATTTCGAATCTGCAATCCGTTTTTCTCAATCAGCTCAGGTTATCCGGCTATGGCCTCATAAGTAAAATAGAATTTTTCGTGATTTTGTCAAAGCGGAATTGGAACAGTAACATCTATCATCACTTGTTTCACTTGTATAATATCTTTTTTTACTTTTCAGGCATATACAGGGTGTCCGTAAGTCTGGACCCATAGGAAAAATAATAAAATTACAAATAGTCCAAAAATTTATTTATAATATATTTTTTTATTATTTTTATTATTATTTTTTATTATTTTTTTATTATGATCTTACTCCGCTGGAGTTTTATTTGTGGGGCCACTTGAAAGCCAAGTGTACGAGGTCAAACTTCAGAACATTTTCCACCTTAAAGCACGCATTGTGGAGGCGTGTCAGAAATTTCTTCTGCGACTGTGATTCAGAAAGTACTGTCGCAGTGGAGATTGCGTCTTCACTATGTGTGCGACACAACGGCGGACACTTTGAACAGATTATGTAATAAATTTTTGGACTATTTTGTAATTTATTATTTTTCCCTATGGGTCCAGACTTACGGACACCCTGTAGATAAAATATTTCATAATGAATAGAGCGTGTAAAAATGATCCCAATAGATTCTGCTACATATGTGGGACGGTTACCATGCCAAATAACCAGTCCCAAATCATTAAATTTGTGAAGACAATGTATAGAGCATACTTTGGAATTAAGCTAGGGGACCAGGACAAAAATTTCGACCCTCATATGTGCTGCAAGGACGTGTATTGAAAATTTGAGAAGATGGAGCAAAGGCAGAGCGAAATCTTTGCCTTTTGGAATTCCCATGATTTGGAGAGAAGGAAAGGATCACGTGACAGATTGCTATTTCTGCATGACAAACCTCCAAGTTGGGCTTATAAATTTATTTTTCTTAAATATTTTGAAATCCTCGTATGAAACTTGACATAATATTCACCATAATGTAATATTCACCATATAGGTATAGCATAATATTCACCATAATGGTAATCATACATTTACATATACATATTGTTATAGAAAATACATTTACACATACATATTGTTGTACAAGTTACATTTACATGTACAATGATTGTATATTTTCTTTCTTTTTCATTCATATTGTCCCCGAAGGACAATATGAATGAAAAAGAAAGAAAATATACAGACTCCATCGACCTATTTCATATCTTACAGACCGCAGCCTTCCCTCACGAGCCGCCACTGTCTGAATGCTTCTTCTATTTCATATGCAAGTTTTATATCCATGTTTCTGTGTTTCTATTTTCAGGAGTTAACAAGAAGAATAACACATTGTTGTATACCCTGACATTCCTTCTGCTATGAGACCTGTACCCCATGGTCCTCGAATTCCAATACCCGACCCACCTCAAACCCTGGACTTCGATGATTCTGATGATGAATCAATGACCAATGCCAATGACCAGTCCCAGTCGTATATACCTCAAAATACCGCTTCAAATGAGCCGAGGCCTCTCAACCAGGCCAAACTTAATGATCTTATCAGGGATTTAGGACTTTCCAAATTAGCTGCCGAGATCTTGGGCTCACGACTTCGAGAGGACAACTTGCTGGCTCCGGGAACAACATTCTCCTGGTATAGGAAACGAGAGGAAGAATTCCGTAAGTTTTTTGCAGTGCACGAAAATACCTCTTCCTTAGTGTACTGCTGCAATGTTGAGGGGCTAATCGAATCCTTGGGCCTGCCTATAACGCATCAGAATGGAGGCTATTTATAGACTCGTCTAAACGAAGTTTGAAAGCAGTACTTCTCAACATTGGGAATAGGGTTGCATCAGTCCCTGTAGCACATTCCGTACAACTTACTGAGAGCTACGATAACATGAAAATTTTACTGGATGCTCTCGTATACGACCAACATAACTGGAGGATCTGTGGAGATTTGAAGGTAATACTAATATCATAAGTAAACTATTGCTATTGACTATGTTGTTTTTCCAAAGGTTATATGAGAGCGTATAAGAACACTTAACTTCCCCACAGAAGTGATACAGTCCAATGCATAGATTTTTTTATCTGATAGAACAAATTCTCTAAATTCTTTAAATATTTTCATTTTTTTTCAGATTGTGGCATTTGTATTGGGAATGCAAGGGGGATACACGAAATACCCATGTTTCCTCTGCAAATGGGATAGCCGAGCGGATGAGAAGCACTATGCACAGCGTGAATGTGCATCCAGAGAGAATTTTGAACCTGGGTCGCATAATGTCGTTTCAGTGCCCCTTGTACCACCAACAAAAATTTTGCTCCCACCACTTCATATTAAGCTGGGCTTGATGAAAAATTTCATCAAATCAATGAATAAGGAGGGTTCAGCATTCCGATATCTCGAGAGTAAATTTCCTCATATATCTGATGCTAAACTAAATGCTGGGGTTTTTGATGGTCTTCAAATTCGAACTTTGATCAAGGATACTCAGTTCGAAAACGCAATGACTCCAACTGAGAAGAATGCCTGGCAGGCATTCAAATCAGTTGTCACTGATTTTCTTGGCAAGCGTAGAAGTCCAGAATACGAGTCCGTTTTCGAAAACTTGATGGAAGCTTTCAAAGCTCATGGGTCGCGCATGTCCATAAAAATGTACTTTTTGTGGTCCCACTTGGACTATTTTCCTGAAAATTGCGGGGATTATAGTGAGGACCAGGGTGAACGATTTCACCAAGATATCAAAATAATGGAAGAGAGGTACCAGGGAAACTGGGATATCAATATGCTGGCGGACTATTGCTGGTGTTTGAAGCGAGACGTGCCCGAAGAAAAACACAGACGGAAAGCCAAAAAAACGTCATTCCTTCCTCAATAAACTTTTTTCCATATTCATTGTATGAATAAAAGTATTTATTCACACAATGTTTTCATTTTTCACGAGTGTTCTTATAATATTACTCGTATCTACAGTGTTTAAGCTAAAAAAATCAATAAATTTGGGGATACAATTGGACTTATAATAAATGGCCAATAGAGAAAAAACCTGACCTGATTGAGGAAAACCAATGTCATTTTCGAATTCAGCATGGTCGAATTATATAATATGAGTTGAAAAAACCCTCACAGCAGACAAAAACATTTCATATGTATACCAGTGTTATCTTCAAATATCTTGCTACAACTAAAATATTTAAATTATCTTCAAATATCTGGCTTATCTATCTTGATATTGCTACAGCTTAAATGTTTAACTTATCTTTAAATATTTTGTAAACTAATTCAACCTATTGAGAATAAAAAACAAAAGAGGTCAACATTAGTGCTGATAATAATGATGATGATTAATAATGATGTCACCAAAATTTATGTGTGTATATAAACGTATAGAATTTCTCCAGTGATCATTCTGATTCTGTCTGATCTGACTTCGAGGCTGAGCATTACCTGTAACATTTTAGAAGTAAACTACAATAAGAGAATATCCTTGTCTTCTCTTTCGAGCCTTGCTTCCTTCAGAGAATTTACTATTAAAATAGAGAAAAATAATTTCCCGATCCCCTACAAGAAGAAATCGGAGAGTAGTATAAGAGAAACTACTGCGATTCCCTACACGGTACCAGCTACTCCAAGGTAATAAATCCGTTGCTGCCACCTAACCAGAACCGCTGGAAATATCATAGAACCAACATTCAAGTAATTGTGGCTACATCGGTTGATCGGCGTGTCACGACTTCCAGTTCTTCACATCCATCATTTGACCGGTGTGTCACGACTCCAAGTTCTCCACGCCCATTCTGCGTCCAGGAACAAGTGGCCAACAAGACACGTCTTCAGGACACGTCTTCAAGGATTTCGCCGTAGGAATCTTGTTAAGTACAGATCTCTTTTTGAAATTAATTACAAACATTTGAGAAGTCAGTATAATTAACAGTTAATTAGTATCAAACCAGAATTAACACAAAACAGTGAACACTATACACCAGTGCCAGTGATACACTTCTTTTTATTGAAACCGACTTATTTCCATTATTATAGTTAGCATAGAATAATTATATTTAATGTGTCAATTAGTGATGGATCGAGTGGTCGGTTTTTCACAACCGCGGTTGCGGTTGTGTTTGCGGTTGTCGAATTTTTTCCAACCGCGGTTGCGGTTGCGGTTATCATATACTAGGAAAAATGCGTAATTATTAACTGGATTTAGCCACTATAGTGCGATTTAGCCACACTTGGTACATAATATATACTAAATAGTATTATTTAGTAAATACTTATGTTGACACAAGTTTTGCAATACACCGCTACCGCTATTTGTGTGTTGCAAAAACTTGTGTTCACATAAGGTATTTACTAAATAAATACTTTAAATGAAGTATATTATAAACTTATATAGCTATATGAAAGAATAGGTCAAATTAATTAAAAACCATATTTTGCACTAGTGTGTTACCAGGATGAGGGACGAGGACCCATCGCACTGTTCATCCCACCTACCACTTTCCCAGTCCACCCATTGGAAAGTTATGGATATTATTCATTTGAAAAACTGATGTCAAAACTTAATGACAGGCAGTGTGAATTTCAAGAATAATATTTTTGCTGCATTTTCACCTTTCAAGCGGCAACACCTCTCATCGTACAACGTTCCCGCTCCACTGAAGAGCTTTATTGACTATTGTACTAAAGGCGATTTTAGTTTGAAGAAAATTAAATAAAAATAAATGTTACTTCATGGAGCTCACAGAGTAATAACTTAGAGCGCAGTTTAAACCAATTTTACTACGGCAGCCGTATGACGTCACGTTTAAGCACGCATAAGGAGACCCATCATTTTCTTTTTAAAAAAAGAAATATTTCTAATTAACCTAAAATTAAAATTAACTAAGCTTTTACAACCGCAACCGCACTTATGGAACGGCGGTTGCGGTTACGGTTGCGGTTGTGAATTTTTGTGCGGTTGTAGTGCGGTTGCGGTTGCGGTTATTCGATCCATCACTAGACTGTCAATCATAATATTACCGTACATTCACGTACATTCGAGTGAAATTTTGTTACATTTTTTTACATTTGTTTACAACTTTTCCCAGTTAAGCAATTTGTTGTTCATTAATTTGTGTATTTCTTAGATACAGTTAGGAAAGCCACTGAAGTGATCATTCCATAGACTGAGATCGATTAAGCAGACTAAATTCGAAGACATTAACAGTACCTTAAATATGAGAGATTCAGAGGTGCGCTTTCTGACATTGAAAATTCCCATACACCCATTTTTCCATCTACCCCGCGCCCTTCAAACATATTACACGCAAACCTCCTCAAATCAAGCACAAGCCAACATGTCTCAAACAGCTCCGCCAGCATACATTCATATAAGTAGACTTGTAAACCTTCCCCTTACTGTCCTAATTTTTAAGGGAACCATAGACAATAACTTCGTTGAAACACGCGTGAGACCTTGCATTGAGACCTCGGATTTGCGCGAAAACATCACAGATGATGATCTAAACATTAGGGAAGCTAAAAGGTTTATTGACCCTAAAGCGGAGAATGCCCATGATAGTTACAGATGTCCCATCCATCAGCGAAGCTACAACTTGGAACAATTTTAAAAAACACTTATTAGAATTTTACAAGGAAATAACACTCGCACAACCTTTGGCCACATTAAAAGCTGTCTTCCAAGTTAAATGGAAGAAAAAAGAACACGAAGATATAAATAATTTTATTACACGAACACAAAAACTCGTAAGAGAAGCCTTCCCAGCCGCAGAAAACGCATGTAACATAGCATTCATTTCACAGCAAAGAAACCTAATAGTAGCAGCATCTATTTATCAATACCTACCATAGCACCTAAAAAGAAATTTAAAGAGCGTCTAAATATTGAAAAACCATTAAGCGAACCCATAAACAAAACAAGGGAACAATACCCAGATTACCAAACCAGAACTACCGGAAGGGTAGAGAGACCCCCATACACTACATCCAGCAACAACAATAACAACAACAACAACCCCATAAATCTAAGTCGAAGCAGGAAACACCACCTCAGAAACAAGCTCCACAAACCCAGAATGCACGCCCTCCTCAGTGTTTTAATTGTGATAGTTTTGGGCACATGATGAGTCAATGCAATTATCCCCCTTATTGCTCCCACTGTCATGAACATGGTCATCGCCGTGGCGACCGACAAAAATGTGGTGACAAAGCTCCTGCAGGGTACAGGCCCCACTTCCAGAAATCAAATCACCAACGCTCCCAAAACTCCTCCAATTCTCAAAAACCAATTAATTCCCAGCATATATACCATATCTCCCACAAAAAAGTACACTCAACTTTAGATTGCACTAACTCCTCCAAAAATTGAGATATTTTGGATCTGTTTGTTTGATTTAATATAGCAAATTATTCTTTGTTAACGTTCAAAATTTATTCATGTTTAAACGATTTAGTGTTTAAGCATCTGCTTTTAACTGAAGGGTACAGCAAAATGGGTTGCGCCGAATGATCATTTCTCCCAGCGAGATAGCTCCTCTTGCTTTAACCAATGTGCTACTTTTTACGTCGAAGGATATTGCAAATATTTTTTTTAAATAATTCCAACTTTTGTATCTAAGATACGAGTCATACAATAAATGAAGAATCTGAATTACTAAATTTATAAATAACTTTGAAACCCTTATCATGCAGTTTACACGAAGGCAGCGCGTTCTCATGGTCACAACTTATCTGCAAACTAAAAGCTTAAAACAAGTTCTGAATACCTTCGAACTGCGATTTCCCGATAGAGCTTCTCCAACTAAACATACAATTTTGAAGAATATTCGGAAATACAAAGAAGAAGGAACGGTCCCCAATTTGAACAAAGGACGTTCAGGCCATCCGAAGACGGCAAGAACAGACGAGAACATTCAGCATTCAGCCCTGACTTGACCCCGTGTGATTTCTTTTTATGGGGTCATTTGAAAAATAAAGTATTTGCATCACAACCTATCAATTTAGATGATTTGAGGACTCGCATCACAGCTGAAATCAACTTGTTAAAAGACAATCCAGAACTTATCAAAAGAGTGATGGGGAAGATGAGAGCTCGACTCCAGATTTGTATCGATAGGAATGGCCGTCATGTTGAAAGAAAACGAAACTAAGCATAACTTTTGCAATAAGGAATAAAGAAAAATCTGCTTTGTATCTTAATAAAATTATGTTAAAGTATCTATTATTATGTATTTGTCTTTTCATTACATCGATAGCACACATTATTTTTTCATTGACCAATTTTGCGCAATCCATTTTGTTGTACCCTTCAGTTAAAAGCAGATGCTTAAACACTAAATCGTTTAAACATGAATAAATTTTGAACGTTAACAAAGAATAATTTGCAATATTAAATCAAACAAACAGATCCAAAATATCTCAATTTTTGGAGGAGTTAGTACAATCTAAAGTTGGGTGTACTTTTTTGTGGGACATATGGTATATATATATATATTAGATGGGATTGAACTCAAAATGGTCCCCTAAGGTTTTTTCATGATACACACAGACCGTGCATGGAACAAAGACCTCTTCTGGGAAAATTAAATCCACTATAGTCCGAACAAGTAATGGTAAATGACAAACACTATAGTTTTTTCTTTTTCATAATGTTAGCCCGACGTGGGCAACGGGTCACTCGCAAAGAAGCCCCAAAAATATAGCTTTCCTCACAGCTATCTGCAAAGCAGATAGGATCCAGCTTTGGGACAGGATCTAGTGGTTGCAGCTACACCTAGCTGGGGCCTCTTTGCAAGTGACCCGTTGCCCACGTCGGGCTAACATCATGAAAAAGAAAAAACTATCGTGTTTGTCATTTACCATTACTTATTTGGACTATAGTGGATTTAATTTTCTCAGAAGAGTTCCTTGTTCTATGCACTGTCTGTGTGCATCATGAAAAAACCTCATGGGATCATTCTGAGTTCAGTCCGCTCATGAAACGGACATGTTATGTTCCTTGAAAAGTGGACGCTCAATTTTGCCAGTTGAGGTTTAAGTTTTGGTGTTTAGCTAAAAATACAACAGTTACCCCTTTTCCTTTGATTAGGCTGACCATATTTCCTTGAGACAAAAACGGGACATTGGGATGGCAAAAAAGGGACGGGGGTTATGTAATATTCTGTATTCATGAAAAAGTAAGTACATAAACATAGTGAGCTTACAATTATTCTTCAGTGACAGAACCCATACAAAAACCCATACAAAACGGTACTGTCCCGTTCAAAACGGTACGTATGGTCAGCCTACCTTTGATGCATTACAGAGAAAATTTATGATTTCTTGGAGACACGGGAAAGATTCAACGAAAATCAGCACGGATTCCGATCAGGTAGATCATGCCTGTCACAACTAATAGAACACTACAACAATATCCTAGATGCACTGGAAGGCAATGACAACTACGATGTCATATACACAGATTTTGCTAAAGCTTTCGAAAAATGTATAATAGCACATAAAATGAAATATATGGGAATAACAGGCAAAGTGGGAAAATGGATCTACAACTTCCTCAGAGAACGTCTACAGGTAGTTAAAATTTAAGGTATATTATCATCAGAATCGGAAGTACGCAGCTCAGTACCACAGGGGACAGTACTGGCCCCACTCCTGTTCATTATCATGCTAACAGACATAGACAGCGGAGTAAACAGTAACAGTGTAGTAATATCCTTTGCAGACGATACAAAGATTAGCAGAAAAATCAGCGATGTAAATAAAGTGGAGGCCTTGCAGAGGGACATGAACAAAATATACAAATGGTCAGAAGACAACAACATGACATTTAATACCGAGAAATTTCAGCTCCTGAGATATGGTAGAAAAGAGGAACTTAAACAGACTGCATATTATGCTCCAGATAGACAGGAAATTCAGAGAAGCACAAAAGCGATCGATCTGGGGGTAATAATGACCGATGATGCGAAATTCGAAACACAAAATCAGATAGCGATAAATAAAGTAAAAAGAGTCGCGGGACAGGTACTAAGAACGTTCAAAAGAAGGGACAGGACAGTAATGAGATCCCGGCTAAAAACACTGATTATACCAAAACTTGAATACTGCTCAGTTTTGACGTCCCCGTATAAAAAGGAAGAAATTAATAAACTAGAAGAAACGCAGAGACATTTCATGGCCAAGATTGATGGCTACAAAGAACTCAACTACTGGGAAAGACTACGTAAACTAAATCTGTACTCCCTGGAAAGAAGAAGAGAGAGGTACACCATAATCTACATATGGAAAATGATCGAAAAAATAGTACCAAACCTAAAACTAAACCCAATTACCATTCACACAACACTGGAAAATAGGAAAGGCAGAATGTGTAGTGTTCCCAAATTAAAGGCCCGATAAGGGACCTCCTCAACACTGAAGGAAAATAGCTTGGTTGTCATGGGGCCAAGACTTTTTAGCCACCTTCCAAAGGACCTCAGAAACGTTACAGGGGTCAAAGTTGAAGTCTTCAAGAGAAGATTAGATGCCTGGCTCAGGACGGTACCAGATGAGCCGGGTGTACCTGAATATGTACGGTGGAGAGCACAAGAAGCAACTCGCTCCTCCACCAAGCCAGACCTAGAGGCGGGGTCCATCACCTTGACCTTCGTTTGAAGAGAGACCAACGCACGGAACACCAACGAGGTTAACAAGGTATTCGATCCGACGCGAATGCAACGAGTCTTTTGCTTATATTGAGGTTCTGGATATAGTAGGCTAGGTGTAGCTAACCTCAAACAGTGTAACGGTTCACTCTGGATAAGTATATTTTCCCCTAATCCTAATTTGTTCCTTTAGTACTTTTTGAATTTAAAGCTTGGAAGGGGTACTGTATACCCGTCACTTAGGACGCATATACTACAGGTGTGTTTATTACCAGTGTGCCTTACTAAGTATCACAATCGATCAGTTAGGAATCGTGGTAGCGGTTTGTTCCCCAATGTGACTGAGGTAGTAACACTATTGGTGGAAAACTAGTATAGCGTAACTAAAGGTGCCTACACTGACCTCTGCTTAGAATTAAATAGAAGTAAGCATTGTACGCTTCTATCAGGGATAGGACTGCCGAATAAATAAATCCATAGGGTTTACATAATTTAAGTTTAATTTTTAAAAAATTTTTAGAAAGTAACCAAGTATGTCTAAAGAACTGAATTTAGCAGAGCTAAAAGAATTTGGTGAATGACTAGGGTTATCAGGTCCCGATTTAGCAGCCTTCATTAAAGAACAACATGAACGCGGAAGAAGCGAGAGACAAACAAAAAGAGAAGCGAAACGTTTGGAAGCAGAAAGAGAAGCGAAACGCTTGGAAACGGCAAAAGAAATCAAACTTGCCGAAATAGAAGCGGAAAAGGAAATCAAACTCGCCGAACTCACTAAAGAAAATGCGGGTGATAATACTTCTTATTCTTGTGTACCTAAACTTAAACTACCACCATTCGAAAATGGAGATGATTTAATTGCTTACCTAATTTGATTTGAACGCATAACGGAACTGTCTGGTTGGCCTATTGAACTTTTTCCTATACAGCTTGGGTCTCTCCTCAAGGGTAAAGCTTTAAATATCTTTACATCTTTTCCTACGGAAGTAACAAACGACTACAACTTGTTAGCTGTTAACCCTGTTAGCTGCATTCAAAAGAACCTCAGAATATTATAGAAAGCTGTTTAGGTCAAAAAGAATCTCCCTCGATGAGACTATGATAATTAAAACCCACTCTAATAGACAGAGTTTATTTCCACAACAGTTTCGATGCCCACTGGCATCCTCTTCGGGTGGATACAGAAAAACGAATTCGTTTTTCTGTATCCACCAGAAGAGGATGCCAGTGGGCATCGAAACTGTTGTGGAAAATAAACTGTCTATTAGAGTGGGTTTTAATTATCATATTTTGACCTTCACGTAGAAAAAAGTGAAGTTTTTTGCACTCGATGAGACCTTTGCATAGTTTGGGAGTAGCTTAAGCCAAATTTTTTACTACTGGAATAAAAACGAAAATATTGGAACAGATTTAAGAATTTGAGATTTTATTAGAGACCAATTTATGCATGCATGTCCGAATGAGATCAGACTTTTTATTAAAGAGAGAAATATAAAGTCTTTACCGGACATGGTTGACCTAGCAGACACTTATGCTTCCGCTTACAACTTCTACCCTAATGAAGGAAAGAAGAGAAAAGGAAACCCCACATTCATGAAAACCAGGGAAAAAGCGTAGATCAGAGTCGTCAAACTTCACCTAATCGAAAGCGCATGTGGCGATTCTGGACACATCCAAAGAAAATGTCCTAAAAATGCAGCTACCTTCCCGAAGTCAGAACGGCCAAAACAGAAAACGGAACAGCTTGTTGGTTTACGTCGTCGTCGTCGGCCTAGGCAAGCTACGGCTTGGGACCGTAGCGCATCTATCCGGTATAGGTTAACCTGGATGATGTAGCCATAAGCACTGCCGCTAGTTAAGTGCCAACCAGTGATTATCTCACTAGCCGTATTGAGTCCGTTAGGCGAAACTGCGACAGTACCAAAGGTGGAAAATATAACCCTTGGATTTCTATTATTTATTTGCAAAATGGACATGGTATTAGATTAAAATAATTATTTGAATATAAATAATTAACTGACAATTGTGATATATAATTAATTATGTTTACATACAATAAAATAATATAGTATACATAAAATTAGTATTAATGTGGTTTACAATTGAATTATGATGGGTAACTAATTTAAAATGAATTTATAGCTATTCCGAAATTCAAGGCGGTAAAATTAACATTTATCTTGAAAATAAAATAAGAGTATTCACTACACACTCCCCCACCAGAGAGGAAGTTCAAAGAGTTCCGAACGACACAGATTTCCCCTGGACCTTTTTGGTAGCTACTTGTACCTCGCTTAAGGTTGATTCCAAAAACGCAGGCTTAAGACGATCGATAGAAACCTTGTCGACCTTGGAACCGCGCTGGATGAGAAATGATTTGCGCGTACGTCGGAGAACTTCATAGGGTCCGTCATATGGACATTGGAGAGGCCGTTTTGGGACAGGTACACGAACGAAAACGTGGGTGCAAGATTGGAGGGCTGGGGAAACAAAGATGTTCTGTTGGCTAGTCAATCGAGGGGGAACAGGCTGAAGGGACTGCATGTGAGAGGAAAGTGTTTGAGCGAATTCCGTAGGATCGCATGACTTATCCCCTGCAGTGAAGTAGCCACCTGGTAGCCGCAGTGTTGTTCCATAGACTAGTTCAGCCGCTGTAGTCTTCAGATCACTCTTAAATGCAGAGCGAATACCAAGCAACACGAGTGGAAGCTTATCCATCCAATGGGAGTCTTCGTGACACATAAGGGATGACTTCAGCTGGCGATGGAAGCGTTCGACGAGGCCGTTAGCTTGCGGATGATACGCACAGGTATGCGCATGTACTGTACCCAACAAGCTGGTAAACTTCTTCCAAAGCGAAGACTCAAATTGGCGACCTTGGTCAGTGATGACTTTTGTCGGCAATCCAAATCTTGATACCCATCCATGAAGAAAGGCTCTTGCAACAGTGTCCGCTTGGATATCAGGAAGTGGGATGGCTTCAGGCCATCTGGAAAAGCGGTCGAGACAGGTGAGCAGATAACGTTGGCCTTGAATCACTGGAAGAGGGCCAACAATGTCTACATGAATTACCTCAAATCGCTGGGATGGGGGCGGGAATGCGTCAAAGGGGACCTGGTGTGCCTTTGGACTTTGGCACGCTGGCAGGCAAGGCACGTTTTGGTCCAATGTTTGACATCCTTCCGCATCGAGGGCCAAACAAAGCGAGAGGTAACAGGTGTTGCGAAGCACGGATACCAGGATGGGAGGGCTTATGAAGATCCGTGAAGACTGCTTGTCTGTGACATGGAGGGACATAAGGGCGAATAGCAGCTGTTGATACGTCGCAATAGAGGGGCACAGACAATCCTGGCATACTCATTTTCTTGAGGGAAAGTGAGTGAGTGGAGTCTTCTCTGAGCAGTTCTTGTAGTTCCGTATCCTTATCTTGATCCTGTGCAATAGCATTCCACAGTGTAGAGCTGAGGGTAACAGAAGTAATCTCTATTCTTGAAAGTGCATCCGCTGGAGTGTTCAAGACACCTTTGATGTGGCGGATATCTGTGGTAAATTGCGAGATATAATCGAGTTGCCTGATGACTCTGGGAGAGTGGTTACAGCTGTTTTTATTGAAGACAGTGATCAAAGGTTTGTGGTCGGTAAAAACACAAAACTCTCGGCCTTCAAGGAAATGTTGAAAATGCTTCACGTTTAAGTAAATAGCAAGAAGTTCACGTCCGAAAGCACTATAACGCGTTTGGGCTGGCTGCAGCTTTTTCGAGTAAAACGCGATGGGTGCTTGTTGACCGTTAATGGTTTGTTCCAACACTCCACCGATCGCAACATCTGATGCATCGACCGTCAGAGTTAGGGGGCATCACTGATAGGAAATGACAGAGACAGTGCACTATTGATAGCATTTTTGGCATTGTCGAACGCCTGTAAACTATCGCTACACCATACCAATTTCGTTACCTTGCGTTTGTGTGTGATCATAGCGTGTAGAGGAGCAAGAACACTGGCACAGTTTTTAATGAACTTGTGGTAATAATTTACCAAACCTAGAAACCGACGTAACTCACGCTGATTATTTGGCATAGGGTAATTTTTTATCACTTCACACTTGTCCTGAAGGGGGGTAATTCCGTGCTGCGAAATCGTGTGACCAAGAAATTCCAAAGTTGGCTGTGCAAACACACACTTAGATGCATTAATAGTAACACCGTATTGTTCTAAGCGTTGAAAGAGGAGTGAAAGATGTTCCTTATGTTCCTCTTCCGTTGAGCTGGCCACAAGCAAATCATCGATGTAGGCATAAACAAAGTCTAAGCCTCTGGTGACCTCATCTATAAACCTCTGAAAGGTTTGCGCAGCATTCCGTAGCCCGAACGGCATCTTCACAAATTCGAATAACCCAAATGGTGTACAAACTGCAGTCTTGGGAATATCCGAAGGCTCTACGGGAATGTGGTGGAAAGCCTTAACGAGATCTATTTTACTGAAGATAGATTTGCCGTGGAGAAGAGAAGTAAAGTCTTGGACATTTGGTACCGGATATCGGTCCGGGATGGTTGTCGAATTCAAAAACCGGTAATCCCCACATGGTCTCCAGTCTCCTGACTTCTTCTGGACCAGGTGTAGGGGAGAGGACCAACTGCTTTTGGAAGGTCTTATTATACCAAGATCTATCATAAGCTGGAATTCCGATTTGGCAGCTTTCAGTTTGTCCGACACAAGACGTCTGGGTTTTGCAAACACAGGGGGACCTTTTGTTGTAATGTGATGGGTAATGGTGTGCTTAATGGTATCACCCATCTGCATCGGTTGAAGAATTCCTGGATATCGCTGGAAAAGGCACTGGTACATGGAATTAGGGGGAACGAGGGAAAGTGCAGAGTTCGAGGCGTCCGGAAGGGCAACCTGTTTGGCAAGAACAGAAAGCAGTGTGGCCTGGTCGCATAAGCGTCGCTTGTCAAGATCCACCAGGAGTTTGAAATGCTGGAGGAAGTCAGCGCCGATTATGGGATGCTGCACTTGAGCACAGATGAAAATCCACTTGAAGGATCGGTGAAGGCCCAAGTTCAGTTCACGCGACTGAGTACCGTACGTGGGTATGCGTGAACCGTTAGCAGCGTATAGAGGCGGAGATTCCGAGTGCGTATGACCAGATTTTTGAGGGAATACACTGACTGACGCTCCGGTATCAACCAAGAAATTGACACCAGAGTTCCTGTCCTTTATGAATAACAGGTTGGCAGTGCGAGTACTAGACGCCATTAGGACTCGCTGCTGGGGTTTTCCGACGAAAAATTGCAAGGGGAGATGCACTTCCTAGCCTTCTTTCCAAATTTCGAGGATAGAAGCAGATCTTCCCGGAACTCGAACGATGCCTCTTCGTAAATCTTGACCGAGAATGGCTTCTTTGCCGTTGATTTTGTAGCAGAGAACAACGTGGTTGAGTCGTTGACTTAACTCTTTCACTTTCAACTCCAGTTCCGATTGTGTGTTTCACGTTGTTGACCGGAGCTGTGTCAATCTCCACTACTTTGTCGGCAGTTTCTGCTAGTTTATCAACTGGAGTAGCAGGATCCATAGTGGCCAAGACACGCTGAGCTGATGGAGGAAGTTTCTGCAAGAACAACTGTCTAAAGATTCCTTATCGAAGGTTTGGGCGCGTTCGCCTAGAGCGCACTGCATAGCCTCAGCATTTGAGTGGGCTTACGGTTCCAAGTTCTTCTTTTGAGATTAACTGATGTAGTTTCTCACGCTCGGAGACAGTGGTGGCGGCACAGGATGCAGACTTCAGATCGTTGTATTGGGTCCTCACTCGTGGAAGTAGACCGATGACGTCACGGACTTCAGAGCTGATGCTCGCTGGTAGAGAGGACAAAACATGATCGTATTTCGTCCTGCTAGCGGTGATCCTTCCCAAGTTGAATTGTGATTCCACTTGGTGGAACCAAAAAATGGATCACCCGGCCAGAAGACGGGGAGCTTTATGCTCAAGTGGGAGATGGCACCAGCGTCGTCAGGCATCTTCTCCTATGCTTGCTGACGTACAAGCAAGACGACAAGTTACCAACGAAGGAGTGGAGGTTGAGACGAGCGCAGGCACAGAGCGCACGGGCAGGGTGAGGGGCAGAGGGCACGAGCGACATTACAGTCTGGTCCTAGTCGCTCGGGTGAAGGGGGTGATGGGCACGAACGACGTTACAGTCTAGTCCTAGTCGTTCGGGTGAAGGGGTGATGGGCACGAACGACATTACAGTCTAATCCTAGTCGTTCGGGTAAAAGGGGGGAATCCAACTCCGAGTCACCAATTGTTGGTTTACGTCGTCGTCGTCGGCCTAGGCAAGCTACGGCTTGGGACCGTAGCGCATCTATCCGGTATAGGTTAACCTGGATGATGTAGCCATAAGCACTGCCGCTAGTTAAGTGCCAACCAGTGATTATCTCACTAGCCGTATTGAGTCCGTTAGGCGAAACTGCGACAGTACCAAAGGTGGAAAATATAACCCTTCGATTTCTATTATTTATTTGCAAAATGGACATGGTATTAGATTAAAATAATTATTTGAATATAAATAATTAACTGACAATTGTGATATATAATTAATTATGTTTACATACAATAAAATAATATAGTATACATAAAATTAGTATTAATGTGGTTTACAATTGAATTATGATGGGTAACTAATTTAAAATGAATTTATAGCTATTCCGAAATTCAAGGCGGTAAAATTAACATTTATCTTGAAAATAAAATAAGAGTATTCACTACAAGCTAAATATAGTTCATGACAAAAATTCAGAGAAACTTATTTATGCTCCATCTGGTTTAACTGCCAGCATTTCCTGAGCTCTCTGATATTGCATCTACTTTTGCATATTGCTGAGAATTTTACTTTTGGACAGTTTTGAATTTTATATACTTGCGTTTATATTCACGTTGTTATAGTTAAGTAATTGAATATTAGTGGTTTTTAGCGATTTAGAAGTTTTCATAGCGTGCCGGCTTAATTTAACTTACACTTGTGACGGTTTAAACTAATTTTTAACTGCGCGATGCCGTCGCAGAAAGCGTCGTGTGTTAGGTGTAGGGTAAACCGGTGGTATTCGGAATTTAAGGATTATAACGGCGGTCCTATGGCGATTACCGAGAGATCAGTTTGTTTCTTTTGCGAGTTAATGGAGGAATAGTTGACATAAAACGCAGTGTACGTGAGGTAACGGAAAGACTTGCAACGCTTGATGAGGGCAGGGGTAGGGCTACGGTTGACGGAAGCCGAACCAATACTAACGTTGAAGACGTTAGTAATTTGAAGGGTGAGGTGCGTAACCTAGTTTCTAGTTTAGGTAGCTTGTCGGGAAGGTTGGATAGAGTTGAGGAAGGGGTTAAGGTTAGTCCGAGAGTAGTAGATGGAGGGATTTAGAGAAGTTAAGGGTGGAGCTAGGCCGCGTACGTTAGGTGATAGGAATCCCCCCCTATCGAGGTTTCGAACCCTTTCGCCCATTTGGAAAGGGACGTGAATGAGGGGGAAACTATTTTAATTGGGGACTCTTTAGTGCGCCACATGGACAAAGAGTTCGTTGAACGGCATCCAACCAAGAGGAGGAGGGTCTGTCTCCCAGGGGCCAGGGTTGACAGAGTTAGAGACGAAGTGGATAGGATTGACGTTGCCTCCCGTCACTCGATGTTGGTGACGATGGTAGGAGGCAACGACTCGTATAGGCCCGATACGAGAGTGCCTGACCTTTTGGAGAGATATAGGGGGTTAATTAGGTCCCTGAAGGCGAGGTCAGATAGGTCTTTAGTTCTAGGTATTACCCCTAGGCACGGGTTGGGTCTTAGGATTACGTCAAAAACAATATTTTTGAATAATAAATTAGAAGAGATTTGTGCTGAGGAAAATGTACCCTTCGTAAAGCTGTGGTCCGAATTCAGTGATCCTAGCCTTTTTATAAAAGATGGGGTGCATTTTAATGAAATAGGGTAATGCTAGGCTAGGTAGGTTAATAGACGAAAACGTGCGAAAGCTGTATAGGTCGAAACCTTCTTTAAACGTTGTAGGTCCGGGGAACGCGGGCCCGACGCGAAAAATAGTTTAAAACGCGGGACCATGGTAAAAAATAACTTAAAAGTCTTTTATTGTAACGCGCGTAGTATTAGAAATAAATCAAATGAATTTAAGGCGATAATTTATTCCGGCAACTACGATATAGTTGCTATCACTGAAATACCGTGACTCGGGACTTGTTGGGGAACTTGATGTACCGGGTTTTAAACTCTTTACTAATGATAGGTTACATAGGTTTGGTGGCGGCGTTTTGCTGTACATTCGTAATTCCCTTAGGGCTATCGAGGTTAAGTTAGATTTTCCGGCAGCAATTAATGCGATATGTGTTGAAGTTAGGGCACGTAGTATTAGTTTTAATTTTGTTGTTGTTAGACCTCCCGTTCAACCCCTCGATACGGGGGTAACTTTATTGACAATCGGAATAGTATAATTGTCGGAGACTTTAACTGCCCTAATGTTAATTATGAGACTTTTACTGAAGACTTTTATGGAAGATAACTTTTTACGACAGATGGTTCCCGAACCAACGCACGGTGATATTTTAGATTTGGTGATGACGAACGGCGAGAATATAGTCGAAGGTTTAGAAGTAGGCGAAAGTTTAGGATGTAGTGATCATCAAATTCTTAGGTTTAAGTTATTGATAGAAAACACTAAGGATAGTAACGTAATAGAAGTCCCTGATTTTCGTAGGGCTAATTTTGATAGTTTTGCGGATAGGATGAGAGTAGTGGACTGGGATAACTTATTTATGGGTAATGACACAAATTTGCATTGGGTGGCGTTTAAAGAAAGTTTTAGGAATATTGAAAGGGAGTTTATTCCTCGTAGGCCCAAGCGCGCTAGAAATCATGGTAGGCCGAAGTGGTGGACTAGGGAAATAGGCGAGTTCATAAACGAGCGTAATAGAGCGTATAGACTTAATAAGCGCAATGGCACGGCAGCTAACTTTAATAGATATATCGAGCTTAGACGTCAGGTTAAAAGATCAGTTAGGAATGCCAAGCGTAATTTAGAGATACTTATAGCTGCGGATAGTAAACATAATCCAAAAAAGTTTTTTGAATACGTAATAATCGTAAGCCGATAAAAGATAACATAGGCCCTCTAGTGGATGTTAATGGCGCTTTGGCTTCTGACGCTCAGGCGATGGCGGGTATTTTCAATAACTTTTTTGCGACAGTTTTTACCGTAGAAGACGTAAATAATGTCCCCGACGTGGACGATATCGTTCCATTTAGTAGCGAGACTATTTTGGATGAAATAACTGTTTACGAGGGTGAGATTGCGCATTATATCGATAGGCTAAAAGTTAGCAAGGCTCCAGGCCCTGACGCTTTTTATCCCAGACATTTGAAAGATTTGAAAGACGTTATCGTAGGCCCCTTAACGAAGATTTTTAATCAGTCACTCGAAACGGGGATTATTCCTGAAGACTTCAAATTAGCTAACGTCACGCCTATTTTTAAAAAAGGCGACCGCGCAGTAGCTAGCAATTATAGGCCCATTAGCTTAACGTCAATTGTCGGTAAACTTTTGGAATCCGTAGTTAGGGATCGTATCATCGATCACTTAGAAAGTAGAGATTTGATTAATAGTAGTCAGCATGGGTTTCGACGCCATAGGTCTTGTTTAACTAATTTGTTAGAATTTTATAACGAAATAGTGCGCGAATACGATAGGCATAGAGCAGCTGACGTTATTTATTTAGATTTTAAAAAGGCGTTCGATACAGTTCCGCATAGGAGACTAATTGCGAAGGTCAAAGCGCACGGTATACGCGGTCAGGTAGCTAACTGGTTAGAAGAATGGCTTCGTGCTAGGAGACAGAGGGTCGTAGTTAATGGTAGTGAATCGGGGTGGTTAGATGTAGGTAGCGGTGTCCCACAGGGTTCAGTGTTAGGCCCATTGCTATTCGTAATTTACATTAACGACATAGATGTAGGATTGACTAGTAACGTGTCAAAATTCGCGGACGATACTAAAATAGGCGGTAAGGTTGTTAACGAGGACGATAGAATAGGCTCCAAGACGATGTAAATAGGATTATGGAGTGGACAGATAAGTGGCAGATGCAATTTAACGTAGACAAATGTAAAGTTTTGCATATAGGTTCTCGTAACAATAATTACACGTACACGATGGATGATAGGGAGTTAGCGAGCGTTGACGAGGAAGTAGATTTAGGCGTACGCGTATCTAAGGATTTAAAGGTTAGGAACCAGTGCCTGGAGTCTTGCGCAAAAGCTAATAGGATGTTAGGCTTCATAGCGCGTAATTTCGAATTTAAATCGAAGGATATTATATTGCCCCTTTACAAGTCCCTAGTCAGGCCTCATTTAGAATATGCCGTTCAGTTTTGGTGCCCGTACTTGCGTGAGGATATTGATAGGTTAGAAAGGGTTCAGCGTCGTGCCACGAAACTAATTCCGTCATTGCGCAACAAGCCTTATGAAGATAGGATTAAAGAGTTAGACCTGTATTCACTCGAAACTAGGAGATTAAGGGGGGAGCTTATTGAAGTTTTCAAAATCGTTAATAACATCGATAACGTAAATTTTGACAAATTGTTCACTTTCGATAATAGTAATACTCGTAATAACGGATTTAAGTTGCGTGGCAGACGTTTCATTACTAATATCGCTAAAAACTTCTTTACGTTTAAAGTAATTGATAAATGGAATAATCTTCCCGCGCGTCGTTAACTCTACCAGCGTTAATGTTTAAGAACCGTCTTGACAGACATTTTAAAAATATTAACGTTGTTTAAAATAAAAAAAAACAATTAGCAACAGGAGCTCTGGGGGGGTCGAGGATGAGTCTGTTGACGATAATGCCAGCTTGTGACATGCCAGCGTGTGATGCCAGCAATAAAATTAAAAAAAAAAAAATTAGACTAACACGAACGTAGATGTAGCTCGTAGCGTAAACTAACCCACTTTTTGTTTAACTTTACCTACTTTTTTTTTCTTATCCTCTCCTTACTTTGCATGTCTGTAACTCTCTTTCTTGCATGTTTGTAGTTTGCATGGTATGACAGTGAGTTAAGACTGTGTTTGCATGGTTTGTAAGCGTTCTTATTTTACTTCTTTTCATCTTTCACCCCTCTCCTATTTTCTCCGACTATTTTTCTGACTTGTTGGCAGTGGCCGGCGGATGATGATGGTGAGTCTTTTTTCTCTTTTTCTGAATGAATGTTAACCCACGAGTGATAGGTGTTCCTCCTTACTTAACCCCTTATTCTCTTCTCTTCTCTTAACCCCCTACTCTTTCCTTTCTCTCGGGCTAACCTTAGAGTGGATCTTAGGGTCTTTGTTAGGCTTAGCTTCTGTAGATCTGTAGAACTGTAAATGTTACGAGAGTAAACACAATTCTTAGAGACACAGGTTGGTCATGTGTAGTGGTAGCAGGACATCTGTTGCTGGACGTAGACGTTTCTACAGCAAAGAAATATATAGTTGTCGACTACCTAGGACGTAAAGATGAATTCCCTGTAACTAGGTGTTACATAGACTGCCCCTATTTCACTGGCTGGATTGACACAGTAAGGGTACCCCTTACGTGTAGTGAAGTCTTAATAGGAAATAGTATTATTGCTAAAAATTTAAACTATTCGGAAATGGAAAACTGAAATTAATATTGGTCCTACAACCGAATCAGAGGATAAATTAAACCCTAAGGTAGTATATATGGTTAAGAATCGCTCTTCAGAAAAGAAAACGCTAACTTCCTTATCCAAAGACAGATTAGAACAGCTGACAATCTCTCCCAACGAATTCAAGAAACTTCAGAAATTGTGTCCTACGTTGGAGAACATAAAGAACAAGTTAGTAAGCCAAACCTTAGATAATATCTAAAACGGAGTTCAGTTTCGGTATGAAGAAACTAACGGCATAATTTACCGTCATTGCATTAAAAGCCCTAAGCAAAACGAGGTGGGTCATAAAGCTTTGGTTGTTCCCCAGAAATGTAGGCAACTTGTCCTGTATTTAGCTCACGAGTCTCCATCAGCAGGCCATTTTTCCAATCGGAAAACTACCCTTAAAGTATTTGAAAGCTTCTATTGGCCTGGCGCTAATGCAGATATTTATAGATACTGTAGATCTTGCGAAGTATGCCAAAAGTTTTCACATAAAGGTAGAGTTAAACCATTACCCCTGCAGCAACCCAAGATTTGCACGATTCCATTCTCCAAGGTCGCAGTAGATATAGTAGGCCATATTTCCCCACCATCTTCAGAAGGTCATAGGTACATCCTCACCATCGTGGACTTTGCAACTACGTAGATTCCCAGAAGCAGTACCACTTAAGAATATAGATTCGATCTCTGTTGCTGAAGCCCTAATTACAGTGTTCTTGCGCATTAGTATACCCCGCGAAATTTTGAGCGATAGAGGTACATAATTCGTTTCAGAATTGATGGGAAAATTCCATAGACTTTTAACCATAAAGCCTTTATTTACCACACCGTATCACCCTCAGGCTAATGGCATTTGCGAAAGATTGAATGGTGTCATTAAAGCAGTATTAAGAAAATTATGTCAAGACTATCCTAGAGAATGGCACAGGTATATTCCGGCTACCCTATTTTCTGTTAGAGAAATACCGCATGATACATTAAAGTTTTCACCATTTGAACTACTGTACGGTAGACGTATCCGAGGACCTCTAACTATTTTAAGTGATTTATGGTCTAACGAAAATACAGACACCCACTAGGAATACATACCAGTACGTCCTTGAGCACCGACAGAAATTTGAGGAAACTGCTCAAATTGCAGCGAAGAATGCTGAGATCAGTATGGCTCAGTATAAAAGCTACTACGATAAAAAGGCGATGAAGTATTGGTCCTGCTTCCAACAGATGCAAATAAAGTACTAATGTCATGGAGAGGCCCTTATGTCGTACGAGAAAACGTAAACGGAGTTGACTACATCACAGTAATTGGTGGTAAGCCAAAAATCTTCCATGCTAATATGCTCAAACAGTTTGTTCGCAGAAGACAAGACCAGCATGTAGTTCAAAACTGCAGCCTACTCGCAACCAATCTATCAGAACGAGGAAACGTCTTGGGAATTGTTCAGGTTTGCGTGGTAGAAGATTTCGACGACAAAGACACAAACATCCTGTCTAGTTTAGATGAAGACAAAGGTGAGATAGCAAACCTTTCTTCGAAACTTAGTGTAGACCAAAAGAAAGAAACACAAAGCTTACTAAGTAACTTCAAAAACATACTTACGAGCGTTCATGGTTGTACACTAGGGTGGATCACTTTTCACTTTTTTTTTAAAATTATAGTTGGTCAAAGTTTTTCCCATGATTTGGTTCAGTGGAAGTACACTGACACCATTTTTATTAAAATCGATCAATATTTAGGGGTCGCGCATCGACCTTGAAAATTTCAATTTTGGAAATTTGGCCAAATTGACAATTTTTTACTGAATAAAGATAAATCATCAAATGACCATATTTTATGAATCCTCTTAGTGAAAGAAATCCTCTCAGATACTTACCAAGTTGATCGGACAAGTGGTTTAGAAGTTACACTCACCTAGAAATAACATTAAAATTTAAAATATCGTATTTGTCCCCCGTTATGGACGTAATCATAGCATCAGTAGCTGGCGCATCCTAAAATCAAAATTACACACACACGCTATGTCTATGAACAATATTTTTACTAATCACAGTTTTCTTTTTACAGATCAACTGTGTCAATTGATTCTTGTTTGATAAGTCTAGACTTTAGTACAATGGATAAACTGTTAACAACCAGGAGTGGGAAGACTCTGAAAGTTACTTATTCTGGAAAAGAGAAAGCAGCAACAACAGCACCACCTTTTCTAAGGTCAGCCACGGACGTCTTCTTAATTGGTCAGCCATCTTCCTCGATCGGTGGTGCCAAATTGCCAACCACCCATCAAGTTCTCCAGTACTTCTTCTATGCCAAGCAGGAAACTACTGACAGGAAGGCCGCCGTAAAAGACACGGTGGCCAATGTTCTGGCATTTTGGAACATGGCACGTATAAAGACGATCACGAGGCGTAACTGCGAAAGAAAACTGGAGTTACTGTGGGAAGAGTGGCGCTCGCTGCAGAAGAGCAAGATGAGAGACAGTGACGCGGGAAAAGGCAGGGAGAAGTTTTCAGAAAATCTGAACAAGCTCTGGGACATCGGAGCTCCCGATGCTATTGAAGAGATACAGAAAAGTCGACTGCTCTCAGACAACAACAAACAAGAAGATATTAAATTTTATGAGGATCAACGGGGCCTGCGCCAGGCAACAATGAGTGGGAATGATAAAGTGTTCGTTGTCAGAAAACGGCAACTCTCAAGACAACAATCTCGTGATGAGCCAGGCACCTCAAAAACGAAATTAGGAACCGAAGCTGAGAGCGACGATGAATCTATAGAAAGCAGATCATCGAGCAACTCCGAATCACAGCTAGAACCACCATACCCACAGCCGAGAGAATCAACTGTATCAATCAGCCTTCCTCACCGCATCCTCAATGCACCGGCTGTTATTGAAGTGGCTGATCGCTTCCGGATGTCCAATAATCAGTGTGTATATCAGTAATGATCTTTCCTTGACAAAGATATAATAGATGTAACGACGGAAAATTTAGTGATTATTTTGTCACATAAAAACCATACGCATCCTTGTCAATTTCCTTTCAATTTCGCACATAGGTGGCAAGTGTCGTGGCGGCAGTCCTACGTTCGGCAGATCCGCCCGCAGACCTGGACAAATTCAGTATCTCGAAGGACACGTCTCGCCGTGGAAGAGTGGCACATCGTTGTGAAGTGTCGACAGCTGTGCAGAAATCCTTCGTATCTCCGAGGCATGCTGTCGTCCACTGGGACGGTAATGTAATCAAGGTCAGTTTTGCCCTCACCGTGGACGACAGTGAATTAACATGTTCCAGTGACGACAGTGGATTGACATATTCCAGTGGACGATAATGGATTGGCATGTATGACATACGTTTCAGGACTCTCTTGGATCATTGGAGCACCGCCAGGCGATTCTCATCTCCGGAGCTCCCCAATGCACAGAAGGAACGTTGCTGGCCGTTCCGACTGTTGCTGACGGCACCGGTCTGTCCCAGGCCCAGGCGACCTTTCGTGCTCTCAAAGACTGGGGATGCGAGAACAACGTGATTGGACTGTGCTTCGGCACAACTTCCTCCAATACGGGGAGGGTGCAGGGTGCGGTGGTCCGGCTGGAGAACATGCTTGGCAAACCGCTCTTCCAGCTGGGCTGTCGCCATCACGTTATGGAGCTCATCGTGGGGGCAGTGGTCATCACCGCGTTTGGAAGAACCACAGCACCAACTGAACCTTTGTTCCAGTATCTGACGAGAAGGTGAATTTCAAGTCTAAGGCGCATTTGTTTTCTCCAATGATTTTTTGCCTTCAGAGCAATTGAGATATCAGCGTCCTTCTACTAATGATGTTAATAGCAGTCGAAAAGGGAAACTTCAGTCGTTTTCATGCAATATTTTCATAACTCCCCTTTCAGGTGGGACAAGCTCGACCTCTCGACTTATCGCGAGCTGGAGATCGAGCATTTGGCGGAGGTGACGTGGCTGATGGAGCTCCGAGATGAGGCAGTCAAGTTCCTCGGCACCGCTTCTGGTCTTGTCAGAGAAGACTACCGAGAAGTGGCGGAGATTACACTCCTGGTACTCGGGGCCCAGCCACGTCGTGGCACACACTTCATGCGCCCAGGAGCCTACCATCATGCGAGGTGGATGGCCAAGGTTGGTATTTTGAATTAGAAGTTAAATATTGTATTGCCTTCTGCAAACAGCCATTTGAAGTCCCTACCAGAAAAAAATAAGATAAATAATTTACCATTAAACAAACTTATATGGAGTGGTATCGGTATTTATACATCACAGTGCGTATTCGTTTCAGATCATCTACTACACGAAGCTCCTGATGTTCAGCGGTCAGCTGGAGTTCGACGACGAGCTGGTACAGAAACTTCAGAGAGTGGTACTATTTACTGCACTCCTCTACGCACCTGCCTGGCTGGCGGCTCCTATCGCAGCTGATGCCCCGCTGAATGACCTTGTGTTGTACCAGCGTCTTCTGCAGTACAGGGCTGTGGATCGCGAGATTGCAGAGGCTTCACTGGCAGTGATCAGGCGGCACTTGTGGTATCTGAGGCCTCAGACCGTCGTTTCCGCCCTCTGCAGTGACAAAGTGGAAGACACTGTGAAGCACGAGATGGCAAAGAAGCTGTGCCGCCGCTCGCTGTGCCCGAGGACTTCACGTATGACAACGTCTCGGTTGATGACACGACGCGCCTTCCGGACCTGTTCGATGAGTCATCGTGGTTCGTGTTCACAGGCCTGCAGGTGTGCGCGTCTACGTGGCTCACTCTGCCGGTGAATAAGTGGGATCAAGATAAGAACTACTGTGATCTGAAGAATGTCATCTCGCATCTGAAAGTTACCAACGACGTGGCAGAGAGGGGATAAAACTGATAGAAGATTACGCGAACACTGTCACAAAAGACGAGTCACAGCTGCAGGGTCTTCTTCAGCTCGTGGAAAGAGCCGGAAAGAACTCGGTGACTTCAAGAAGTCGTCACTTGCCAAGATGACGTAGCGCAGAGGGAAAGGGAAAGGGAGTTAGCAGAGAGAGTACATGGCGCACGCCTTAAGATGACGTGTGTTCTAACCACGATTCATACAATTTTTGAACCTAGTTAGGGGCACCGGAGTAGTGCCTTTAGTGATGTCGGTAAACCGTTTTAATACAAAATACATTTGATCTTTCCTTATTCGTTTTATCTTATCCTAAAAAGCAGACAATGACAGACAGCATATGGAGGTACGGGGACAAATACAGTATTTTAAATTTTAATGCTACCTCAAGGTGAGTATAACTTCTAAACCACTTGTCCTATCAACTTGGTAAGTATCTGAGGGGATTTCTTTCACTGAGAGGATTCAGAAAATATGGTCATTTGATGATTTATCTTTATTCAGTAAAAAATTGTCAATTTGGCCAAATTTCCAAAATTGAAATTTTCAAGGTCGATGCGCGACCCCTAAATATTGATCGATTTTGGTAAAAATGTTGTCAGTGTACTTCCACTGAACCAAATCATGGGAAAAACGTTGACCAGCTATAATTTTTAAAAAAAGTGAAAAGTGATCCACTCTACTGTGCATGGAACAAGGAATTCTTCTCGGAAAATTAAATCCACAATCCACGTACACCAACCTATAGCCATAAAATAATTTTAAATAGCACACAGCCTATTAGGAAAAAGGTATATCCCATCCCATTGCATCTCAGAGAAGCCTTTAATGACGAGGTAGATAGAATACTAAATTTAGGTGTAATCCAACCATCCCAGTCGCCATACTGTTCGCCTGTTATTATGGTGAAGAAACCATGCAACTTTTGGAAAATTTGCATAGATTTTTGAAGCCTCAACGATGTGACAGAATGTGATGCAAAGCCAATGCCAACAATCGAAGATCTTAATAAATTTACAGGAGATAAATATATAACGCAACTCGACCTCCGTAAAGCTTATTTTCAGATTCCTTTCGAATATGAATCACGGAAATACACTGCCTTCGCAACACAACACAAAGGTTTGATGGAATTTACCAGAATGCCATTTGGGTTTTCGACAGCTTGCGCTTCGTATATCCGTCTAATGCGCCTCGTATTGCAAGATTTAAGGAACGTGTCTTGCTAGTTTGATAATGTGTATGTTTATCCTAAAATATGGCCGAACATCTCCAATACTTGCAGGCAGTTCTAGAAAGGTTACGAAAAAACAACCTAACTATCGGCCCGTCAAAGTGCATCATAGGCTACCCTACTCTGAAGTACCTCGGACTGACTCTCGGAAGAGACTCCAATCGACCCATAGGTGAGAAAATTTCTGCCATCGTAGACATGGAAGTGCCGAAGACAAAGAAGCAACTACGATCTTTCATGGGCACGACCTCCTCTACAGGAAGTTCATCGAAAACTTCGCTTCAGTCACATCTAATTTCAGATCTTATCAAAAAGGAGGTAAGAGAACCTTTAGTTTGGAATCAGCAACAGCTTGACAGCTTTGGAGAACTAAAGAAACGACTAACCTCTTCACCCGTCCTTTCTTTGCCTGATTTAGATAAAGACTTTTATGTGCGAACGGACGCTTCTAATGTCGGTAATGGATCTGTTCTCCTACAATACAAAGTGACACGCCTATGCTCATCGCCTACGACAGCAGGAAATTACTCGATAGGGAAAAAAACTACTCTACCATAGAAAAAGAATGTTTGACACTCATTTGGGCGATCGAGAAATTTAAGGTTTACCTCTACGCCGAGGAATTTGTAAGAGAAACTGATCACCAACCGCAAGTTTTCTTAAAGTATTTTAAGGGTAATAACTCGCGCTTGATGAGGCGGGCGCTCACATTACAGTCTTACAAATTTAAGGTTTCCTAAATAAAAGGTCGAAACAACATCGGGGCAGACTTCTTAAGCCGAATCGATTAATTTAGTGACCCCAGTGAGATCACTCTTGAAAGGGGGATGTGCAAGTAAGTAAGGGTATGTGGAAAGATCTCATT